>JAOYRR010000281.1:600000-1144979 GCA_038994665.1 Podotricha telesiphe | reverse complement strand
ACTTAGGTACTGAAACAAGGCAGACGTTTGATTTAATTGAAGTTATATAGATTTTTTTTGCAGGTTCACGCTCTCTTATAAGAGGGTAGTCACACATGACAGTAGAGATACTGTGTGTTGAGTGGTGGAACTGAATGCTGTGCTTTGTGTTAGGTATCAGAGTGGAGAAACGAATATGTTTTAAATATAATCATCTTCCAAAGTTAGAATCAAACCCGCAACCAATTGCGTTAACACTCTGTCCCACTGAGGCCTCTCTTGTAGAAATTCTTGAAAATGTTTTGATATGAAACTATTTTTAACCGGATTAATCGCGTATATTATTGGTATTTCGAAAATATATTTTAGAAACCCGACGTTTCGAACACTTTACAGTAGTCCGTGGTCAAAGGTAGACTGAAGTAGCATTTGTCTGTTATTTGATACAATGATTATATCAAACTTCAAAATGTGTAGTAATAGCGAAAATCAATAATCTTGTTATTCTTAGAAATATTATATATTTCATTTATTTTCCTACCCCGATCTATATATCGTATCTGAATGTAATTGAACTAAAATTAGACACCTATATATAAGTAATATTGTATAGCACACAAATATTAGCATCAAGTGAAAATCGAACCCGCTATTTCATTCATCAATTTAAACCACTACATTAATTTGTCACTAAAGAAATATACCAATTATTATGGTGAATTTCATTTATTTTTCTACCCCGCTAAAGACAAAGCGAGAAGTTAAAAATATATTTCATATTTTTAGTTGTAACCAAAAAATATTAAATTACTACTAAGATATTATATTCTGTTCTTGTGTTCGTTTAATGGCTTTTAGGCGGCAATTATATTCATTATGGCTTTATATTGCAAATGGCATTGACATACGGAAGATGTCTCTATAAGTTGGACATATTACTTAAGAATAGTATTTTAAAAGGTATAATAAATTCCAGCTTAGAGAACTGTCTTGTAGATCTGCCATTTAGTTTATTTTGGACTATGGTATGGGTCAAGATTAGACAGGATTCAGAAATAATATAATTATTAGGTAACATTATCTAGACAACTTCTTTAAAAGTAAAAAAAAGACTTCGTATATATTGAAATAAACATGCTCAATTATATATTTAAGTAGTTGTGCCCGGGACTTCAGTCACGTGGAATTCTAAAATAAAAGCCTAAGTAATCTGCTATCTCTATAAAAAGCCATCTGTGAGTGAAAGTCCCGTCAAAATCGACCCAGCCATTCCAGATATTAGCCGGGTGTACATATGCATTTAGTAAAAACAGATTATTTTAATATTACAAATAGACACTCTAATTTTATTTATTTGTATAGATGTATAGATAAAACGAGAATTTTTTTCTAAAAAACTCATTGCAACTATAAATAAATAGCAAACAACAAACACTTTAATCCTTATCTGTTCACGTTCTCACACAAGACGCGACTATTAAAATAAATATATTTTTAATTTAAATGACACACAAGTAAAGTACCATACTATGGTCACGCATATTAAGCGTAGCAAGTTATCATTCTCGGTTGCTGCATAGCACTTTAACCATTGTGTGATACAAATTTTGAGTATACAATTAAATTAATAATTATAATGGGTCCTATAAATGGCTCATGAAAAGAATGTAATGACATTAAAATGTGCAACGTTATGCATTGTGACTAGTTCTAACGGTATGTGTTTTAAGTCGCATTTCACTTCATGGTACTCCGCATGAAATTAGACACAGTTATAGTTTATATAGAGAAAGATGGCGAGTGCAAAGTGGTAATACTTTTTTAAAATAACGACTAAAAAATTAATAAATGTTACATACACTAATACATGTTTGATATGTCTGTAAACTAATATGCGCGTTGCTATAGCAGCGCGTGTTTACGCGTTACGTAGAGCTACTATTGTTTTTAATTCTATTCAGGCGGAATGCGAACAGCAGAGTCCGACCTTTTGTGAGGCTCGGACCTCGGCTTTTGGTGTCCGATTAAGAGCTCTAGCCATATAAGCCATAAAATTTTTTTGTACGCAAAGACGATTTTATTATACAGTTCTTACAACAATTTTTTTATTTTTATAGGAATTTGGCGCGATTTGGCAATTAAAAATAAATTGTTTCGATCTTGATTGAGAAAAAATATATAAATCTTGGGCAGAATTGTACTGACTCCTTGAAAGTTTTACCATATTGGTATTGTATGCTTCAAAGAATCTCAGTTAATAGAATTTCATATTACTAAGCCATATGTTTAATGGTAAAAAGTAATATAAGTAGTTAGTTACAAGTGAATTAGTAGTAATAAATATTATCTAAAATTAGACTTACTTCTATAAGTAAGTCTAAACAAGAATACTTCTATAAGTACTCTTGTTTAGCACACAAATATTAGCCTGAAGTGAAAATCGAACCCACTATTTCCAATTTAAACCACTTCATTACTTAGTCACCATAGAAACATACCAACCATGGTGAAGACAATAATCAATAAAATGTAACTGATCGCTGTCTGTACATGTATATGAGACAAAACATTATTAGGTATTTATTTATCATTGTAATAGAACCCAAAACACAGATTTAATTTCTTTTCTGTTTGTCTGTGCACGTTAATCTCAGAAATGGCTTAACCGATTTGAATGCAGTTTTGACTATTGTATTGTGGTAAGCGTCTCTTAACATTTAGTGTTTATTTCATTTCAGTCAATTCATAAATAAAAAAGTTACATCCATTTACATTATAAATTTCAGCAAAGTTTGTAATTTGAGTGAGAACGCGGGCGGGCGAAAAAATCAAATAGTTATAGTCGTGTAGTTTATAAGCTGGGAGCGTGTCGCTGGTTATATGTATATAAATTTATATTTTCATAAACTGTTAAAATATATCATTGATGTATGAATATTATACAACAGCTATGGTTTTTTCAGTTTCGGTTTCGGTTCCGTTTTATCATATTAGATTTGTGCGGTCACATGACTGCACAAATGACAAGAAATGTTATAACTATACAGTTATATAACATTTTATTTAAGTATAACATTTTATTTAAGTATATACTTTAAATGATTTTTGGGCTAATTAAGCCCAACGTTATCGAAACAACCCTAATAAAATATTAATGTCAGTTTTTGACAATTTCCTCAAATTCAACTCACAATTTACAATTAAAAGTAACATTAATCAATTTTGATCATGCAATGAAACAAGACTTGACTGTGAAATTCGCTAATGTCAACGAGGCAACGCTCATCATGAGAAAATACAAAGAAGAGGATGTCTCCTTCCTGCTATTTTGATAAACAAATTGCAAGGCCAATCGTTGTCGCCAAATTTTTGAAATCAAGCTTGGCTATCCTATGTTAATGAATTAGCATGAAAATATTAAATATTTTTTTATCACATTATTTGATCCTGATGATGATTTGATACGAAGTACGCCGGGTCAGCTAGCAGGTTACAAAAACATGACTTTTAAAGTACCTATTACGAAGTACGAATATTATAAACATTTTATTTAAGTTTTTCTTAGTACATCACAAAATCATTTCAACTCATTTTTAATTTACACAATTTTATGTAAGTTAATAACAGCGAAAGCTCTCTATAATTTACTAATTAAAAATTTTAATCTATCTAGAATTTTTATGAGTTCATTTCTAGCACATATTTCGGAGGCGGCATCAGTGAGATCTTTACAAATTTGGTTAGGTAAAGAGAGGAGCTCAGATAGTCTAGGCGAGCGTTAATGTTCATTTTAGCGCAAGTTCCAGCAACTGCTACCTTTGCAACGCGATGGGCACTGGGCATTGTGATCCGTGGATTCCAAGGATTTTTTTCTCTTAATTCACACACATTTGTATGTACAATGTTCATAAATACATCAATAGGCGCATATTTGAAGTATTTGAAGGATATTTGTATATGGATCATTAATATATAATTTTTCTCCTCGTCTCTCCTTCTTCTATCCCCTCGCAGATTCAGTGGAGTAACTCAACGCCACGCTATGACTTACCAGAGCGAGGGAAAATATATGCAATTGTATTAGATTTGTTCTTTCAATAGGTAAGAATTCTATATAGATTCCGCATCCGAGGTTAAGTTCACGGCCACGGCTCAATCAGATAAAAATACGTATGTATTTAAATGAACTAGAGGTTTACTTCGCGAATTTTTTTTGTACACGCTAACTTTAGAATTCCTGGACGGATTTGAAGGAAACTTTTTTTTTAGTCATTCAGTCTAGACATGCAATAGAAAGTAATTATTGTATAGTTATTAAGTCCACTTATAAATAATTGTGAAGACTACAACACATGATGTAGAACCATAATAGGGCAAATAGACTATAAGAAATAAAAAAATGGCACCGTAATAAAGTTTTCAGCATGATGAACATTTTAAAGAATAAAAATCAAAGATCTGGAACATCTGATGTGGAACATTAATATACCAGCTACTTAATAGCTTAAATGGAAAGATAAGCCAAATAAAATTGTTTAGTAACTGTACGTAATGACACAAACTAGGAATATCTCCAAGAAGTCAAAAGCATAAGCACGTAAAATGGTAAAAAAACGTCAAGCAACAGTAAGCAAGGTTCCAAGGGTCACCAAGTCCAATCGAATACAGTTGCAAGCTCTAGTGACTAAAGACCTATCTAGTAACTAGTAAGAGTATATTTATATACATATAATAAAGAACAACTAACCGCAGTCTGTGCATGGAGGATATATAAAATAAAATGTTACTGGGGGCATTTATCAATGTAATAGAAACCAAAATATGTTCCTTCACGAAGAACGTGCACGCTAATTTCAGAAGTCTAATTATTCTAATTTAATCGGTTTATAAATATAAGAGCTACAACAATTTTAATTATACAATGAAGTAGTTCCTGATTTAAGTGGGAACGCAGGCGGGTGAAAAAACGAAACCATTATAGTCTCAGTAACAGGCGAAGGCGCTATGGGGTCGCTAGTAATATAATATATTAAAAGAGATTGTTTATTAAAGACAATGAGCTTAAAAGCTCAACAATTAATAAAAGTACTTGTTATATTATTACGTACGTAGATACTTATATTTGAGTATACATATATTTTTCAATTCGTTACTGATACGATAATCTGTTTGCGGCCTGCTTACTGAGTCTTATCAATTTTGATAAAGATATATGTATATAGATATTGTGCAAATTTGTATAAGTTTACCTTAAATCGATTCGATATCATATGCAAATGGTAAAGAAATTTATTAATGGTTTGCAATTTTGCTTATTTACTATCTATACAAATAAATAAAATGGGACTTTATGTATGTAATATTAAAATGACCGCTTTTTAGTATATATACATACACGATACATATACTAATATTACATATTTTAAAACTTTTGTCTGTCTGTTTGTTTGCTCCGATGAGCATTGAGATTGAGTATCTCTGGAACGGTTCAACTGAATTTGACGGGACTTTCACTGGTAGATAACTGATGTAATGAGTAACTAAGGCTACTTTTATTTTACAATTTGACGCAGACAAATCGTGGGCACAGCTAGTGTCAAATACAATTACAAGATTTATATCTTTACTAATTAAGAGTTGGTGCCCTAGTTAGCACAATTAATAAAGTAGTAGTTTTATACCAACACCTCTTATCTCAGAAATAGCTTAGTAACATCAAGTATGGACCGTTAATTAATTTGAAAAGCCTTGTAGAATAGCTGTTTTATTACAGATGCTTAATGACAATGTACGTGTAAAAGCCGTAAACAGAAATTTTTGGTTGTGATTAAAATGAATCATAGTCTCCAAGTTGTCCACAAATATTTTAATTACTTGAACTTTCTACGATATTACGCTGCTATGATTTTTTTTTTATTTTTAACGGTTTTTGTAAAAAATATTATATACTGCCTTTACACTTATATTGCCGTTTCTTAGTAATTAAACAGTATTTTAGTAACAAAGGCTATTATTTAAAAAAAAAGAATCTTTTTGTAACTATATTTGAGAATTTTTTTTTACTATTTCTACGAACGTGACGATTACTGAAAGAATTAAGTATTTAAAAGACCGATATCATGTTTACTCGTGATTATGCATTTAAAATATAACAATTTACGCTATTTTTAACATTTGCTATTATAATAGCACGCGTGATCACTAAACACATTTATGTCGTAATCAGTATTAAAAACTTAATAGGTTGAGAATTATATAATTAGAATTATAAAAAATATTTATTTATGGTACCTATACTATAATAATTATCTTAGACCATTTAATTAAACGTTTTATTTGTATACATATTAATTTGTTTTTAAATTCTTCTTGATATAACAAGAAAGATGGTTTATTTTATCCTGTCAATATTTTCATAAATATTTCCTTTAAATACAAAAAACATTTAAACGTTTTTGCTTAAGTCATTCGCTAGAGTATAAGTAATTCAATTGTTAAGTGAGCATTAAGTGATGAACCAGTGCGTATATTTGTAGTTGTTGTATTGTAATACTTACTGTTCTTAAAAATACTCTTCAAAATAACGCCGCTTATTAAAATTATTTACAGTTTTTTTGGTACGTTCATTTTATTTTTTATGAATACTGGAATTAATAGTTATGCATTTAGTTACACGTAGTTCTAAAATAAATATATAATTTTCCTATATGGTAATGTATTCGATTCCAGATTTAAACGGCACGCACCGTCACCGTCATAGCGGTTGCGACGCCATCGACCGCACCTTAAAAAAACCGTGTTAGTATGCCACAAGCAAAACCAAACTTTTTTACAACATTCTTAACATTCCATTCTATATTTTCATTACTTATTAGAAAACGCATTGATTTTTTAGTATAACACGCAAACCTTTTAAACATAAATGCTAAGCTCTATTTCTTTATTTTTAATGTATTTTAGATATAAATTATTATAAATCTCAAACTATATTTTGCTAATTTGTAAGAAAAATTTGCATTATTCTTTTTGTAATTAAACACTTTAATTGATAGAAAATTGATATACATAATTTTGGTATTATTATAATAATATCGAAGTCGCTTAAAACACCTACCTATTAAAACATTAGCAAACTTACTAGCAAAACTTTGAACTTTATTCTCACGAAATTTGATTTTAGTAACATTTCACCTTGTCCATGCGAGTCTTTAATTTCTTTTTTAACTTTACTATATACTTCTCCTTTGATCTATGTGCTCGCACAGTGAATCCATGGAACGCTAAGAAGTTTCTTCTCAATACTTATTCAATAGGTATTTATTTTTTATAATTATTTTTTTATAAATATTTATAATTATATACAATATTCTCATTTATCTGTGGCATTTTTGAAGTGAAAACTTCTTAATTCAATAAATGTAAACACCAGATTGAAGTTGATAGTTATAATTTAAACATATGAAATTTCTAATTTTCATACTTTTTTGAATATTAATTTTATTTTCACGTCCATCGACAACAGTTCCTACAACTGGTTTTTTTCTCATATATATCTATAAATCATAGTACATGTGTATAAGCTGCATTATTAATTAATTATGCATCGTTACGTTTCGTTTCATTCGCCGTTAGCGTTACGTATTTATTTACTGTTATTTTCATATATCATGTTACTGTATTTAAATAATCCTTTCGAGTTAATATAAAATCTAGTAGTTAACATATATCTTTACGTGCATAATTTTCTAAATTTAACACAGATTAATTTAGTAGCTTCACACTTTATCCCGCATAGCTGGGTAGTCAGAGAGAACCTTGTGCAATGACACCCCGTTCTCCACTATCCACTCGAAATCGAGACATTTTGTTTAGTTTTACATTTAAATATTTAATCGTGACTACCATTTTATACAAACTGGAAATGGAACAATCAATATAACTTTCTACATCATCATTACAGTTTAATGTTTTAAGGCCATATGTGAAAGAGTATACATTAGATTACTGTAGAAATGTTGAGGACATCGTGATTGGTTCGTTTGCCACTCGGCGGAATGATTATATTTTTATATCTCCTGTCTGGTACATAAGACGAAGCGCGCCATTAAACTCCGCCACTCCGCACACAATGTCTCGATTCCTGGCAGACAATGAAGAAACGGAGTGTCTAGACACTAGGTTATCTCTGACTCCCTGCTATGCGGCAAAAAGCGGGATCTATAATCCTAAGCATAGACCAAATAATAAAGACATAGTAAGATTGTATATAAAATTTAGATGAGGTAGATTTGAGGCTATTGTGGCAAATTGGAGAAAGTGTGTGAAGTTAAATGCAGATTGTGAGTTGAGTTTGAGTTCTGCCATTCAATGTATTAAATTCGTGCAGAAGAGGAGTGAGTATGTTGAAGAAGTGTGAAGAGAAAATCTATGTCAACTTAAGCTACATGTAAATAATTGTTTGTTGTGCAATTGATGCATGTACTAACGCAACACTAAGTAGAGGTTTGTAATTTTGCTAAGTGCAAGGTACCTAAAATATTTCTAACATTAGGCTTAGTAATTGCCCTACAAGTTTTGTTTGTTATATTGTGGTAGAAAGAGTTTACAAAATATTAAAAATGTATTTTTAATAACAAAGTAGTTATAAGCATGTCTACCTAAAAATATGTATAATATATATTTTTTTAGTTATATACCAAATACACACAAGTTAAAACAGAAAACTTATTAAATAATTAAAAGAAAAGATTGAAAAAAGTACTTACTCTTTTATAAATTTCAAAACTTGTAAATTGTGTAGCTGCATATGGAAAAATTCTGACCATCTGAGCACCATTACCCTTGTACAATGCAATAAGGGATTCTTGCTTCACAATTGCCATCAATACACCAAATACCCCATGGTGCTTATAATGAGCTGACTGTGCCTGGAGAAGGATCTTTATTCGGTCAAGAGGTGCTACAGTTGTCTTTGCACACATCCCTGCAACACCTGTTATAAGAAAAATATTTATACCACAAAAATATAAAAGGAAAGTACTGTTTTTAATTAACAAATGCCAAAATAAAAAATTGTATATTATAAATAATTTACAAATTTGGCACATTTGATTTTATAAATTTCAGTGTATAAATAAATCTAAGTATCTCTCTGTCTCTCTCTCTTTATACCTAACATACAGTTAAGTAGCTAAAAAAATCTGTTCAACTTACCACCAGCCAGTAAATTTCTGAGTATAAAATCAAGATCGCTTTTTTGTTCCATTTTAAGAGCCATATTAAAAAGATATTAAGTAAACAAGTTGTAAATATTTTTTTACTTTGGCCACTTTATATTCGTATCGAATTCCACTACCTATTAAATACTAATTATAAATGAAGACTTAGGTACATTTCTTCACGAATATAACACAACATAATAAACACACTTTCACTTTGGACAAACAGAACTTTCTTCCCGCATTAATCACTTGTACATTGTTACATCCAATAAATGATCAAGATAAAAAAGACGGATAAAAATTAAATTTTAAATTTTAGATACAGGGCTTATATATAATTTTTAAGTAATATTTGTCTACATTATTCAATAGAATTCGCTTCTAGGTTCACACTTCCGACCTATTCAAAAGGTTGACGTTCGTCTGACACTCATCGCATAGACAGAAGACACTGACACAACTTCTAAGTAATGACTAACATTCGTGTTACTAGAATTAAAAAAATATGTCTTAATGCTGGCAGCACCTAAGCTTATTTTATTTTACATAAAAAAATGTATCATTTATTTTTGATATCTAAAGGACTAAAAAGCTTATCTATCACTAATATATTTAGAAATATTTTTTTATTTAAATGAAAACCATAAAAACAAAAAGCCTCATGGTTTTCGTTTTAAGAAAATACAGAGAATGCCATCTAGTTACAAACCTAAACGCTTACCGACTGACCATTTCGCTATATATTTTTGCTATATATTTTTTATTATAATAATGATTTAGGAATTGAAATAATGAATTGCTCTGCAAAAGATAATTAAATCTTACGTACTCTTATGTCCTTATTTTCAAGCATCTATAACATAACAAGTTGTATTTCATTATTATATTAGAATTTACTTATGGTATAAGAAACTTGTAGATTTTTTAAGTTCAAGATACGCGCCATAAATAGCTTTTGCTACGTGCGTCATTGATCCTCGAAAATTTGAAGGTCACCTTGAAAGAGCGCGAAAGCTCAAATGGAAATAGTAGTGGACGACGGACATACTATGAAATGATTTGAAATTTTGGGTGCATGCTCGCCCGCACGTTGCACATCACCGCCTGGTATAAAAGTAAACACGACGCCGCGCTGTCAACAAGGATTTCAATGTATTGCGTGATATAGTACTCGTTCGAAATAAGTCTGGATAATTTTATTCACATGTCGCTTCTTTTTCTGAGACATAATACGTGTTGATAGTTATATTTTATATTCTTATTTATTATTAATTGAAATTTAGTTATTAAAATAATAGTGAACATGGATGTTCCGGCTGAAGGAAATATTTTGGGGCGTAAGTATTTGAAGTTAATTAATATTAGTGCATTTTTCTAAAATAAAATAATATGCAAAGTTTCATTTTATAATATTTGTATGTGACAAGTAAATAAAAATAGTAATAAATACAATTTACAAATGAAACTCAGTGACTATAAATTTTACATTAAATTTCTCTCTCTCTTATGATTAATCGGCTCTAGTGGTGTTGATAAATTAATCTTTTTAATAAAATATTATATAAATTTATTTCGAAGCGTTCCCTAAGAAATGTATAAGTGAAATACAATGTATTGTTGTGATTACAATGCATTACATTAAGGATATATTATAGCCATCACCTAAGTATTTTTAGTTTTATATATATATTGGATTATATTATTATAAACAACTTTTAATTTATCTTTCTTTTAACAGCTTAAGTGTTAATTCTAACATGATCGTAAAGGTCAATGGCCTGATTAAAATTAATGTGCTTTTATATTTCCTTCGCTCATATACGATAATATGTATTCAAACGTTTGCCTTTTTGTATCAGTAAAATTTATTGATAAGAACCTATTTATATATCCTTATAATTCACATACTGTCGTGTCGTCGAATTGTGTAATTACGTCACTTCCTTTTTTTTTAATTTCACGAAATTGTGAAATTCTACTTCACTTCTATATATGCACAATTCTTTACAAACTTTGTGTTATTATATTTGATATAACACACCCGTAACACAAATATTAAAGTTCAGATCACTAAAATAATTATAGTACATTTTGGTCATATATACTTAATATGAACATTTTGTCTAGAATTTCCATTAGCTAATTAATTACTTCATAGTACTATAGGCTTTTACTTATAATTTTATAAACACTATATGGAGAAGGCTTAAAGTAAAATATTGGTGTTATCCATTCATAATCTAACTGTGTAAAAATAGATATATATATTTTTTTATATTTTTCAAGTGTTATTCCCACACTAAAGAAATTGATCGAACGAACGAACAAAATTTAAGGAATACGAACAAATATAAGTTGTAATAAGCGTATAAGAATTTTGACATAGCTGGATGTAGAACGCATGGCTTAGCGGTCAGAGCGCTTGAACGGTTTTCAAGAGGCGCGGGTTCAAATCCCGCTGCGTCAAAAATCAATTTTTTATACGTTTTCTAAATATATATTTTTCAATAGATATTAATATTTGCTATATTTAGTTCCTACTAGTTAAGTACTTAAATAATTTAGATATTAGTCATTGCTACTTCTATTTTTAAATCTAGTCATTTAGTAATTACAATTGCTAATACTAGGAAATGTATTAATATTGTTGCGAAATAGATATAATTAATTTAATTAATGACGTTGTCGAATTCAATCATATTTTCCTGTTTAACAAAAAGCGTTCTCCGAAATTAGATTTGAAGCGACGTTCACATACGATATGGGGACAGACTTGACAATTATGACTTAATACCGCCTTCTAACGAGTATTACAAGTATTGTTATTGTAACGAGTATTACAAGTATGTTAAATGTATTTGTGTACAAAAATGAATCCCTTTTCTTTTGGTCACCCCATAACTTGAAAACAAAATTAATTCATTTAGTATTTTTTTAATTTCCAAAATACGTTGCAGAAGTTGCTTATGGAAATTCTTCTTGGATATTGCGCAGTACTTGAAAGATTTAAAAAAATATGATATGTTTTTTTATTTATTAAGGTTTAAATTGATTATTCCTAGATAAGACAAGACTATATTTGGTGGGTCAGTTACTGTATTATACTTTTTTTTAGTTTAGTACATATCGATATCATTAATATTATAAAGAAAAAACAATAACCGAAAAAAGTTTTGTATACTCGTAGTTAGTTATCCTACAGCATTAGTAATATTTTTTAAAAATCTTCGTTTGCAGTTTATTCATTCCATATACATTTACCTAAACTCTAAAGTCAACAAATCTATGAATGTATTTTAAAACCGGTTAACGTATAACAAATAAGATAAAGGTACATTACTTGTGCCTTCAACGGGACTTAGAACCTATCTTGTAGTTAAAATATTTCTATTGTTATGGATATTGAAGAAAATTATCTTATTTTAAGATATATTTTTACACTTTTTGTATAAAACTCTTCTAACAGTAAAAAATAGGTATACTTATGTAGATGTTGTAATTTTATTTCGCTAGATTGATGTAAAAATCTTGTTACGTTCAAATGTTTATACAGAAAGTATTTGATTAAAACTTTAAAACATTATATCGACAGATCCTACTCATACTGGTAAGTCCAAACACACAACTTTATAGAAGAGCGAGTTAAAAGTTCCAAAGCATGTAATTTTGTCCTTATTGACAAGGAAATGATAAAATGTTAAAAATAATCATTTTAAAACCCACAAATCGCTCACCTGTGAAGTTATGTTTTAGTACTTGTACCAGTCTACGTAGGACCCGTCGATAATGTTATTCCTGATATCTATCTTTGGAATTGTTTGGAATTATAAAAGCTGAGCTCATAATATTTATGAAAGTAATTGTAGAGAACGAAAAAAATGTATTTACCACTTTATTTTTTATTATAGGAATAGTACCAGCACGGTACATTCTCGCGGTCCTAGGCTCGATTGGAATGGCAATAGTGTATGGTCTTAAAGTAAACCTATCTGTGGCTATGGTGGGTATGTTAAATCACACGGCTTTAGAATTATCAGCTCATAAGGCAAGAAAATTTGAAAATTACACTATAGTTGCTGATGTGGACTGTCAACCTGCGGGAAATGCCACCGCTGTTAAGGTAAGATATTTGCTATATGTTCTTAAAAGCATGTTTTTTCAAGCATAGGGTACAGGGAACCTAGCGTCTAAACACTTCAGTCCCTGCTTTCCACCCGAATTCGAACTACAAATGGCATAGTTTAATATAAAATTCAATAAGAAAGCCTATTATTATCGATTCTAATACAGATTTATTTGTTGTCTTTATATCGGTATTTAGATATTTTTTTGGGAGCGACGAAAGCAGCGATAATAGAGGTGAAGAATGCTTAATTTTTTCACAATGGTGTTATATTTATAATTTAAATAAAAGTATTGCGTTTTCCTGGATTGTGAACCAACAACAATAAGACTCTTTACAAACACTATAAAATGAATTTGAAAATGAAATTGAATTTAATAATCGAAATGATTTGTGTTCCGATTTTTATATGTACATTTAATGTGCATAAATTGACTAATATCAGTGTACAATATTATATATATTTGTGGCGTTCCCGTATCTAAACGCATGATTTATTATTATAAGACAAAGTTAATCTCGAAAACCTTATTAACACAATTAGACCATATGGCATGCTGCGTTCCAGAATTTCGTAAAATAAAATTACTATTTTTTTAACGGGGGTACTTTTGGTAAAACTTTTCTAATTCTAAGTAATAAACTCTATTATTTAGTATATATATAAATATAATATTTAGTAATAAACTAATTATTGATAATAATTTGTTTATTACAAAATATCTTTAACTTAAAACATGAAATTAATATTATTTGTATACAAATTATATTATTACAAATAGGTTAGTTCAAAATTCAAATGAATTATGTAGCTTCGTTATAGAATATACTTTTAAATTACGGGTCGTCTTAGAAATTTTGTCTCTTTTTTTTCCTTTTTTTACATAAGTGTGTGCCAAATACTTATTATATTAATTT
This sequence comes from Podotricha telesiphe, assembly GCA_038994665.1. Taxonomy (NCBI): domain Eukaryota; kingdom Metazoa; phylum Arthropoda; class Insecta; order Lepidoptera; family Nymphalidae; genus Podotricha; species Podotricha telesiphe. The sequence continues at coordinate 1,130,738 of JAOYRR010000281.1, read as the reverse complement.
AATTTATGTAAAATCTATCACTAGAAAGCATATTGGCTTTTCCATATAAGCTGTGCCAAAATTCATACAAGTCCATCCGCATAATTTTGGTAGAAAAGGGCCATTTTTCCTTAATGTATTAATATAATATAATCATTATGTCACTAAGTGCTTTTTGTGTTAAACAGAAAAAAACAATCGTTTTACATGTTTACTTTATTATAAAATACAAGGAAAGTGCTATAAAATAATAATAAAAATTCAAATAGCTTTTTATTCTTGTCCTCTGGAACGTACGCGCGAGTCTATTTATAGAATGAGTGCGATCGTAAAGATCTGCAATTTATATTTGAATTTAAACAAAAATACGGGGTTACACGCCTGGGTCCCTATATTAAATAAAAGACAATTCTTTTAGCTTACATGTATTGATAGAACAGTATCTATTGATGTGTAAGGAAATCGAGAAATATATCAATAGTAGTTTGTTTTTTCAATAATACATGTACTCGTATATGGACGCATAAATGAAATATGCCATTTGCCCGTCTATATATATATAGTAAAATGAAATATTCTCTATTGACTTACGGCGTAATAATTTATATTATAATCATTATAATGTTTAAGAACTTTTTGGACATTTGGCGTTAATTTCCAGGGGCACTACTCTTGACGCCTATGTCAATTCTAATCGAATACTAATCTAATTTCAATCCAATAGTCGCGATGACAGTTGTTCGTAGCTTGAAAGCAATTATGCCAATATTAGATTGCGATTGTAACTGTGTGCTGTGTGTTTACTGCTTGTAGTGCTGTACTGCTTATCGACAAATCGGCAATAGGAAAGTAATCACTCGTCCTCCACAAACGTTATTTACATGCCAATTATTACGAAAATAATATTAAGCATCAACTTAGCTTAAATACATCTAAAACTTTTTAATTAAAAAAAAATAAAAAACCAATCTCACACTTAGCATATGGAAAATGTTTTTATACGTTTTCTAAAAATGTCTTTCATACCTTAGTGTTATAACAATACTTTAAAAATGTCAAAATATTTAATAAATAATATTCTCACTTCCCAAATTGGAGGCATTTGACAAAATTGGACAAACTGATTCAGCTACGGAAAAAACTTATTGAAAGAAAAAAGAATATTGTAAATACATATAAACATATAAAAAACCCTGGCTGTAATGCTCAAGCTATCGGCTAGGGTTCCAAAGAAAGGAACCTCCTCATGATATGTGATGTTTTATGGTCCTTAATTCCCAAATTGGTCTGTATCTTGTAAAAACTTGCATATTCCATATTCAGTACAAGCCTCAGTGTCAAGACTTGCAAAGTACAGCCACATTTTTTTTCGAGTTTCGGGAATTTGGTAACAATGTAGTTGCAGGGGTCCACCAGAACCAGCTAAATTTTTAAGGTGGCTTATGAGACTCTTCATAATTCATATAGCAGTTATCTAGTAATAGCAGTGACAGTAATCTAAATATTCTTTTCTCGTTTTCTTGCCGAAATTATCATCAAGTAGCATAAAAATGTCCACAATAAATGCACGGTGCACTATACGGCGCTTTTCAGGTTGATTGGCAATAATATATGTATATACACCGATCCTAGTGAGTACAGCAGCTGCTTCCTAGACTGGACGTGACATTTTAACTTTGGTGACATCAAAGGTACCTATATCCATAAGGGTACAGTTACGTACTCTTACTTTACGATGCATAAGGTCCTGTCGAAGAACGAGTTCCTAGTGCGTTATCTTGGCTACTCCATTGTTTCTATACAAATACTCACTCTCTCTCTATTTCAAACAGAATAAAAGCTAAATATTCTTTACATTATAAAAGTTTAAAAGCTTTTTTAATCCACAAACGAATCTAATTTGAGTCTCTGTCTAATGAATTTGCCGTTTGAATTTGGATTGATTCCAATAAATTTAAGCATAGTAACAATTGTGTAGACTTTACTATAGGTACTGCAAATCATAATAATTTTACACAATATGTGATAAGAGAGTAAAGACGAGGCTAGAAATTAAATCACTGTAAACGTAGAAAAATCCAGGACCTTCGACATCTTCACACTTCTCGCCGGGTATTCAGAGAGCTACAATCTATTCACCACTCTCGGTCCAAGTTTGAGATACTGCGTGTTGAGTGGCGGAATTCGACGCCACGCTTTGTCAATTAAATATAATTACTCCCTGATTGGGGATAGAAATCAAAACCATCGCGTTTAGACGGTTAAACTGCGCCACAATGGCCTCAAAATTCACATAACGTAAGGTAAAATGGTATTTATCAACAATTTTAAGCCTAAGTAAACCTTTATTTGACATGTAATTAGACTTATTACGAGAAACCATGATATATCTATGAATTAATTAAGATAATATTTTTTAAAAAGTAAAACTGTCATATAATGTCTATATATTATATGACAGTTTTACTATTCATGACTATAGTCATATAGAGTTTCTATAAATAGTATTTATAAATAGTCATCTAACGTCATTAGTTAAATTATAAGTTAATTGACGTCTAGACGTTCAACTTCGTATATGACTATTATTTTGACATATTACAAGACGTAACTATATGTTAAGTCATCTATACAAATAGTTAAAATTGGAGTGTCTGTTTGTAATATTAAAAAACCGGCTTTTCACTAAATGGATATTGTATGTATGTATGCACGGTACATATACCAAAATAACATTTAATTTTTGTCTGTCTCTATGTTTGTTTCGGTTCTGAAACTGCTGGGCCGATTATGACTGGACTTTCACTGGCTGATAGCTGATGTAATAAGGAGAAACTTAGGTAGTGTTCATTTTAGAATTCCACGCGGATCACAGGATCGCGGGCACTGCTAGTGAATACTAAATGTTTGTTATCGAAATTTAAAACCCATAGCAGCATTTATTTTTAGGTTACATTATAATTAAGGCCAATATAATTTATATTGTCAAACTAAAGCGATTTCTTTTATATATTGACTACATACATTCAAATAAATCATTTCCAATCATTAATGGTGGTATGTAATTTCTGGCCGTCCCGTAGCTGGCTGATGTAACTTTTCTGAGTGACGCGATAGTGGTTTGGCTATTTACAGAATTAGTTCAGTTTCTTTCAAGATTTCTAAAATCATATTTGATACTATTATTTACATACATACTGTTTATGCATCTATTGTAATTTGTAGCTATTTTGTCAGCTTCGTGGAATATGTCGACTGGAAAATCGTCGCTATTTAATTCTTGAAACAAATTATATTATTGATGTGCTTGAGGTCGTCGTGGCGTAATAAACGCTGTCTGCGTTTGACTGTCAGCGCGATGTTTGTGGCTTCGATGCTCACTCTGAAAATTTAATAAAAAAAACCTACTAAAACTTATTTCATTTCCCCGCTCTGGTGAGGCAAATTGCGGCATTTAGTTCTGCTCGACACGCAATGTCTTGATATTTAGAGTGACTTGTTACCTTGTTCTCTCTGCCTATGTGTGAAGCTAAAAAAATTATATTATTTCTTGAGAACAAAAAAAGCTCATTTTTTTCTTATAAGTCTAAGAATATGGGTCGTGTATTTTAATGATAAAATTACTCAGTATAGTCACACTGAGTAATTTTATCATTAAAATACACGACCCATATTCTTAGACTGACTGACTGACTGACTGTTAGTCAACAGTAGCATTTGTGAGTTCCAATCTCGCCTACATATACTCGTAGTCTTTCATATACGTAGTCTAAGTACGGTTTTTCAACTACGCTATGGCCTGTATGAAACTCATCACTGTTAATTTGCTCGTAGATTTAAACGTGCCTAATTTTACCATTTTTTTTTTCAGGAAGCAGATGGGCCTTTCCTTTGGTCTTCAGAAACACAAGGCATAATATTAAGTTGCTATTTTTGGGGATATTTTGTGTCCCAAATTCCCGGTAAGTTTTTCATGTCTAATAGCGGATTTCTATTGTCGTTGTAGACAACAACACCTAGAGTTGTGTGTGATATTATAAAAAATAAGAATATTCATACATACATATAAATTCCAGAAATTTTTTATTCTTCTAGAACTTAATAGTAATGATAAAACATGATCTTGGGTTCAAACCCCAAGTAAACGAATATTTTTAATGTAACAGACTTACTGGATTGCACTCATGTAATTAAAAACATTTTTGGAAACAAAATTTGACCCGATTCGATGAACGTATGGTTACGTAAACGCTTTGCGGTCAGAACGCTTAGACTCCAGGCTCAGGTCTCCAAGAGGCGCGGTTTCGAATCCCCATGCGTTCAAATTTCATACGTTTTCTAAAGATGTAATTTCTTTTGGTTTAGGTGGCCGTATAGCAGAACTATTTTCTGCCAAATGGGTGATGTTCTTCAGCGTGTCCATCAATGTAGCCTGCACTTTGCTGACACCGGTGATGGCTGAGGCACATTACGTTGCGATGGTTATTATGCGAGTGGGCGAAGGGATTGGAGGAGTATGTATATATTTTTTTACTTAATTACATTAATTATACTTGTATTGTGTAAGTATACAAATTGTTGTCATTTAGTTTTTTTTTAATAATTATAGACCATTGTTTATTTCCATTTATTACATGCAACTTGAAAACGTTTATAAATAATTTAAAATAGTATTGTATCAAATTTTTCTATATGGGTGGCGAAACTGAGCGCCGCTTCTTGGTGCTCTCTTTGTAACAAGACAAGGGATGTACCTAGTAATAAACCTTTGCCGAAATTAAGTTTGTGCCCTAAACCATCGTGTTCATTTATAAATATTCCAAATAATAATATGGAAAAATCATATATATATATATATATATATATATATATATATATATATAAAATCTCAGTTAATATTGTGTAACTTGATATTTAGATTAAATATGCACATATTTATATATGAAAGCCAATAAGTTGTCCTATGTAACAACTATTGAGTAATAAACATCAATTATTATGTAAGTTTTATTGAATGAGTGACGTCTTCGCAAAGTTTTTGAATAGTTTATTACACATTGTTTTGAAACGTGCACACTAAATATCATTTTTATATGTAATAATTTCACATTTTTTATTTACTTAAGTCATCCCCATTCAGAGAATTGATATATTTAAACTATTTTCATTTCTCCGCTCTAATAATCCAAAGTGCGGCGTTGAGTTGCGTCACTCAACACGCAAAGTGGAGAACGTTGTGTGAAACGCTGTATGGGACAAGGTGTGATAGATTAAAGTTGCCATCTATGAGCTGAGTTACCCATTTCACATGTTCTGGTAGTTTTGATTTCGATTTTTATTAAGAGATATATAAAGGTTTGACTATTTATCCAGTAAAGTTGGCTTTTTATAATTATTTATAAGCAATATTGTTAACTTACAGTTGGTAACTTCATATATATTATGCTCATTATCTCACTTTTAATATATTTAATATTGTTTAGATAATGAGAATTGAATCCAGAACTTTCTTAGCCAAATCATTAAATGGTTTACAATTTGTGTGTAATTTTTAAAAATGTGTGTGCTTGTGTGTGAGTGCTTTGGTGCGGGTGTGTGTGGAAGTTCTTTTTATGTAAAAAATTTGGTTATTGTTATGTAATAGGGCGTTACATTCCCCTCGATGCATGTATTATTATCAAAATGGGCGCCGCCGGCCGAGCGGAGTGTGATGGCGGCGCTAGTGTACGCGGGCACATCGTTAGGCACGGTTATGTCGATGTTGATGGCTGGCGTTCTTACTGCCAATGTTGGTAAGTTTTAATTGTTACTTTTTATTAAGAAAGTATTTTGTTTTAACATTTTTAAAATGTTGTAAATAACATTCAGAATATAGAAAAAATATTTGCAAAACGATATGAGTGTAGATGTAGAACGTATGACTTAACGGTCAGTGCGTTAGGACGGTTTTCACGACGCGCGGATTCTAATCCCGCTGCGTTAATCTTTTATACTTTTTCTAAAAATGTTCTTCAAAAATAAAACGCTATAAAACTGGGCCATGATGGCTTCTTTTATAAATATAAACAAATAAAGACGTAATTAAATGGACTTTAAACTTCGAAATAATATGCTAATTGTTAGAGCTTTTTAATTGAAAAGCATCAATTTATAATTATTAGTTATTTGTGGTGGCTTGAAATTTTTTCAATTAATTTAAAAGTTACAAAGTAATTAAATAATTTTTAAAACTATTGAACATAACAGGATTCGACGGGTTCGAATCCTCTCTTTTCTTTCTTAGAATGAAGGCATACTTTAGGTCTCTTGATGTTTCCTCAAGAAAGCTTGGAATCAATTTTGGTAATTTTTTTTAAAAATGAGCAATGAAATGGAAACCAATAAAATTAAACTAGACTGGACTGGTGAGGTTATTGACTAATAACTAGATTGTAGATACCGAATTACTAGTATTAGTTATTTTTAATTAGGTGAAGCAACATATTGATATAAGGTTTTTTATTTTTAATAAAAAAATTGAGAATTTGTTATATAATTTTTTTATTATTTTTAATAAACTAACTTATATTATTGAAAAAATATAATTTGTTCGTTACGCTTATACATGTAGATATTATATAGATTTTGGACTTATTGATATTCAAAATGTACATATGTATTTATGTATAGATATGAATACTTTGTAACATTCGTATCTAACTTTTTAAATCATTTTAGCGCTTTTAAAAGATAGCATTTGAAAATCAAACAATGAATTCAAAAAACACTTTTACAAAACGTATAAAAATTTTATACGATTTCTATAAATGTTTTTCAATCTTATTAGTATGTGAATAACACTTTAAAATGTTAAAAATAATGAATTTGAAGTTTAAATAAACTAGTTTGAAACTCAAAAAGATTAATTTGGTGTGTAAAACTTGAAATAAAAAACTCGAAAACAGAGACATTTCTTGTTGTGTCCCGGAAAAGACTTAGACGCCACACTTAGTCTTGTTCACCAAATGAAATGAAAATAATTAAATTACGATAATTCTATCGACTGGGATCGAACCCACAATCAATCGCGATTAGATTCAGATTCGAATGATTTTATTTGATTGCTACTGTGCCACGAAAGCCAATATCTGCAAAATTATATTTATTATAAATATTTCTAGGATGGGAAAGTGTTTTTTACGTGATGGGCGGTTTATCCTGTATATGGTGTGTTCTATGGGTGTGGCTGGTACAAGACTCTCCACAAAAACAACCTCTTATTAGTAAGGAAGAGAGGGAAATGATTGTGACGTCCCTCGGAGGCAATGATTCCGAACATAAAGTATGGATTGGTTTATAAATATTTTATATTATTCCTATATTAATTGACACTCTGATAAGACTGTAAAAGCTGTAAAGGTTTCAATATAAAACTTTGTTTACAAGACTATAGCCTAAGTATGATCCATCCTAATGCATACAAACAACATGTCTCAATCGATACTTACGAAACTTAAATCATATCTACCAGAAATTTTCAGTGCCTCTATTATTTTTATATGTAAATGAAAATATTATTTTTTCCAGAAACTTTTAGAACTCCATCACTAGCTGGATGTTTTTGGGAGAAATTAATTTTTGTGTTGTAATAACCATTAATTTTTTTTTTTTCTAAAAACTTGTAGTGATTCATCACTAAGCTATTATCTTTCAGAAGTTTCTAGTGTCTTATCACAAAACTAAAATGTATTTTTTTCAGAAACTTCCAGTGCCTTGGAAAGCAGTGTTCACATCGGGTCCGTTCCTTGCTATTCTAGTAGCGCACGCGTGCTCCAACTGGGGCTGGTACATGTTGCTCATAGAGCTGCCCTTCTATATGAAGCAAGTGCTAAAGTTTAATATGACTGAGGTAAGGTTAAATATAGCTCAATTATAACATGTTTCTGATCGCAAGATATATATGGCCTTCTAGTATTATAAGCCTATTTTTAAACAATAGAAGGAAATACTTGCATTGCCAGAGACAAGACCGATGCACTCGTATTGGTGCGTCCTTGAGTATTGTGTGTGTGTGCACTAGTTTCATTAGTGCGTCTGGAACCTCAGTTTAAACCTCAATTTATCAACGTATCTGAAGCTTTAAGAGCTTATTAAGTTTTTGATGTAAGGAACACTTAAAAAAAATTTATAATGTTAGTTGACACTTTTTTTGCTCTTCATTCTTATTCTTTCAAGAAAGGCATAGATAAAGAAAATCAATCAGCCACAAGTCCACCTTAGTCTGATCCATTTTCAGTTATATCCAAATTAAACTATTTTTATATAAGGAATAAACGGTATGTAACTATATGTATAAAAAAACAATTTCAGAATGCTGTAACAACCGCTTTACCATTCCTGTCGCTGTGGATATTCAGTATCGGTCTTAGCCGACTCTTGGACTGGATGCGAGGCAAGGCCTATATTACTACCACCACTGCTAGGAAGATTGGCACTTTGTTTGGTATGTTGTTACCTGGTGGTCGTTAATATAGTTTTACTAGCTGTTGGCTGTGACTTTGTTCGTTTACTAATTGAGATATAACTTACTATGTGGATTATAGCGTGATATTCCCTTAATCCAGCTATGTCACAATCCGGTCTTAGTGGACGTTTACTGACTATGAACTACTTGCCAAATATAATTTTCTTGTGTGACCTTTCGCTTTTTTTTTTATATGATATATAGATTTTATAAAAACTAGCAGCCCGTCGCGGCTGCATCCTTATTTCTAATTTGTAACCCAAACATAAAATTTCATATATTTGACATAAAAAATGTCTTCAATTTAAAATTATAACCTCTATTGCACTGTTACTTGTAGAATTATCACAATTGCTGAAATAAGTATTTTCTGATTTTTAATATATCATTTTATTTCTGGGTAGAAATAAAATGATATATCTGTAACTTTACAATTGACGGACTCATACAAACTTCCGACGCCCTATTTCACTCCCTTAGGGGTTGAATTGTCAAAAATTCTTTCTTAGAGAGTGTCTGCTCCGTAAAAAAGGGTACTGACCAAAAATCATGGGTTCAATAGTTTACGCTCGGCGATGTTGAGTCAGTCAGCCAGGGAATCACGGTAAGCTATTTTAAGGTATTTGGTCCTTCGAGCCAAATTGTTATATAAATAGAATTGCTGCTTATAAATATTTATTTACTACGGTACTTATTGCGCAGTAAGACATTTGACTGTAAAATTGATTGGTTGTGGGTTGAGTTCCCACTTGGAGAGACGATTATATCGCCCTAGTCAGTGCGACAAAGCCTCGACTTCCGGGCGGAGAGATTAGCTAGAGGCGCGTGTCCGCAGCGTCCGCGGTGCCGGCGGCGTGTCTGCTGTGGCTGAGCCACGTGGGCTGCGCACGCGCACTCGCCGTCGCGCTCACCGCCGTCGGGGTCACGGCTATCGGCGGCATGTTCTGTGGCTTCCTCTCCAACCATATCGATATTGCACCTCATTTCGCTGGTGAGTATATATTCACACACTTACACACACATACGCGCACACTCTTACACTTTACGGACATTTGTAATTATTTTTATTGTTATAATTTTACTATATACATAAGTACGTACCTTTTAAATAGTTAAAAGTGGTATCCACAATAAGAAAAACCATGTTTAGAAAACGTATAAAAGTTTGATCGTAGCAGGACTCGAACTCGCGCATTTTGCAAACTGTTTAAACGTTTTGATTACTAAGCCATACGTTTGTAAGTAAAATATATATATATTTTTTTTCCGGACACTCGGTATTCGACGCGCACTCACGTGTCACACTTGTACTTGACAAAAGCAACACTTGCATTGACTGAGTTACAAATAAGAAAATATAAATATATTTAATAATATATTTAGTTGTAATAAATTAATTTTACTTTTAATAGGAACTTTAATGGCGATAACAAACACTGTAGCGACCATACCAGGAATTGTAGTGCCTATATTTGTTGGAGTTTTGACACATGATAATGTAAGTTACCCTAAGAGTTACACTTTAAAGGAACTAAAAAAAAACTAAATAACTAAGCTACTCATTAACGTGTCCTTAAAAATAAATAAATATTAGATGAATACTAGGACTGTATGAACGTATTACCTGTTAAAATGCAAAAATTGAGAATTTCAAATAAACATGAAAAATTTATATAATTAAAAAAAAATCATTACCCCGAGTGAAAATCGAACTCACTACCAAACGCGTTTACAGTCAAACGCTGTCCCACTTTGTCACAGTGGCATCGTTCATTAATTTCTCAAAATTATTTTATTGGTATACTTTAATAGAACATACATTTATATTTTATGTTTTGTCTAATGTTACAGAAAACAATATCAGCATGGCGCGTAATATTTTACGTAACGATTGCCTTATATATCATAGAAATAATAGTTTATACGTTATTTGGTTCTGGAGAACAACAGCCTTGGAACGACGTGAAAGAAGACGGCGAGCCAGAAGGAAAACCGTTGAACAATGATAACAGGACACCTGTTTAAACAGATCATTACAAAGAGCCATGAGGGTAGTTGTAGAATTAAGAATAATTATCATCTGTTCTTATATATATTTGTAAGAAATTAAATACAAAAGTCTGAATTAATAAACCTAGAAGTATGTCTATACATATATATGAAAACTTTTACTGACTATTCAGTCAGACTGACTGACTGACTGACTGACTGACTGACTGACTGAGCACGCACAGGCGAAAACTACTGGACGTAAAACTTTTGTAAGGTTAGAATTTTTCGAAAATTGTACAGGAAAAAGAAAAAAATAGATTTTACCTTTAGTAGTCCACACAAACAGTGGCTAGCGACAACTAGTGTAATGTTAAAATTTATAACAAACTAGCGACCCGCTCGCGGATTCGCCTGCGTAAACTACATGACTAAACTATTAAGCATCTTCGCCCATCCGCGTTGTCACTTAAATCACAAACCTTGCTTAAATTAAAGACTAAATGTTTGCTCATAATAATATTTTTTTTCATATACCTTCCATGTACAGACATCGATCAGTTACATTTTTATTATATGTATAGATTACTTTTAACATAAATAACTAAAAGGATTGTCATCGGATTCGGAATTTCAAGCAAATCAAAAGACAGTAAGACTTTTTAATATGAATAGATAGGCATGTACAGGTGAAACTAATAAAAGGTTTTTAAAAATAATTCTTATACCCGCTTCACGCTTTTCCTTGTATAGCAGGTCAAAGAAAAGCTAATGTCAAAACACTCCGTTCTCCACTTTCTGTCTGAAATCGAGACATTATGCGTTGATTGGTGGAGCTCAACGCCGCCTTTTGTCTAAGTACCAGATGATTATAGCTTGTGCCATATATATTTACGTACTTAACATTTTAGTCATAGATATTAAAGTAAAAATTTACAAGAAAATATTTCTTATTATGTGTTTTTTTTTCTAAGCATTTTGTACTGATTACTTAGTTATTATGTAATAATAAATAGGTTTTTATTTTATTACTATTTTATTTAAATAATTTTAAATATACTATTATTAATAACTTTATGAATTTGAATTATATATATGTTTTTTAAATATTTGTATTTGAAATAATTACGTTTTTTTGTACTTTTACATAATGAAAAAATATTTTTAAATTATATTTTATTGGAACTAATTTAGTCAAATAAGTTGAGCCATTTGTAATACTAAAATATAAATGTTGAGTGAACTATTAAGTACTTATTAATAATATGAAAATTACACGACAAAACACAAAAATGTCCCTCTGTGTTGCTAGTGCCGGCATTTTGTGATTTTTTACAGTTTTCGAAGTCGAAGAAGAAGAGAGAACTTAGTGTCATGACACCACTTTTTGTTCTCCACTTGCCTCCAAATGCGACACACCTTGCGTTCAGTGGCAGAGCTTTGTTCGTCGCCAGACCGGAGAAACGAAAATAATTCAATATAATCATTCCGCCGAGTGCCACAAAGGCCCTAAACTAAATATTATGATTTGACAAACTAAATTAGCTAGCTTTATTAAACATTTATGTTTATATTTAAATGCATTTATTCGAACTATACGTATACCAACATGTGTGTAGATTTTAGGCTTTAAATAAATGTACTTACCAAAGACAATTTGTAAGTTTTGAATAAATGTCGTGAAGCATAACGGCTTTTTATTTTGCCAATCCTTTGTAAGAATATGGTGTTATATCATGGTGCTACAAAATAATATTTTTCATTACTTGTGTATATCATATACTTGTACTAAAATGTACTAAATCATTAATATGTGAAGGTAGAACTTGTTGCTTAACAGCTTATATATTTTTTTATTTTTATGAAAGATATGTGTCGGTGGAGCATAAAATTTGGTACAGTTACAATTTTTTGGTACAATTTATATGGAGAAGAAGTGCAAAAACCAATATAATTTATAATAATATATTAGATGAATTTCGTTTATTTTCATTTCTCCGCTCGGGCAATTTAAAGCGCGGCGTCAATTACCGCCACTGAACACGCACTACCTCGATTTCAGGCAGAAAGTGGAAAACGGAGTGTCTTGGCACTAGGTTTTCTCTGACTGCCCTGACTGCTATGTGGGAAAAGTGAGAAGAAAAGAATCAAAATCTGCCTAATCATTGTTTAGAAAAACATAATATTACACACTACTATGTGTTTGATACACACTTTTGTGTAATATAAATTACTAGTTACCAAAGCAACTCATATTTTACAAATTAAAAGCATGCTCACATATTACATTCCACCACCATTGTAGAAATTCAGATTTACTTGATTGAGCGCACTGGTCGCATTTTCCACATTTGCAATTTGCTTAGACTATTGCAGTATAAATCTAAAAAAAAGCGAACTTTATTTTATTAGGTTTTCTCTTATATGATTAAGAAAATGGTCAAAAGTTCAAATAACAGTAAATATTTTTACATATAATATTTATATGAGAACTTTAATATATTTGTCTTACCATTTTAAATACGAAACTAATCAATCAAAGTCAGTATACTGCATTGACCTACACAAATATTACAATTTGCATGTTTCTTTGAATTATTTTATATTTTAATTCGAATATATGTAGTTTTCAACAAATCTATCCATATATAGGCCATAGTGGCGCAGTGCGACAGCGTCTGACTGTAAACGCGACTGGTTGTTGGTTCTACCCCAGTCGAAATTATACTATCAAAATGTTTTTTATTACTTCACTCTGGTATAAGACAAAACGCGGCGGTGAGTTCCGTCACTAAACACACAATGTTTCAAAATCAGGTGGAAAATGGAGAACGGGACGTCTTGACACTAGACGGAAAAATCATAAAGCTATATATGTATGTATACCATATTTTTATAAAACGTAAAATTTGAACGCAGCGTTATTCGAACCCGCGCCTCTTGGAAACCCGGTCTAAGACCGCAAGCCATGCACAGGTGCGAATCCCGCTGCGTTCAGTTCTTTATACGTTTTATAAAAATATGTTTTTCAATTTCCTAAGTGTGATTAGCACGTTAAAAAAAAAGTTTTTAAAATATGTATGTATATTTAACTTAAAGTAATATAAATTTAATATAATGAAATCGGCGTACATTTAAAATTTGTAATCAATAATAATAAAACAAAGTATAATTAATCTATTTTATTCTAACAAGTCTCGCTATGTAGGCGGGTCCGTAGTTAGCGGCCACGTCGGGGACTACCAGCTGGCCATACTTGGGCTTGGCTTGCTTCGTGCCCAGACACAGGGTGCTACTTAAAGCGGTGAATGGTGCTGATAAATCCCTGGAAATAAAAAATAATTGACATTGGCATGTTATTTATGAAATTGAACTATTTTAACCAATGCGGTTAAGCTCTTATATTATTGGTAATCGAAAACACCAATACAATGTCAATAGAGAAGACGGTTCCTAAAAAGTTTGAAGTCTCAATCCACCACACCCGAGAGCAAGATACAGACAGCTCGTTCAAGAATCCAGGACAGTACGCGAGGCCACTAAGAAATCGTTGGCGGTAGTTTGATATAATAATGGTATCAAATGACAGACAAATGCCACCTCAGTCTACCTGTGAACATGGAATACTGTAAAGTGTTCGAAATGTCGGGTTTTCTAAAATGTATTTTTGAATACCAATAATATACGTTTTTAAAACATAATTAAGTTGAGAATTTTATTGTAAATGCTTTTTTTCATCTACTGTGTAACTAGATTTAATAAGACAGAATTGTTTAAAGAAAGAGTTATGATAGCAAAAAAACTCAGTAATAATTATATAGCAGTGAAATTCCTGTCGAATAAAATAAGGGAAGAAGAATGAAATGTTTAAAAAAGTAAGTACTTATATTTAACTTTTTCTCCACCGTTCTGTTTCACAGTTACCGCCGATATTTAATCCAGTTTTAGCCCAATCAATATCTTGCAAAAGTTGTTTCTTCGATATAGAAAAAAAGGGATCCTAAATAATAAAATTGAAAGGCAAATACAAACCTAACAGCCGCCACGACACCGTGTTCGTGGAAGGCGGCGGTGAGCGCCGCGTGCACCACGCCGTCGTTCTGCGCCGGGCTCAGCGCGCACGTGGAGTACACCACCGCGCCGCCCGCGCGCACTAGCCGCAGGGCCGACCTACACGCACAGACTCTAGTTAGCATTTAACTCACGTTAAACAGTGCACCATCAACCGTACTATTAAACGCTGATTGGCTTTTTAGTAACATTAAGAGGCTATGTTCAAAATACTTTTAAACACTCGCAACTCATTGTTGCGCACTATTAAGTTATAACACTTGTTGCAATAATAGTATAATTTTTCTTTAATTTAGAAGGTGCTTACTGTGTTAACAACAAAAACAAGTTGCTATAAGCGTATAAGAGTTTACAACGCATGGCTTAGCGGCAGAGCGCTTGGACGGTTTCCAAGAGCCGCGGGTTCGAATTTCGCTGCGTTAAAACGTTTATACGTTTTCTAAAAGTATATTTTACAATAGCATAATTAAACTAAAATTATAAAAGAAACTTTAAACAATTTTTTGAAACATTAAAGTACGATATATAATATATAAATTAGGATATTTAATATATAATAATGAACTCACGTTAACAGTTGTGTTTGCAGCTCCGGTATTCGCAACCTCTCCTTGACTCTGTCGGGTCTAAATATATTATTCTCGTCCTGCATTACAGAGTGTCTGTCTGTAGTACATGGAGCGTCAACTAGTATCTGAAAAATATTAAATTTTTGCTTGAAATCAATAATATAATAACATCTCAAGATTCGTGTCGACTTTAATATAGTATGTATAAGAAAATGTTTATATTTATTGCACTCTCGGCTTAGTAAGACAAGGTTTTTCTCTAATATCAGATTAGGTAGAGAGAGAAGTTAGTGTCAAAGCACTCCGTTTTCCGCTTTCCGCCAAAATTCCATACGTTTAGAACGGCGGAATTCATCGCCGCAAAAGTCTTAACATACTAACTAAAATCAGTAAAAAATACAATATAATAAATAGTTTTAGCTTAGTTTAACATATATAATGCTAGCGACCCGATCGGGGCTTTGCCTTTGGTTCGTAATCGGTCACCTAAAGCGTAAAAGAAAGTTACTTTTGCATTTATAATATTAGTACAGTAAGGATTGTAATTATAGTATGGATCAGAAAAACAAAAGGGCGTGAAACTAAAAAAAGAATATAATTTACCTTATCGAAACCGTGGTCGTCTGTGAACAATCGTCCATCGACACGCGTTGTAATGACACGCTCGCACCATTTGTTGCTTGATTCATAGTCGATTAGATAGTCTTTAAATATGCGGCTTATTCTAAAATTATAAACGTATCTAATATTAGATATATTCCCTTTATTACACTAGAGGTGAGAAATAAAAGTTACCACCGAGTGGGGACGAACCCGTGACTAATCGTATTTACGGTCACTTGGTGATTCAAACTCAAAATTGGTTCAAAAAAATTCAAACTCAAAAATGTATGTGTGTAATGTATATATATACATTACACACATACATTTTTTAGCTTTAAGTTAACGATGGAACGGAGCGCCAAACACTACGGTACTGCAAATATAAATTAATTAAAATTGGAAATGACAATTTATAAACTAATATAAGTACTCATACATAAAAGTAATATCCATTCAAAATAAATACTGTTAATTAAAACTTAATTGTACTTTAACATATTAGGCAAATAACAAAAACGAACTAACCGGTTTGATCTAGATATAAACGAATCATTGCACACCATCACATCTGGTAACAAAGTTTGCAGAGCAACCAGCGCTTTACCACCTGGTGCGGAACACATGTCAAGGACTCTGTCTCTGGGAGACAAACAAAGAGCCAGTACTGACAGGACGCTGCTACAATCCATTGGATAGTAGTTAAAAACACCTGGAATTTGATGATTTTATTTTTTTAATATTTACACTGTCAAAAAGCGGGAGAGATCTGACTGCAAACGCGATTGTTTGTAAGTTCCATTCTTACTCGGTGGGTTGATCATAATTTAATTATTTTCAATTCTCCACTCTGGTAAACAAGAAATCAAATTTAAGAATAGAATACAAGTTCAGGGTTAATAGGAAGACAAGAACAGGTGAATGAAGTGGTATATCTAGGAAGTACGTTTAGTATAGCTAATGCTGTACAGTCTGTCTCTTTGCAGGATGTGCGGAGGCTGATCGAATCCACAATTAAGAGAATGACAGACAGACAGGCAGGTTGTTGTTGTACGTTATGAAGAATGTGCTCAGTGCAGCTTCTCTGAATAAGTGATGAAAGAATGGTAAGAAAGATATATGACACAAAGGGGAGCCATTAGAGGTAAGGGGTGACCTCGGTTGACCTTCAAGAACACAGAGCGATGATACTGGAGGAAATTCACGTAAAAAGTATGAGGACTCCCAGAGTGAGGAAGAGGTAAGTAGTAGACGAGGCGAAAGAAGTACGCTGGGCCAGTGTGAAGCTAATAAAAATTAAGCTTTCCCTAATATGGGCTTAAAATCCCATATTAGGGAAAGCTTAATTTTAATTCAAGAAAGGTTGTTACTGTAAACAGTACCAACCTTTCTTGATTGAAATCATATGTCTGACATAATATTTTACACAGTGTCTTGTTATATATATTACACAGATGATTAAATATCGATTGGGTTAAGAAAATCGTTTAAAATATTAAACAAAACTAATCTGGAGGTCTGATTATTTATTATCTTGATATACGTACACAAATGTAGTGCAAGTTTTATTTAAATACTCTTTCAATGCAAGAAAAAAAATATTTTACAGTTTTACCTGTATTACATCTTTTTGGTTCGGGAAATTTGTGGTTATCACTATTCATTTCGAATGCCATCACCTTCAAATGTTCTGGATATTTAAACTGTGTTTCAGGTTCTATTATAAGAGGGAAATCCAGCTCTTCTGTAAATATAAAAAATATTTTGTAGTAAAACTTTTATTAATTTAAAATTAATAGTTAAAGACATGCACGGATGAAGGTGATATGTCACATTTCAAATTACAACAAAATTGAATTTAAATTTTTGCCAAAATTAAAAAAAGGAGTAATCTAGTTTAACTGTTAAATATTGTTATAATAGGAAAGAAAGAAAACCATACTTTTAATATTTTTTTTACCAAAAACTGTTCAGTGCTAACTACCTTTTAGTAATAAACTTTTTTTTAACATTTTATCTTAAAAAAATAGCATGATAATGTTGATTTTAAAGTTGATATTTATTTGTATGCACTTGGTATCTTAATTTATAAATTATATTATACATTATGTTTTATACATAAAACTGAAAATTCATAAATGCCACATTCATCATAGTGTAACTGTATGTCTTTTTTACTACTCAATCTCCTTTGTATGTTCTCCACAAAATTTCGAATTAGCAAAGTGACTTGTGGTCTATTGGCACATTTAATGCACCCTAATTAAAAAGCATTACATTTTTTTAGTTTCATTTAGTACTTTTGAACTGAGTTTTATTAATTTATTAAAATATCACATTCACGATTTTTCTTGCATAGTCATAATCAGAGAGATTTCAAGACACTCCATTATCCACTTCCCACCCGAAATTGAGACATTGAATGTTGAGTGGAGGAAGAATATGCCATGCTTTATTTTAGGGACCAGAGGATTCTCCCGAGTGAAAATTGAGCCCACAACCAATCGAATTTACAGTCAGACACTGTCCCACTGCACCACAGAGGCTATTTACATCTATTCTGTCTACCCATGTATGTGTGGCTATCATGTAATACTTACTATTTGTATGAAATGAGTAATGTAAAGATTCTGGCACCCATTCATCAAGCCCCTTTAACTTAGTTGCTGGCACATATTGATACAATGCGTCAGATGATAAGCCCATTGAAGGTTGTATGATCCTTGATTCATCAATTTGTGCATTTTCAATTGCCTGGTCAAGAGTCTGGGCTGCTGGATTACTACATATAGATGATATATGTTAGTTGCATTTTTTTAATAATAAAAAAATATTACTTATGGCTTTAAGGCAGGTAAGTTGAGCACAGTTTACTTTGCTAGTGTAATATAGAATAGACACACAATTACAGAACCAATACTTAAAAAAACAGACCACATTTAAAATTATTTTCTTACTATCCTGGTTGTAATATCAAGGAAGTAAGGTACATTCTAAAAAAATATTAGATTCTAAAGATCAGATCCAGACACAAATTTGTAAGCAAAAAAAATAATAAGATTTTCTTACATTTATCAATAAATACAGGGAAGCTAATAAAAGCATGTATAAAATGCTTGCAATGGATATCAGATCATGTGTGATGTGTGTGATGGTAGAAAGCTTAGATTGTTTATTTGAATATATCACACAAAATAAATACTGTTATCTGGATGTATCTTTTATTTTATATGGAAAGGATGTATCTTTTATTTTATATGGAAAGGTTATTAACTATACCTAAATTATAGCTTACATGTCATTTTCCTTTGATTCAGTACCATTTTCTTCATCTGAAGTTCTTTTTAATATTTTGCTATTATTTAATTCTATCTTTTCAGGAGCATATTCTCCTTCAGGATATATTTTAGTTATTTCTTCACTTTGTAATCTTGAAACATAATTTTCTAATATGTTCCTACTTGTATTTTCAGATTGGCTATTTTCAATTGGTGGAGAGTATTTGTCATGAAAATCCTTTTGAATTTCCATCAAATTTTTCAGACAGTGTGCTCCTATAAATAAAATGTCTAGTTAATATAATTACTTTTTTTTATTCATAGCAAATTGAGAAAATAGGAAATAAAAAATATGTTTACCTCTATTTAATAAATATTCCATAGTTTCTTGTGTATCGCCATAGTTATTTACTACGGCTACATATTTAGATTTTCTCAACAGAGCTTCTCGCATAGGTTCCCATTGATTTCCAAAAACAGATCCATAGAAATCGTCAAAATGGTTTAAAGCTTTATACTTAGGCCCCGTCTTTTTCCGTAATTTTGCCTTAAATATTAAATAGCATTTATATAAAATACAATTTTAAGTAGAAGTTATTTATATTTTATTATAAGTTAATTTAGGTATTCACCCAGTGAGTTTTAGATTTTAATCTTATTTGTACTACAAAATAAGTTGTTAAATTTCCCTTTTTAATAATATTTGTAACATTAAACATTATAACTAATATACGAAAAAAACTATTTTCAAAACTGACTTTTTTTTCAGGTTAGAAAATTGTGTTGACTTTTGACATCTACAATGCAGTTCGCAAATAAGTTAATCGAATTCAGAATGATTATATAACATAACCTTAATAACTTTTAGCTTTTTTAGTTTTTAGTATTCCAAGTATGGAAATTTATTAAAACTATAAAATTATTAAAATATCCCTAAATTATTCAATGTATCGCTAATTTGTAGTTTACCACAATTTGAATTATTGAACGAATATTAATTTGTCAGTGTCAACTTTGTGAGAAAAAGAGAAAGCTATATCCTCTTATTTATTTGTGCTGACGCCCGCGAATACCAAATTGTGGAGTATTGATTTGTTTACAAGGAGCGAATTGGGAGAGGAGTATACAATAGTATAGGTAGGTCGCTCAACCTTGTCAAAACGGCCGAGATATTATCCTGACTTAATTACTTCTTTACGTGCTAAGGTGTTTATCAGTAAATCGTGCCAGTTAAGTTTCGCCCCGAGCAAAGTTTGAGGGCTTTAAAAGCTTAATTGCCCGCGTAGCAAGCCGCTTTATCGATTGCACATCCCTCGTATCCCTTTACGTGAAATCTGTGAGCCAGTAATTCGATAGAGATCTAAAAATGCGCGGCGAAGTCACTATGCGTGCTTGTTTCTTTAACGAAATGGTTGAACAGTGAGTTTTGTGTCTTAATTTAAGCTATTATCTTGTAAAATCTATAATTTACTATATAATAAACGAATAATAAAAATTAATTTTAAGGGTTGATAAAAAAAATCCACAATGGAGCAACCAGTGACTGAACATTGAAGTGTAATTTAAATAGCAACAGTCATGTATGGGATGTTGAATTTTGGATGGAATGACGGTAACAAGGTGGAATGGACCACGGTAGGTTGGAGACAGTCCCTAATGGGACTATGCACTTGGACACTGTGAGATCGCTACATCAAACAGTAGTGTCGCTTAGGACTGCGCTCGAAATATCCAAGAATGAACTTAAGGAATTAAAAGAAAAATACCAAGAACATTCGCGTTGCATAGAATATGCAGATATAATAGAAAAATTGACGTTAGAAAATCATATATTACGTAGAAAAATAATCGGCTCTGACGTTGTTGTGGGTGATAATAATAATCGGAATATTAATTTAGACTATTCATATAGCCCGAAAGTTAGAAATACAGAGGAAAGTTTTGCTAGTGAAATTTTAATAAAGACATCAACTACTGATAACATAGTTGAGAGTTTGGAACCCGATTTTTTGGAACCTAAAAGCAAATCTTCGGACAAATTGGACGAGATACTCGAAGAAACAAAATCTGAGTCAATTATATCAGACATCTCCAACTTGCCCAATGGAACTAGCAGCCCCATAATCGAAGAACCTCAGAGAAAAAGTATTTCTAAAGAGGAAAGTGGAGAAAATATTCCAAGTTTCAAAACAAAATTAGAGCTGCTGTCGAAATTCGACGTGAGAATTAAAGTTAAAACTTTGAAGGAAGGCAGCGTCGTATCAAGTACTACCTCCGACACTGACTCTATTACCGACGAAAAAAAAGGAAAAACTGAAAAATCTAGTGATTCGACAAGAAATAACATAAGCTTCGAAGAGCATAAAGAACATTTTAGTAATTTCGAAAATCCTAAGGGTGAGAAGATTAATTTAAAGTCAGTATCTTCTGAGAACATAAAAATGGCTGTACCAAATGAAGCTGAGGTCAAATCTAAAACTGATAAATTCGATGTCCAAGTGCGTATAACATCCGAAGACAGTCTTATGCTTCAAGAGACGCACGAGAGAACGCGACGGAAAGATACAATGAACTTGGACGTGGACAACTTAAGTTTAAAGTAAGTTAAAGAAATATATAAAACTCGAAATTAATAATATGCCTTTATTATTAATAGCGAGATTTATAATTTATTGAATAAATAAAACTGGTTATATTTGAATCATTAATATACAACATTATATTGTACGTTTATATAAATTGATATAATAAATGAATCATTCATTTATATAATTAATATATAAATATTTTTTGTATTTTATAAGAGTGGAGAAAAAGCTTCACGCTTTTTCTAGCATAACAGGGTATTCAGAGAGAACCTTAGTGTCAAGATACTCGGTAGGATTTTCCAATAACTTAATGACTGTTATTTTAAAAGCTTGTTTTGCTACTGGTACGTTGTCACTTGTACACAAATAATTATAACAGGTAAAATTTTCTTGATGATTTAAACTTCACTAGAAGCTTGTTCTAAACGCTTATATTTAGAGAGGTGATTTTATATTACAATGGTATAGACCTAACAGGGTGCGTTACTACGCGCCATTAAACGAACTTACTGCAGGCTTTATATATTTTATAAATGTTTTATTTTCTGTTTCTCACTTTGTCTCGCATAGCTATGTAAAATATCATTCGTATGTAGGTCGATGTCTGAAGGGGACAATTCAGTATTCTCTGAAGGAACTACGCCATTAGAGCAAAACACTGCGGCCGACGACAGACAAGATCAGGAAAACGCTAGTGGCAATGAGTCTGAGGAAGTCGACGATATAGAACTTATATTCACGACGGATGAGTCGAAGGATATGAGTAATTTGCAGGTAATAACTAATTTCAGTATTTTCTTTTCTATTATCAGATAGTTGAGATTAAATAAATTGCACACCTTTACGGTTGGTTAGCGGATTACGGCTTGTATAATTATTACTTTTTGTTTTTTTTTTTTATTTTGTAATTTTAAAAGCGGTAATTTACAAACATTTTTTTTAACGCCTGAATTCAGAATATTGTGCGTTTAGAAATCAACGCCGTCTTTTTCAAGAGTTCTTTGTCATACAAGAGCGGATAAATATTACAAATTACATACACAATAATAATACTAATAATAATTACATATAAACAGTCCCGAAGCAAACTAACTGGTGCCTACAAACAAAACCATCGCACCTCAGATGCTGCCCTTAACTACGCCAAAATTAATTAGATCAACAATATCTTAACGGCATACCTCCCAAAAACGTCCTTAGTTTAAAAAGTGCCAGATTATTTTAGACGACTATTGTAAATCACAAATCTTTTGATAACGGCTTCTTAGCATTTAAAAGCTTTACTCTACAATTTTGGGTTTGTTTAATAAAGTTTCTATTATCATTCAAAATCACGATAAAGGGTATGATAAAATTATAGAGAGCAATTTCAAACGCGATATAATAGATTTTGTTCAAGTTGATTGCGTGTGAACGTCACATCAGTATCGTATTCGAGTAGCCATGTATCGCGCCAATTTGTTCAAACAGTAAATTTTCAGCGTGGAATGTCAGAATTGTTTCTACAAATGTTAAATTTTCTGTTGAATTTGAAGAACGGCGTTGGTTGTTTAGTTGTAGATTTGTTATATCGTTATTACAATGTGAACAACTAAGTATAATATTCTTAAATATTTCAAGTTCTTTCTGTATTGAACGTGGCAATAAAGCGATAAATCATGTAATATTTACTGATACAATTGCAGGAGGACCTCGTATCAATACGAGAAACTGATCACTGGACCCCACCTTCTGGATCAACAACTCATTCTACACCAGTTCTGATTAAATTTCACACGCTAGACCCTGATTTCCAACCGGGAACTAAGATTAACAGCGGCAGGAAAGGAAACCAAGAAAATAATCCACGCACAACAGAGCCGTCATTAAGAATGAAAAGAGTGTCTTTGCCAAATGACAAAGAAATAAAACATGTCGGTTTTAACGAAAAAGGCACTCTTGAACCACCCGGTAGAGGAATTTTAAAGAGTTACGATAATAAATCCGATAATATGCTGTACAGAAAAAGCCCGAATGCAAGTACAAGAAGGTTGGACAGTTCTGATAGTTTGACTTGTGATTACAATCGCGGCTTTAGTTTTGATAATACGAAATCTTCGAGCTACGAACTAGGGTCTAGCTTCGATGTACTTCACAGAGAGGAAAGCGTGGACAGCTTCCATAGAACAAGGATGGGTCACAGGTTCTCGATATTCGCGGAAACAGATATATCGAAATGCGGCATCTCTGAAGATGATCTCGCTAGTAATTTGAATGTCAGGAGGAATACGTGCCCCAATCCGTTTCAGTATAGGTAATATAATAATATATATAAGTTTTCAGTTTTTTCCGTATAGCAGGGTAGGCAGAAAGAAATAAGTGACAAGACACTGTTTTCATTACTTTCCACCCGAATCCGAGTCATCGTGTATTAAGTATCTAAATCATCGCCGCTCTTTGTTTATCACCAGAGTGGACATTATATATACAAACAAACAAACAAATCTTTCCTCTTTATAATATTAGTATATATAAGCTACATTTTCACAAGATTATAATATTTTAATTGTCATGACAACATATACTGTGTTATGCTAAAAACAGTGACAGGCATACGATAGTAACGAGAAATAAAGATAAGCTTGTCAGCCCATTTATCGCCTCCAAAAAGTAATTAAGTCTTTTACGGGTCTATAATATAATTCCACAGCCTATTATAGATTTGCCACTGAGGAAATTTAAAATCACTATAAAAACAATATTAATAAGTAAAGATTATTACTCTGTAGAAGAATATTTAAAAGATAAAAATGTGTGGAAGTAATATTATTTCAGTTTGGTGCAGGTTAGTTAGTTATCACTGTTTTAAATAACGAAATTATAACTTTTATATTTGAAAAGAGTAACTGTTGAGTTTCTCGCCGGCTCTGATTGGCAAGATGCCTTCCGATGCGGTGGTAGCTTTGTGTTCATTTGACTATTCTGAAGTGCTTGCAAAAGTCTATTTGATTACAAAATATTTTGAATTTCATTTGTGGCTTTCTGAAAGCTCAAGATATGTTTGACAATCTTAACACTATATATTTTGTTAACATTTTTTAAAGTGTTATTCCCACACTTAGGAAATTGAAAAAGACATATTTAGAAAACGTATAAAAATTTGAACGCAGCGGGATTTGAACCCGCGCCTCTTGAAAACCGTTCAAGCGCTCTGACCGCTAAGCCATACGATCAACGTACTGTATCCAGCTACGTCGATATTCTTATACGCTTGTTACAACTTATGTTTATTGTTAGCATCTCTGTAGAGAGATTTTTACTTATTTATGCTATTTATTCTTTCCTTGAACGGCTTTCTGGAGGCAGGCTCGAGTCCCGATACGTTCAATTTTATTTTAAGTTTTATAAAAATGTATTTATATCCGAAGTGTGTGAATAACATTTTAAAAATGTTTGATCACATTACAGAAGTGTCTATTTTTTAAATATTGAAATAATTATGTCTGAAAGAGATTTGAGCCTATATTAATCATCAATCAAAAAAAATAAATATTTTTGTAGAAAAATACACAAAATAATATATGACAAATTTGTAGGCCTCCAATAACACGTCCCGGAGTACGATCAGGGTATAAGGCGACGGGTCGCCCTCGCCCTGTTCTTTACCAGGGCTACGCCCCTCGACGGGAGAATTCAGCACAGACTGACGTATCAGCTATTCCACCAAGATGGACTTCGGATGGTTACTTGGCTTATAAGGTAAATATAGTTATGTCTGTCTTTTTATAATGAAGGTCACTATCACAATTTCATTTTGTACTCTTGTGTTAATTTAAATTTTTCTTTAAAAATACTATTTCATTGTGAAAAAACGATTTGTATATTTATTGATTTTTTTGTAATAAAATACTTAAAATACAAAATTATAGTCAAGTAACATTTGGTGGTTTAAATTGTTAAAAACCTCTTTAAAACTATGGTGCAAAAGTTTACACTCAATTGTCTCTAAATTTGACATATCATCACCTTCCTGGACACATCATCCACCATATTTGCTGTTATTTACTGTAATACTATTTCGTTTTGCTGTTATTTACTGTAATACGAACGAACGTTCGAAATAAGAACATCTACAAAAACTGTGTTAAATGCGAAAAGTAGTAACCAAATATTTCCTAACTTTTTTAGATTTTGAACTCATTAGCTAATATCAACAGTTTTTAATAGCCACAGCCAGCCAGTACCCACATTTATCCGTAGAACACACGTGGCTTTAGTATATGTAACGTGTATGTCACTTTGTACAAAAGTGTATGTCAAACTCATTGTAGTGTGTGTAATATTTTCTTTAATAATTAAAAAAAATAAAAAAATATATATTTTTTCATTAATTAGAGGTCTAATAATAATGCATTATTATTAGACTTCTCCCCTAAATAAATCACTAAATACTCCACTAAATGTAGCTATGCCAAATTTCATACATTTTCTTCCACGCATAATTTTTGCGAAAAGAGCTTGAAAGTATTTTTTTTATATCATACCTATGTAGATATTCACAAATATGCATATATAAATTAATATTTAATTACATAATTCAAACAAAGTATTTTAACATTTTTAAAGTGTTATTAGCGATTTAAGAACATTGCTTAGCAGTCAGAGCACTTGGACGGTTTTTAACAGGCGCAGGTTCGAACCCAGCTACGTTCAAATTATTATACGTTTGTTAAAAATGTTTTCGATATTTAACTCTATTTATATAATGAATGTTTCCAAAGATGAACGCCATTCCGCCAACCAATGCACCAACACTCCCCCAACGCAACGCGACCACGCGTCGTCTGCCGATACCCGACGCACGCCCCACGCCCAGGCGCTCCGATGAGACCAGAAGAGTACTGCTTAGCGATATTGGTTTGTATAACACTTTTTTTTCAGCTTCAGGCTTTTTTCCGCATATCAGGTTAGTCAGAGAAAATCTAGTGTCAAGACACTCCATTCTCCACTTTTTGCCCGAAATCGAGACATTCCGTGTTGAGTGGCGAGACTCAACGCCGCGCTTTGTTTTCGGTATCAGACCGCAGAAATGATAATTATTTAAATATAATCAGGGATAGCGTCTGACTGTAATCTCGATTGGATGTGGGTTCGATACCCGGTCGGTAGAATGACCACATTTTTATTACTTTGATTTCTCCACTCGGGTGGAAAGACCAAGCGCGGCGTTGAGATCAGCCAATCAACACGCAATGTTTCGAATTCAGGCAGAAAGTGAAGAACGAATGTTGTTACAGTAAGTTCTCTCTGACTACCCTGTTATTTAAAAATTAAAAATAACAATATATATTTTGCAACTAATATATTTCACGTAATTATCTTATACCTAACAACGATATATTTAAATAATTACATTTTGTTTCCAGGATTTACATCAATGGTCCCGGAATTGTCGAGATCCGCGGAACCTCTCTGGACTCAACGCCGACAGCCTTCAGCTTCGCAAGACCCTTCGCAGTCTCCTGTGTCGCGGTAAATTACTAGTTTTTGCACATGTAAAAACCTGGTTGTATATATATATTAAAATAAAAATTGCTACTTATAAAACATATATGTAAGGTTTATCCATTGAGTATTTGGACGTACACTATATTTCAATGGATGTTTTAATGGATTTTTTAATTTAACTGAGGTCTTCAGCCTGTAGGCTTAATTAACAAAACAGTGTTAAGAGATAAAGTATGGCGTTTAGTTCCGCCACTCAACACAAATATCAAATTTGGGAGAAAAGTTGATAACGAAGTAAAAAAGAAAAAGTGTAGTGTAATGGAAAAAAGTGAGAAAGTGTAATTATTTTATCTACATACTACTTGTAAAAGATATATAGGTATGAAAAAAAGTAAAAGGACCTCACTTAATATCATTGTCTCACTTTCCTTGTTGTTCTCACGATATCATTTCATGCTATTGTCATCGGATTCGGACACGCGTGATAATTTTTGGCAGGAAATGAGTCGAAATTGTGTTACGAGATTTTCTTATATTGATGGATTAGATAGATAGCACCTAATAATAGCGTGTTTCGACTTTCCACCCACTAAAGACGCCATTATTAATGTAAAGCATCATATATATTTTTTTAAATATAGATACTACTTATTTGTTTATGGTATTATTTGTTTATGTGTTTTACTAAGGCCATCTTGACGTAGTTGGACAGCATCTGACTGTGAACGCGATGAAAGTGGGTTCAATTCTCACTTGGGGGAATGATTATATTTAAATTGTTCTCACTTCCAGTTCCGTTCCGTTGAGTTCCGCCACTCAATACGCAATGTCTCGAATTCGGACGGAAAGTGGGAAACGGAGTATTTTGACACTAGATTTTCTGTCAAAAGCCTGAAGTTGTACATTTATTTATTATTAAATATTTTTGTTCAAGCTATCGTTATCGCTCGCCATGCCTCAGCGTCGACAGGAGCAATGATTGGACTAATCAAACTAATATACACGGGATTAAAGGTAAAATTGACTTGTATAAGATTGAAACAAATAATTTCTGTAAAATCAGTTTTTTACTATAATAAATACTTATTTCATTTAGCACTTTTTGCATATTTAATTAAATATTAATATATGTTGTCAATAATTTTGTTAAAGATCAGCTTTACGTTGGCTTTAAGTTTTACGAGTGCCTTAATGGGGACTATTTACTTTTAGCGGTTAGAAATTCTAAGCTGTCAACTGTAGAATGCTGTGAAATTTAAAAATTTCAAATTGAGATTTCACTTTTAAGTTTGAAAAGCTTTGTCATTTTGAATTTTTTACAAAGATTCGATTTTGTAAAGATACACGTAGAGGGAACTACTGCACGGCCATCTATTGGCAGGATATGCACTAAGAAAAGAAAAAAGACTCATAATTTCTAACGATATAATGTCGGAACTACGGTATATAGGCATAGGAATAGTTTAGTTAAGAATAAAAATTATAAAATCCACGCTAGCCACGCCTAGTTATTTATACTAGATATACCGTCGCCGTCGCGAAAAATATTTTTTATGCATTATTTAAAATAAAAATATAAGTGTGCGTTTTGTTTTAGATATTTAAGTAAGCAATTAAAGTTAGTGTCAATAAATAAACTAATGAATATAAAAAAAACTTTTTAGAACTAAGATTTTTTCGAATTGTTGTCAGCGAGCGGTTTAATATATACATAAATTATAGGAGTACATTAAAAATAACTAGTTCGCAAAATTTGAATGAATGAAGTTGAATGACGTCACAGAGCTAACCACGCATTGTCATGCAAACTCAGAGACACCCGAGTGACTGACATCTTACTTCTACCCGAGCAATTATACATACTGAATTATATATTGCAAGTTAGTAAAAATCTTGTAAATATATATTTTTTGTAAATTTCCATATGTGTTAGGTGGCGCGTGGCGCGGTTCGCTGCCGGACGTGCGCCGCGACGACACGGACGAGCTCTTGCAGGACACCGAAGTCTATCTGCGTCGCTCTATAGACAATCTGAGATGTACTTCTTTAGACAGTTTGTATTTTATTGGAACTTGTTGAAAACTTTACTATTACTTGTCAGGGTATATTTTGCTTTTTGTAAACGTTACGCTATAATTACTTTTCAATAGAATATTTATCTTATTTCTACTAACTTAAAAATAATATTAAATTTGACCGCCTTAATAGTTCCGATAATATTGCGTTCAACAATTTTATTGTTTTTATTAAATATAAAAAAAAATATTTGCAACAGAGAACCTGATATCGTTTTCCGCTTTCAACCTGAATTCGAGGCATTGCGTCTAAATTGGCGGAACCCAACGCCGCGTTTCTTACCAGAGAAGAAATGTTTGTTTCCAATCTGACGTTGTCATATTGTGTCAGGCCTCTAAGAGGTATTTAGTATAGCGGGACAGCGTCTTACTGTAATCGCTATTGGTTGTGAGTTCGGTGCCCACTTGGAGGAATTGATAATAGTTTAGTTATTTTCATTCCTCCGCCATAACGCGGAGTTGAGGTCCACCACTTAACACGCAACGATTTAAGTTCGGGCGGAAAGCGTAGAACGGAATGTACGACATTAGGTTTTGTCTTAATACCCTGCTATGCGGAAAAAAGAGTTACGCTGGATTTGTATAACAATTCCAGGGGAAGCCCCCGGAGAGCAGACCGGCCAGCCGTACATCCCGGCGGAGGCGCGGCAGCTGCGTCTCGGACACGCCGTGAAGATTATTACTCCGCAAGGACGCCTGGCCATTGGACGTGTGAGGTATGTCATCTTGACCGGACATATCTAGTTATTCTTATCATATAAATCTTGCTTTAAATATTGTTACAAAGAAAAACAATCTTTTTTCACTATTACAGTGTGTTAGTGTAATACATTAATATAAAACCATTAAAAATATATAAAGCTTATTTGAAGTGGTGTCCATTGGCTGCAATACAATCCTTCAAACGTTGAGGCCAGTTGTTAATACGCACTCTTTCTACGGAAAAATTCTTCAATCGTGTGGATTGTTTTATGGACTCCAAATTATCACGGTGCTTAGAGAGCCTTACCTTAGCCTCAGTTTCTGATGAAGTCCAGTACGCCGAGTCTTGCTAAGAGGACTATTCTTAGTTATTGAACATGGTGTTGTAGATGGGCTTAACTACATTTTTTAAGAAAATGGTATCTTGATACACTTGTGCCGATATTCTGATACCTTTTTCACAAAAATTAGGTTCAGTTTAACTAAACCATCACTGAAGTTGTGTAATGCCCACGTTGTACTCTTTTGGCTAATTTTCGAAATTTTTAAATATTACAAATATATATATATATATATATATATATATATCCCCTCAAATATGAATAATCAATTAAAAATAAAAATAAAATTCTTTGTGTAGTTTGAAAGATGCGTACATTGCGGAGACGGTTTTGTTTTATATTGTATAGTGACAATGTAATTAATGAATATGTACAGGTTTTGCGCTATAACTGTATGTTTTTTAATTGATATACAATTTAATAAGTGTGTATCAAAAGTTTTGTGTTATTATGAAAATAATTCCCCCGAATGGAAATCGAACCTAAGAGCGTAGTTAGACGCTGTCACACTGCGGTGCAACGGCCTCTTGAATAAAATGACGATGTAAATAATTATATTTTATACTACCGACCCGCTAGTGGCTTCGCCTGCGTAACCTACACGACTTTGACCCGCCCAGGAACCCACTTAAATTACAAACTTTGTTTAATAATTCTATTTTTTTTATTCATAAGCCGATTGATATAAAATAAACGAAATACAATAGTCTAAGCTATATTTAAATTGGTTAAACCGTTTCTGAGTTTATTTTTTTTATGCGTACATTGCGGAGACGGTTTTGTTTTATATTGTATAGTGACAATGTAATTAATGAATATGTACAGGTTTTGCGCTATAACTGTATGTTTTTTAATTGATATACAATTTAATAAGTGTGTATCAAAAGTTTTGTGTTATTATGAAAATAATTCCCCCGAATGGAAATCGAACCCACAAGCGTAGTTAGACGCTGTCACACTGCGGTGCAACGGCCTCTTGAATAAAATGATGATGTAAATAATTATATTTTATACTACCGACCCGCTAGTGGGTTCGCCTGCGTAACCTACACGACTTTGACCCGCCCAGGAACCCACTTAAATTACAAACTTTGTTTAATAATTCTATTTTTTTTATTCATAAGCCGATTGATATAAAATAAACGAAATGCAATAGTCTAAGCTATATTTAAATTGGTTAAACCGTTTCTGAGTTTAACGTGCACAAACGCACCGACAAACAGAAATAAATATATATTTGAATATATCTTGTATGTTTAGACGGCGATCAGTTACATTTTGATTATGTGTATAGGCTATTTATTGTCGCCCATTTCCTAGATACGTGGGGCTGGCAGGAGGCACCGCGGCAAGCAGCGGCCTCGTGGTGGGCGCGGAGTTCTCGCTCGCGCAGTACCCGGGGCTTCCCCGCAACGACGGGACTTACAACACTAGAAGATATTTCCTAACACCGCCCCAGTTTACTGCTCTCTTTGTACCATTTTCCAAAGTTGTAATGGCTTGGGCTAACTAAATTTTTAGTCGAGGTAAGGGCACAAAATCAATATTTTCGAGTAAATATGATGTATATGTATATTGTCGACATTAAATAAAACGGAACGAAACGGAACGGAATGTCAACTTTCGATTTTTCTTAAAAAACTTAGGGCCAAAACTAGCAGCTTCAGACCTTGGAATAAAGACATGATTCGAATTCGAATTTTGTTTTGTTTGAAGTAGTTATCGATATATCGAAATATTGCTACATTTTTTACTTTTCGATATATGAGATCGTGTACAAATATCGATACGATATAGATATATATCGGTATGTTTAACGATTTGCCCATTCTTATGAAGTACCTTAGCCCGAAGAACCATTATTGGTTCTTTAATCTTGAAATTGGTGTTTTGTGTATATGGCCTAATTATTGTGCTGATACATGTGAATGTTCTCGAAATTTCTGGAAATTATATTTTAAGCGTTTTCTGCATATATGTCTGTAATTTGTGGACAATATTTTCTATATTCAATATGGCGCTAAATGATAATATTGAAATTTATTTTTGATAGCTATCCTCAGTAAAGTTCGCTTCGTAATATTTGTACTACAGTTTTTGTATATAAAATATACATATAACATTCTTTATAATCATGTAGTGGAATTTCTGATAAATATTTAAATTATTATGAATAAAATATGCTTTTTGCGGAAACGGACCTTAACCGCGTTTATTAACATTTTTAATATTAGTAGATGGAATTAGAATTTTATGTGTAGAATTTTAAAGTTGAAAATAACTTGGGTGTTCAATGTTACATAGGCTAATTATATACATCGTATGTGTGTAATGTATGCCTTTTACTCCTAAATTATAGCTGAAATAAAAAAAAACAAAGCTAACATCTTTTTTCTCTTTCCTTCATATTCGCTTAAATATAAAGGTAATAAGAGCTAGAACGAGACAACTATAGTCGGTGTAGAATATCCAAATAATATGTATCTACTCGTTAGTATGTAATTTATATTTACGACGATTTTTAAATGCTCACTCTTTCTAAATTATGGTGCTCTTTTTATTTTACAGTTCATATTTTGGAGGTTTTTAAGTATTATTCTTGTCTGTTGCCATTTTTTTACAGTTATCTTGGTGTCAAGAAAAAAATGACTTTCTACGTAATTGTATCGGTTGTTCGTAAAATGTCATATCATTTAGTTAGCTGAGTAGTGCAAAGTGTATTTTCGGATGTCGTATTTATTATAATGCATAAATCGTAATTATAATCGATTAATTGTATCTATATATGTAATGATTGCTAACAATTTTATATGGCGTTACGAAATTTAATGAAAATAAATGTTCAAAGTGTTGTTTTTTAACATTTTATTATAAGAGTGTTAAAAATATTCAACGTGGAACTTGCAGTTTACGAAGTTGAGTGTAAGAGTTTTTCGCAAATCGATTTTAATCCGATTGCATTAATCGATTCTATAAATATTTAGGAAAACTCATATTAAAAAATAGGCGGGCCGAAGGAATTGCATTGAGAGTCTACAATGAGAATTCGGAATTGTATGTAAATTAATTATTGGAAATATTTATATTTATGTAGGTTTCATAACAGATAGTGTTTCAATTGTGGAAAGTATACGTAAAGACGAGTATATAATTGTTTAAATAAAAAAAATACGCTATTTTGTCTTTATTTTGTTTATTCTTATAATTATATATTCTTTCCTTTGTCTATTAAGCCAAAAGCTCAGCTTAGGTCTATTCATACCATTTGGAAAGATTTAGGTTATTAATGACCTTGTCATTAATAACCTAAATCTTGATGATTTACTTAAGGACTTGAAGGGGTCCTACAAGAAAACAGTTTTGGTGACAGTTCATAACAATACCTCTTTACCTTTACGCTCCACAATTTTGATGTATAGTGTAATATTATAGATAACTTAGTATTTATTATCTATACTCTATTTTCTAGGCGTTAGTTTGAAAAAAAAAGATAACATTTAATAGTGACGTTTGCAACTGTCAAAAAGTATAAAATATATATGAAATTGGTATAAATTTGTTAAATATTATTTTTATTTGTGCGACGTTTTGCTTCCAAAGTTATTTTTGAACAGTGGGTAATTGATGAAATACGAAAGTGTCTTATTAGTCTTATATTCTTGACTTTCTATATAGTGTGTACAGAAACGGATAGTTAAATGCAAGTACTTATTGTTTCAAGTGACTAATACAAAGCTTTCGAAGCTGCCGTATTTAAATTGTAAAGGTTATCAAATTATATTCACTAAGTTATTATTTTTTTTATTTTTAAATTTCTATTTCGATTGTAATTCAGTCATTTTAACACCCCTAATTCATTGTTTTACACATTAAATACAGTTTATTGTATTTGAATTTGGAACACAAAAATATATAAATATTTCTTCCATTTTTAAAACACGTCATATATACATCTTTTATTTTAAGTATTTAAAAATATAAGTAATACTAAAGTATTTGTTGAACTTAAAAGTACTTGCATGTAACTGGGCGAAGTGTATCGATAAGACATAGGACGTAAGATCCGAAATGACGTCAGAGGCTTTTTTCCCTGTTAAATCGCTGATTGAAATAATTTAGTTGTCAATTTTGTTATAATTTTTTTCCTTTTAAGTTATTTTTTTGGTAAATCAGGTGAAATAAATTAAAAACAAAAATATCTTCTCGGTAAATATTTTCTGGAGTATCCACGAAAATATTAAAAGATTTGTAAGTCAATTCAAAGCGCCGGTAGTAGGTTCGATTATGAGCTGTGTAAAAATGAATGTCAGCTTTTTTTTACTTTAAGCAACCGTTATGTTAAGAAATGTAGTTTAAAGTAAAAAGTATTTTCAATGTCGCTATTAATCTATATAGATGTAGTTTATGAAACAAGTGTGTAGTACAAAATGTGTATTTAAAATAAAATTGTAAATTAATAAATGTTTTGGAATTGCCCAATCAAATTACAGTGTTCAGATTATAGTGCCAAACATTGGTTTGTGTATGTGTATTTTAAACTCTTGTAGTATGCAAAATGTGCGAAAATATCTCATAATTTCTTCTCGATATAAAATACTTGGTTTTCACTATTTCTATTATTATTACATTATTCAATTAAAATGTTGTGAAAGGATTAATCGTCTATATATAGGGGCCATCATGGCTCAGTGGCACAGCGTCTGATTGTAAACGCGATTTGATTGTGGGTTCGATTTCTTCTCGGAGTAATGATAGTAGTTAAATTTTTTTCATTTCAAAGCACAAAACAAAGTTCCCTCACTAAAAACGCAATGTCCCGAATTACGGTGGAAAGTAGAGAACGGAGTGTCTTGACACTAGGTTCTCTCTGACTGTCCTGCTATGCGGAAAAGAACGAGAGCTTTTTTTTATCGCGTAAATTATAGTATTCGAAAATAAATTTTAAAAAGCCGATGTTTCAAACACTAGACTTCTATGCCACCAGTCTACCTGTGACCATGGAATACTGTAAGTGTTCGAAATTTTAATTAATCCAGCTAAAATGGTTTTATTTAATAATTCTTTCATGCGGTTATAGAGTTTTAAAATTCCAGAAAAATATCTTTCCCTATAATTTTTAACCAAGGAAGACATTTTGCAAATGACTGTCTAAAACAGACTAACAGAAAACAATTTTTTTTTAAATAACGAAATAATGAAACAAGCACATTTTTATATTTCATCTGTCAAGAAGAGATTGTTACAATACTTTATTATTATATAATATTATATAATAAAGTACTTTATTATTATATAATAAAGTATCGTACAATATCGGATATATTTTCTGACTACACTTTTCTCTTAATTACTGCCACGCATACTTTAATAACCGACTTGAGTAGTCAAGCTGAAAATTATTAAAAAAACTAAAATGATTTTACTTCAAAACTTAATATTTAAGATTATTAATAAGCTTGTAACCAGTATTTAAATGTGTAATATTCTTATTGCTTATATTAAAACGTCTAGAAACACGCTGTACTTGGCGGAACTGTCGACTTTTTATTATTATAGATATTATACGTAGCCTCATAGACCTCAAACTTGCATATTCATTACTCTGTTATAAAATAAAGAAATCTATTTTAAATATAATTGTATAAGAATATATGTTAACTGTATGATAATATATGAAAATAAAAAAAAAACAAAAATCGACTTTTAATTTATAAAATAGGAAATTGAATATAAATTTTATGTATATTGAATTCTTATTTAAAATTTGCACTTCATTCTAAATTTTATATTCTTTCCTTCGTGTGGTCTAGAGACCACGTTGTATTGATACAATGTGATGTTGGCAAGGAGCTCAACTCGTACGATAACAATCGATTTCATTTATGGATGCACTATGTATATCAATATTTTATAAAATATCGATATTATCGATAAACCTAATATAGATATGTACAATCGATATATTTCATTTGATATACTTTTTTTTACTCAGTTTATTGTATTAAATATTAGGCTTGAGTGAAAATAAAATTAAAAAGGCGACAAGAAGAACGAAGACAAGACACGAGATACTCTCCGTTAGATTAGGTTAAGTATTACTGTAGTGAAGAAAACATATTGTCACCTGAATTGTGTATTTAATTTTTACTGATATTCACCTGAATTCTATCTCAGCTTATAAGAATATTTTAAGCAAAAATACTTTTTATTTAACTAAAATACCTATATATCTGTACAATCATTAGGTACCTACGGTAAGGTTGCCACTACGATATATTAAATTAAAAAAGTATCGATATTTTTTTAATATACGACAAGGAATAAAAAACAAGAAATATAATTAAAAACAAAATGTTTAATAACAATAAAAAGTAATAACGATTTGTGCTTTATTCTAATTTGTTCTAGAAATCACCAGGTAGTTCCAATGTTTTATAAAGATGTAGGAAATAAGATTTATGAAAAAGTTGATTGATATAGTAAAGCTTATAATATAAAATAACCAAGAAGAAAACATATAAAAGAAGAAAAAATAGAAATAAAAAGATAAAAATAGTCACGTGTAGAAAATAAGTGATAGTAAATTTATACATATTACATACATAACACATAGAAGTTCTTACAATTTTTTATCTATGTAAGAAAATATTGCAACGCCATTTTGAGACAGTGGTCAAGTCAAGCAAATCGGTTGCTTGTATATTTGTTGACGTAATTCGATGAACAATACATACACAGTATTTTGAAAATTTTAAGCGTCTTCATTTCTGTTTCATATTAAAACTAATTTGTTATATATATAAAACTAATAACTGCGACAAGTTATTATTTTTAAAATTATAGTATATATATTTTATATGATATGACATATATTTACTAAATAGTAATATGTTTACCAAATATTAAAGAATAGAAAAATAGTAAGTATAAATATTATAAGATAGAAAATATTATATATATAAAAGAATATAAGGAAACGAAAAAATGGAACAGATAACTAAATAAACTAGTTAGTTATATAAAAATAGTAATATCAATAAAAAAAAGTAAGTCATAAAATACTTAGACGTAAAAAAAAATTAAGCGTATAGATAGACGATAAGAAAGCATTATAATAAAGACACAAGAATGTAGCCATATTTCAAAAAAAAGGAGAAAATGGTGTGGAGAAGAAAAGAAGAAAGTGAAAAGAATGAAATAACATGTTGATTAATATTATAAAGAAATAAGTGTAGCTCAGTTACTTTTAAAGTGATAGAAAACAATTCACAATTACATTAATCACAAGTCTATATGCAATTGTTCTTGAGATGCATAAACCAAATATTTTCTCAGTTTTATAATAATAATTAATATTGGAATATTCAGAACACCTCTTCCCATTTCACTTATTCTCTCTTAGAAGAGTTAACCTTAGAAGGTTGCCTAAAAGACATTGATTTCTTACCGATAAGGCCGCCTCTTGTGCTACTTAATATATAAGTGTATTTTATTTTGAAATCCCATTATCGTAGACGCGTTGTATGCTTATATAATATAGTTTATAGCTTCTTCAGCTATTTCTGTGAGATAAGTAAAATTCTCCTATGTCCAGATAGTTTTTGTCTCTAGTTCAAATAGAAATGAAGCACAAATAAAAGGAAGAAAAGAATATAAGGTAAAATAGAGTCATCAAATAAAATGGAAATACAAAAGCGTCACCAAAACATAGAATGAGAACAAAGAAATACAAGCAGAGTAGATACAGATAATATATAAGTAAAGTTTGAAAATAGAAAAGGATACATTTTGAAAGACGTTTTTTTTAGTCTCACAAAAAGAAATAAAGAAGAGTTTAAGATAGCCATGGAAATTAAATCAAAAAATAAAAGAAATAGATATTGTAAGAGATAATGTAAAGATGGATTCTAAGAATAAAACTTGGACTCGAATAAATTGAGAAATAAAAAGACGTAGCAAGAATTAGGTATAGAATAGTTTGAAGATAGTAAAGAAAGTTTGAAATTAGGTTTTGTTGACACTTTACGATGATTTGGGAAAGCACCACAATGCAAGGAAAGGAAAAGTATATTTGACGTATTAAAGAATAAATTGAAAAAAAAAGAAAGAAGAAAATAAGTTTTGTAAAGAAAAAAAGTTTTGTAAAGAAAAGAAAACAAGAGCTTTAAATATTAAATGAAAGTAGTATAAAGAAAGACTAGTATAAAAGAAATAGATAAATAGAACTGAAAAAGAGTTACAAGTAGATATAAAGTATAGTATAATACGTATTATTTTATAAAGTATTTTACTACGAAAAAAGAAGATAAGAAAAGAAAATGGTAAGAAATTAAATCGTTGAAAACAATAGAGACATAAAAGTGGGAAGCAATGTGTATTGACACTAGGAACTCTCCGCCTCCTGCTATGCAGGATAAAACGAGGAGCTAGAGTCATAAAAGAGGTACGGCAGAAATTAAAAAGAATAGAATAAAAAATAAAAGTGTAATAGCGAAGAAAAATATGAAGGTTAAGAAATGACGAGGAAATAAGAAAAAGGACAGAAAGATAATTCAGTTATGTTAAAAATAACTACGATAAATGAATATATAGATATGTAGTATATTAAGAACTTTAAATAAGTTGAGATTTTATGTGTAAAAGTATAGAATGAAAAGATAATTGAAGAGAATTAAAGGATTGAATAAGTTGTAAAAAAATAGGATGAAAAAGATGAAACAGAAGTGAAAGATAAGGAAATAAACATGAAAAAATAAGTGAGCATAAAAAATAGTGGACATAGAAAAAAGTATGGTAAAAGGGTTTCCTTGTTAGACCATTGTTGACAGAACTAGAAGTAGACTATTGTTGACAGGTTCGAATTAAAGGACCAAGATGCCTTGCCTTTAAATTATTTCTTAAAAAAAAGAAACAGAATAAAATGTGAACAGATGAAAGAAGAATGAGGTAATTACGTATGTTTATGGGTAATGAGATATGTAGAAAATAGAAACAAGAAGTATGTTTGTAAGAAAAAAGATCTAAGACAGTGAAGAATAAACTACTAAGATAAAGAGTGAAAGAATGATAAGAAATAAAAATGTTTAAGAATTGAAAAGTAAAAAGTGTAAGTAAGAAAATTGTATGTTAGAATCAATATATATAAACGGTACGGTATTACGGTAGAAAGTTATACAGGAAAAAAAAAATAAAGAATTTTGCAAATAGTACGTAGAAATAAAAGCTAATCTGAAATCAGAGTAGAGTGATATATGGAATTACAGTAAATATCAAGAAGAAAATGTGAAGTATGAGAAGGGCGTGATGTATGAACGATGTGAAGTATGAAAAGTCAACGTCAAAAGTGAAGTAGAAATACATAATAGCTGTTATTATAGTTGATAAAATAATAGTATAGAGAAACAGTAGGTTAAAAAGCTAGTGATAGTGAAATATAAGAAATGAGAACAATAGTAATAGATAAAAAGGAAAAAAAAAGCAAAAGCAGAAAGTAAAGCAAGAGCAGAAGAAGAAAAGTGTATGAAGAAAAAAGTGCAAAGAATAGCAATGAAATAGAAATAAATTGATATAATTATAGAATTGAAAGATTCAAGCAAGTAAAAGAATAACATAAAAGAAGCGGAAATATTAAGAAAGTAACATTAGTAACTACCCTGGTGCTATATCACAGTGTACTTTGTCATCTTATAACTAATTAAGGAACTTTATAAGTAAAAAGTGCTTAGCGGAATTAACCGTTTGAAACAAATGTGCGGTAATTCAGCTTATATTAAACTCATTATAATGAGTATATCCAAATAATACTGTCTTTGGTAAATCAAATTGATTTTGATACAATGTTACAAGCAAGAATCAGGCTTTTGCTACGATATTACTCGTCATATGTTAAAAAATTCAAATTTGGCGTAAATAAAAAAAATAAGTAACGCCAAATACTTGATCCTAAACTGTGTTATAAGCGAGATTCTTTAAAAATGTTTTTATTTTCTATATCCCGATCTATCCTGGTTATTGACGGGATAGTCGGCGTACCACCCGAATGCCCCATTGTTCCCTGTATGTGCTCCGAAATCTACATATTCTCCAAAGTCTGGTGGTCTCTCGGCTAATTGTGATATTGCTCCAATGTCAGAAGAACTTGGGGCTTCATCCTGTTCGGGATTAACTTGCAAGCGGGTTGGGGCTTCAGGTACTGGAGGAGGGGCGAGCGCTACTGCTAAAAAGATAAAATAAATATTTTTAATATTAGCATAGACATTATTTATACACAAGAGTTACAGATTTAAAGTAAGATACGATTCAAACTATACAATAACATATATTTTTTAAGAAAACACATTTTTAACGTAATTGCAAATAAAACTTATCGCAGCGGAAATCCAGCATTACAAATACAAAATTGCCGTCTTACTTCATTTAGATAATCTACAAACATGCAACTTTATTCCAAATACCTCAAGTTAAATTACTCGCGGAAGGCTATGGCAAAGGTAGCTAGCGTAATTGCGTCGGCGATAAATCGAAAGTGGTTTACCACTATTGCGCCAAACGAGACGTTTGCATAACCAATTTAAATTCTAGGGAGGAAATGTGTTATATAATTTTCTTTCAACTTCACGCCTATTGTTCTTTAAGCCTACCCCTACCCATTACTTTTACTGACAACATATCTTTACTTTTACTACACAAGTTTGACACATTGCCTGTCGGATGGCGGAACAAAAAGCGAAAAATCTAAGTAAATTTTATTAATAAATACATCTTTCAATATAATATAATCAATACATATATCTGTGCAATTCGTTCGTGTCTTTAAATCATATTATAAACAAAAGTAATGTAAAGTTTTTACCACAGTCTTTGAATGTGAATCAAGCGTGCTAGAAAGCGATCCTTTGTGATGGTGAAAGTGACAGCCGGGACCACGATGATTGATAGCCGTACAAGCAAATTCATCCCGCTTTCTTTGACATTTACTAAGCTGATATTCTACGGTACTTACAGCTTATAATTATTAGGTTAGGTCACGTTTGACCTTCAGCAGCTTGCCTTTTCGTGATTTCACTTTCAATATCAAATTATATGCCAAATATTTGGTGTTACAGCTTATTTGTTGCTATGTCACGTTTACAAGTCATTATCTTTTATTTTACGATGCTTTGGTATCAGATATATGAACATTGAATCAATAAAGTAGATAATGGACACGACTGCTCTGATTTCCGTATAGTATAATTTAACTAATTAGAAATTATTGACAATTTGAAAGTAAAATGTTATTTTCTTCACAAAAAAAATATGAGCCCAATTATAATAGTATTTACTTACTTCCTTGGTGATAGTTTTGTAACGGAATCGGTTGGTAGTTTTCTTCATACAATGCTTCTGGTAGTTGAGGTGGGGGTGGAGCCAGGGTCTGTCTTGGGACCCTTCGAGCTCGCAACGCTGTGAGGTCCACAAACGCTATCTGATCCGCTGGTACAGCTATATAGGAGGGCATCGCATACACCAGAGTGACGCATGTTCCTAGAATTATTAGATGCTGTAAAGAAAATTTGCGGTTAATATACGTATCAACTAAATAAAATTATACAAAAAAAATGAAATAAATAAAAAAAACATTTATATATTTTACACAGAGAGAACTACCGTGCCATTACCGTGACTATACGTAACCAAACTATTTCTATGAAACTCGCGTCTCCTAAACCTAGGCTATTACATCCTATATGGCTGCCATGGCTATTAGCAGCTATAAAACGTGTCTTATCACGTCATAAGTGTGTACACTTCAGAGAGCTGAGAGTGATTGAAGTATGTTGGCACAAGAAACGAGATGTAGACAGGCGGGTCACGGACTGCTGCGCTTGCGCAACCCATGTAATTGGAGCTTGCTCACACGGACCAGACCGCTATTGTTGTATACATTGTGTCTCATGAATACTTTAATTTCAAGGCATTCAATTTTATATTTGTTTTTATAATTTAGAAAACTCGCGAAGTATTACCGTTGTTGGTATTGTAGATGTGGTAACGCCGTAAAGTTTTATTTTCCGCTTACGTTATGTGTGTAACTAAATATTTAATTGCGTTTAAGTCGTTCTCAAATGAACCTAGCGAATAACTTGTGCTATAGAAATAATATAAAATTCTATATTTTTAAATATACATCTGGTGCTTGGAGCCGAAAACAGCTTCATGCTTTCTCCTGCATAGCAGGGTAGTTAGAGAGAACCTAGTGTCAAGACACTCCGTTCTCCACATTCGACTCGAATTGGAGACATTGCCTGTTAAGTGGGGGAAGGCAACGGCGCGCTTTGTCTTAGGTACCTGAGTGGAGAAATGAAAATATTTTTTAAATATAATCATTGCCTCGAGTGGGAATCGAACTGACACTGTCGGTGTGATGGCCTCTTGCAGCCGAATATATTTCTAATAAGAAGTTTACATTAAATTTATAGCGAGTAATGTAGTGGGTAACGTCAAAAACACATACTAAAAGTAATGTTAATCGTTTGAAACTAACAAATCTGTTACTCTTCACACGTAGCTCGTTTTTCCGACATATTGATACCGAGTACTGGCTGATATAAACACTGAATCGGGCCTTTCACATCAGCGGCCTATTACTTAACGTTATACAAATTAATTTAACTGCGAGATTGAAAATAAATAGACGTTTTTATGTAAGGTATAACCATTACGAATTATGATTAATGGCGTGTTTTGCATAAATGGAAAAGTTATACTATTACACTGCCATTTTAAATACAGCCTAAAAGCTATACTAAATGTAGAATTAGTGTGTTCGAGCGTCAGACATCCGCAAGTATATTGATTTACAAATTGTTTCCAAAAAAGACCAAGTCAGTGTGCCATATAAAATAATTATTTTAACACATTCTTTATTTAATTAAACAAATAAATATTGCATAAGCATCTAAAACGTTAACACTTAATATTTTACGTAATTATAATATTATTTAATTTATTTTACGTCACGTAAAACGCCATTGACGCCGCTAGCTGTAGCTGAGATCGTTTACGATAGGAGTACTTGATTTTTTTTAGAAAGTAAAAAGCATCGGATAGTAGAATTTGGCAATGCAATACAGTTTAAATGCAAAGCGGATATGGAGCGTTGCGAATTTGATGGAAAAAAAAACGTTCCGTTAACAGAGTATATTGGCCATGACGAATATTGTTTGTAAATTTCTAATATTAGTTAATATTAATTAAATCGTAATTATAAGTTTTTTTTAAATGTCAATTTATGTATTTACGTTGCGTAATTCAAAATTAGAATTTAAGTTTTTACTTAAAATTTGGCTTTTTAATTTTAATTGGTATGAATCTGTTTAAGTCACTTTGTTTTCCTTTTTCTACTCATATACAGCTGACAGAGCCGCGTTTTGTGGTTAGTGAAATTATGAGTATTTCATTACGCCAAGAGTTTTCGCCTCTTAAGAGTAAACGTTTATAACACAAAATTCTGACAAAATAATTTTTTTCAAATTATTATCATTCATTTATTCTATAAAATTCCAAAATATAATATATAAATATTTATAGAATATATTTACTTCATAAATTATGATTTTGCTAATAATTTTGTAAGCCTATTGCTGCTAACCTTCGAAGGTTCCGTGTGAGGGAAAGGCGCCAATGCCATTGTCTTTTAACTTTGTCAGTTAGTACATTTCCGTTGTCAGTAACAAAATCATGGCCGCGACTTTTACTTGCTCGACTTATGCCACGTGTTGCTCGTGTTAATATTAATTTATATATTGTATATTTATTTATAGTAATATAAATGTATATTTAAAATGTTCTAAAATATTATGTCAAAAAATAGAGGTTCACTGGCTTTGTTTTCATGCCTAACGATTAAAAACAAAAATTTTGTAGAACTATAACCATATTATTTAGAAAATGGTGATTTATGTAATATCTACTTTGGTGTATTTTACAATTTCATTCTGTAAAAGATTCTGTTTGTAATTCTTAATCTACACTGAGGCCACCTTGGCCACCAGCCTTGACCACTAGCT
Source organism: Podotricha telesiphe (assembly GCA_038994665.1). Lineage (NCBI taxonomy): Eukaryota > Metazoa > Arthropoda > Insecta > Lepidoptera > Nymphalidae > Podotricha > Podotricha telesiphe. The sequence continues at coordinate 1,086,505 of JAOYRR010000281.1, read as the reverse complement.
CTGACTAATAATGCTAAAATACTGGACACAATCTCTGCCTACTTGGAAGAATTATTATATTTAAATTACTTTCATTTCTCCGCTCTGGTAAGAGAAAGTGCGGTGTTGAGTTGCGCCACTCAACACAAAATGTCTTAACATCGGGCGATTTCACGAGGAAGGTGGAGAACGGAGTGTCTTGACACTAGGTTCTCTTTGACTACCCAACTCCACAGGAAAAGCGTGAAGCTGATTTCCTTAATCGACATATTAGATAAATATTAATCACCTGCAAAAAGCAAGCTTAAAAATTGGGATAAATCAATAAACTTATTTTAACGAAAATATTAGTATCGTAAATACTAGCCTCGATTCAATTAGATAGGACTTATTAGCTTTGCATTGCATTACAGCGCCGGCCAAGGCTGTTGAGAAATACAAGGGCTTGTCCATAATTGCTCTGTAAATTGTTCATGAAATTTCAGTACTAATAGATTAGATTTCTCTTTGAATTTGTTTTTGGAAATTGTATTTATGTTCTATTATTTATAAATATAGTGTGATATTACAATTATTCACGGTTTACGAAATGTTTTTTTTTAAGTTAAAACCATCATAATTGGTTAAAGGACGTGAGAGAATTTTAATAAAGATGCAAAATATTTCAAAATATTTTCTACAATACAAATATTATTTTTAATTACTCGATTCGTGTCAGATTGCATGACTTGAATTGTGAAGAAATACATATTGGCCTTCATAAATAATTCTTTTACGCTCTATATATTCACGCAAATCGGTAAAATTACCAAATAAATGTTAATCTATTAACAAAAGCCACTCAACCAAGAAATATCATATGCAGTTTACACGACTATAAGCAATTCAAAGCACTGCAAAGATACGATGTATATATTTTGAATGGTTTAAGGAAACGAATTTAATTACAACTCCATGTTTTTATGTTATCATCGATTATGCGACTTTTAAAGTGTTAAAAGGAAAATGATTGAGTAAATATAAAATTTAGTTTAAAAATATGAAATAATCTAAATAAATATAATTAAAATATCCAAACAACAATTGAAAAAATTTACAAATAAAATACGTATATATATGATACAATATTTAAAAGAAAAGGTTTCTTTAAAAACGAAAAAAACACTTACAAACTATTCACAAATAATAAAATAATCCAAATAATAAATAACACTGACCATGGTGCCGGGACGTCACTAGGAAGGCACGCTCGCCACAACTGAACTCTGCGCAGGCGTCGCTACAATTTTTATAGCTGCCTCTCAAAGTTTCACTTTCTACTCAGTACTTGCCCGGTCAAACGTGTTACAGTTTTTTAAGCCTTTAAAGGCACAAAGGCACCCCCCGGCAGCTGTCGATAGACAGGGCAAAGGCTCACTGATACATTGACACTAGTTTTGTATAGAGATCTAATTATATTTTGCAGGTAAATTTCGAATCAAAATAAAATTATGTGACAGTTTATTTTAAATAACAAATCAAAAGCGTAGAGGCAAACAACGATGGTTGTATATTTAATTTAGTTTTGAACATTCTTGCTGTTTTCTATGAAGTAACGCCATCGTGTATAGGCAGTATCCGACTGCATACGCAATTGTTGTGGGTTCAATTTCCACTCAGGGAAATGATTATATTTAAAGTATTTTAATATCTCAGCTCCGGTGACAAGACAAAGCGAAGCGCGGAGTTCCGCCACTTAACACACAATGTCTAGATTCAGAATTTAGGATTTGAATTCAGCCGGAAACTCGAGAACGGAGTGTCTTCACTGCCTACCCGGCTATGCAGAAAAAAGCGTGAAGCTCTATTTGTTCTTCGTTACACTACAAACCACTGTATGTGTTTAGATTTATTTCTATTTCTCTTTTCCTTTATTGCAAATGAGAACTAATAAAAAAATATAATAAAAAAAAAATATTCGTGCAAAGGAGCTATCAGTAATTTTCATTTACATTAAATTAAATTAATTTCATGCTGGTCACGTCATAACCAATGATTATTTAATTTAGTTGCATAATAATCCATTATAGTAGTACAGGCTATTTTCTTTTTATACCTCTTAAGACTTTCATTCCGTTTGCACTTACTGCGGCAGTTCCACAGGTGGGATTCAAACATGCAACCATTATGTGCAATGCAAGCACGCTCTTTCACTAGACAAGTTTTCTAGACCCTGCAAAAATATAAGTTATTAGTATATAAGTACAATTCACAGAAACAAAAAACAAAACTTCCATTATTGTGTCAAACAGTATTGTCCAAATGTTAATAATTTTACCATTGTATGTGTAACAATTTCGAAAGTAAGAAATTGTTTATAAAACGGCAAGGCAAGCCAAGGCATAAAACGGCAATTATTAATAAATATTCATAAACTGATCAAATCACTTGAATAAAGTATACGAAATATACAGTTTGTTATTAACATTGTTCATAAATATTAATGTAATTATGTCCTATGTTACTGGATTGACCTCGGATAAAAATTTTATGCTCGAAAGTGTAGCGCAGCTTTCTAAAATATATGAAAAGGAGCATTTACAAAAAATGTTACATTTATGTAAGTTTGATCTTAATTTGATAATATCCTTATATTACATATAAAGTACGCCATCGCAATCAAGCTAATCGCGATTGGTTGTGGGTTCGATTCCCGTTAGAGTACGGTCCTCGATGGAGTGATCATAATTTAATTATTATAATTTCTCCGTTCACCAGAGCGGTTTTCTTTGCCTTTCGCGCTTTGTCGTTGCAGATCCGCCACTCAACATGTAATGTATAAATTTGGGTTAAAAATGGAACTTATAATACATACAACATCATGCGTTTTCCCACAAAGCAGGGTTGGCTGAGATAACCTAATGTAAAGATACTAAGTTCTCCAGTTTCCATCAGAATCCGAGACATTGCGTGTTGAATTCCCGTTCGGGGGAAATTATGTTATTTAAATATAATTTCCCCCGAACGGGAATCGAGACCACACCTGTCGTGTATAGAGTAAGACGCTATCACACTTTGCCACAATGGCCTCATGTTTTTTTTTTTTTTTTTTTTTTTTTTTTTTTTTTTTTTTTTTTTTTTTTTTTTTTTTTTTTTTTTTTTTTTTTTTTTTTTTTTTTTTTTTTTTTTTTTTTAACTGTTGTAAAATGTAACTGTGAAATACAAGCGATTACGAATATAATTACAAATTATTAACGTTCTTATAACGATTATTGAATGTAATTTCTTACAAACTCGTCTAGTAGTTAGTAGTAGTAGTAGTAGTACTAAGTTTTTAGATATACCTCGTTAAGCAAAACCAATAGAAATATTTTCCTTCAGGTAAAGGTCCTTTACTTATATTATCAAGTTAGTAATAACATAAAAGCCACCGACCTTGACTGAGTAAGAAGTGTTGCAATACTATAACTTGCTCATTACTTCTTATAAACTTCCGTGAGCTAAGCCCACATGGAAACTTGTGGACACTTGACATTTCAATAGTTAAAAGCTTAAATTACTTCGATATTTTCAAATATCAAGGACTCACTTGAGATAAAGACTTGTTACTTAGCACATGCTATATATCATTGTTTTACAGAATAAAAGAAATGTTTTTTTGAATTTGGTTTAGTAATTTTGAATTTGACTTCAAATAAGCTAGGAAAATTATAAATAAATTTCAAAAAAACACTTCTGCATTTTGCGGGGGGAATAGTGGCTGATTATTTTAACAAATTAACCAATACCAGCTTACGTTACACGTTGCTTAGTTACACGTAAGAAAAAAAAACAATAATTGAATTAGAATTCACAACTATTTGACATTTTTCAAGCAAACAATCGAGTCTAATTGATACGTTTAGTCAAATATAAACATAATATCGATAAAAACGTATCCTGTTCCTAATAATAATTAAATTTAAACAAAAACTATTTATTTTGCTGTATATTTTTTTTATACAATGAAAAGGCCGCGGTGGCAATGTGACACTGTATACGCGATGGTTGTAGGTTCGAAACTCGGGAGAATTATTATATTTCAATTATTTTCATTTCTCCGCTCTGGTGACAAAACACAAGCGCGGCAATGATTTCCGTCATTCAGGAAATGAAAAGAATATTCACCTTAGCAGTTTCATTATCAAGCTATTATTTAATTTATTTAGTATTCTTTTAACTAGAGCAAAGAAGCCATTATCTTCTCGAAATTATTATCATGTAGCTCTTGTATTTTGTACAATCGGCCGTGAGAACCTTGTGAGTGTACTTCTGTTGCAACGTCACATCGGAAAACATTTCGGTAAGTTTAAATTATAAAGTTATTTGTATGAGGATTTCATTTTATAATTATCATGTAGATATTTAAATTTTGCTCCAAGATTTATAATACCATAGTGGCGCAGTGGCACAACGTCTTATTGGAATAGCAATTGATTGTGGGTCGATTCTTATTTGGGGAAATGATTATATTAAGATTATCTTCAGTTCTCCACTCTGGTGATAAAACAGAGCGAGACGTTAAGTTTCGCCAATCAACACGCAATGTCTCGAATTCAGAGAACGAAGTATCATGAGTTTTGTAGCTAGTACTTCTCTGAATGCTAAAAAATGTATTAATACTTTTAAGAACTTAACCTAAAACCACCGCAATGTTAAGCCTTGTTAATACCATAAGCCTCTGTATTAAGACTACTGTTAGTCGATACCTATATCAGCTTTCAGAAAGGTAATCATATACTGCGATTAGAGAAACAAACAGACCGTTTCCACTTAGAGCTTATTTCATGTTTATAATACTCATATTTTATATAAGTAATATTTAAATGACCTCTATAATTCAATATCGCACAGAGTAATGTTATGTGAATTCTGTATTACTAAAATGCAAGGCAAACTAGATATTTTGTATTCTTGAGTAAATATATATGATGGCTATTTTTTATTTATATATTATAATATATATATATATATATATATATATAATTTAAATATGATATTTTGTCAAATAATAATTAATATGTTAAAACCATAATGTTTTAATTATTTTAAATATTTTATATAAAAGAGAGTATATATTCAAAGAAGAAAAAAACAACATTTTCAGTATTTGTAAATATTGAAAATCTCATAACCTATTCATAATACGACTATACCTACTTTACAAGGTAAAAAATAAAAGGAACCTAAGGCTAAGACACCGGTTATTTTCTTTTGACGTATTTTAAACTTTAAACAAAATGTAACAAATTCATATACTAAAGCAATATTCTATACGGCTAATATAATTTACATTAAGTAAATCATTAAGTCTAAAGGTGCCTTGACTTTACAAATTGGAGGCAGCTGTTGCAGTCATTTGTGTCCGTCGATGAGTGCGGAGCCAGGTAACCAGCTGGCCTGATGCAATATCTTATTATATTGTAAAGGACAAAAGCTTTACATAAAGGAAAGGGTACTGATATACATATTTAGGAAACGTATAATAATTTGAACGCAGAGGCATTCGAACCGGCAACCAAGCGCTGGAATTGCGTTTTGTAAAAATGTTTTTAAATTTCCCAAGTGTGTGAACAACACGTTAAAAACTGTAAAAAATTGGGTACTAATGTATATTATAAGCAAACATACCTATTTATAGTTTCGCTTAAATAAAAATACAAATAAATTAGTAACTGATTTTTACAATCACAATCAATTATTTCACAAATTTATCTGTCGGACACACAAGATGTTCGTTTGTCGACGACGTTACAATTCTTTATGTCATTTCTCGCGTCACGTACTCAATCAATTTCTTTAGTGTTTAATTCACATTAAAGCGATATACACCTACGTATTACGTTAATCGTAATTTAAGCCAAGGCTTAACGGCTGCTCAAGTCGAGCCCTGTTGGCAAACGCTGGATTAGAAGACTTAAGCTTAGGTGGCTTGGTGAAGTCACCTAAGACCTCAAGACTCTAGGCTTCAAAAATTGTAAAATAATGGCTCTATTCAGAGTGGAATAGAAAAGGATAGGGCTTACAGAGGGCTGTACTGTACAGCCATTGATGGCAGTGATTACGATTTATTATATGTATATATTAGTAAAGTGGCGTAGCTAGGTGTGGGCGAAGTGGGTCCTCGCCCACGGCCTCGCGCTTAAAGGGCGCTCGCCAGGCCTCTTCAAATTCGATGCCACCAGACTTAAATACTCGAAATAAAAACCTAGAATATATTAGCGACACTCTATTTTGTTTCATTTTAACTTTGCTGAAATCACATTTTGGCTGCTACATAAACACTACAACATTTTATGACTGTATGTATCTTTCAGAGCATGTTGGCTAAGATACATTTATTGGATAGGTCTTGGGTACGAAAGAAAAGGGACCTCGCCAATATGACTTCGCCCACGTCTTTATTAGTCCACTACGCCACTGTTTTAATAGTTAACGCTGAGTATTATTTTTAATAGAATCATTACTGATATTGTTCTCATATCGGTAGAGACAGGCCTTTTCAACTTTCTACTTTTAAATACTATTTTGAGCTTGTGATGTTGCTCATCAGTACATACGCTTAACCCTCTTAGATACAAATTACAGTGTCGATTTTCGTATAAGTTTAGTACGATATTAATTTACATTAATCATGAGCTGTGAACGCTTATCAATAGTTAACTACCAATGGTAGTACCAATGTGTATTTACTTATTTAAATTGTTTTCTATGTGTTCTTTTATATATTAATCTTTAATTTACGTGTCTAACGTTTGATTTATGTGTTTATAATCAATTTAATGCTTACTGCACAGTCAAATAGTAATATAATATAATTTTCAATATAAAAAGGTAGAAAATATACAAATATAAAAAAGTAAAAAAAAAATTGCTTCACGATTTCCACGCATAGCAGGTTAGTCGGAGAGATCCTAGTGTCAAGACACTCTTCTTTTCGCCGCAAATCGAGACATTGCGTGTTGAATGGCGGAACTCCCAAGTCGCTATAAAAATAATATGTAAAAGGAAAACATTTTTTTTAACAAAAAGTGCATTATTAATAAATTAAAAAACATTAAAAAAAGAAAATTTGTCGTTTTATTTATTTTGTTTATCCATTTTTCTTTCTCTTGTATACAAATGTTATGGGTTGTTTGATAGTTTTTTTTTTAAATAAAATACAAAGTATATGTCTTATACCTACAATCTACACATATAGATAAAGTATCTTTACATTTTTATTTTTATTCCGAGTTCGTGGTCTCAGTATTTAATTTATAATAATTGTCATTGAATTATAACCTAAACTAATTTATATTTATTATTTATGCTAATTTGATCAGAGAAATCGGAACAAGCGTGGCAATTAAATGTCGTGACTAACGAGTAAGCTTCGTTCCATTTATGACTTGTACTTGTATTTATGATTAGTTTACTAAAGAATTGAGACTTTAGTTGGGAAGGATTTTCTTTATTTTTTTTTAATTAAGATAATGAAATGCTACAGACACTTGTTCCATACTTTTTTTAAATTGACTTGTATAAATATACTTATTCCGAACTCTTAGTCTTAGTCTAGTCAGAGAGAACTCAAGACTCGTGACTCGAACTGAATTCGAGACATTGCATGAATGGGGGAATCGAAATACACAACCAATTAGAATTACTGTCAGACATTGTCCACTACGCTACGATGGAGTCTTTACTCTGAACTAAGTCTAAATAATACCTTAGCAAGTTTTTTTAATATAACTTTTCAATTATTATATTATTATTTTCTTCGATATCATGAAGGTACACATTACTATAGGTTTCTTTTTACAATAGGTGTTCGTAATATCAGTACACTTAAAACGGATCCACCGTTGTGGGCACTATGGGCATGCCCACAATCCAAACTGGTTTGTGACGTCACATTTTTTGGTCTTCACAGAACTTCACTTAGTGTATCACTGTACCTTCTTAATAAATGCTGTATTTAGTTCCGGCTCGCACTTGCCTAATTTTAAGGTGACTGTGACAACAAACTTTTTTGAGGGCTGGATGCATTAATACACATATGCATAAGATAGGTTTTTCGGTATGTTCCGTAGATTAGAATAGTTATGTTACATTATGTTGCGTTTTGTTGAACATAATGTTGAGTTAAAGGGAACTAAATTGTACATAATATTGAAAAAGACATATTTAGAAAACTTATAAAAATATGAACTCAGCGGGATTTTTATACGTTTTCTACAAATGTCTTTTTCAATTTCCTAAGTGTGCGATTAACACTTTAAAAAAATGTTAAAAACATATACATAATATTGTCACTCCCCTCAAGGCAAGATAATAATTATTAGAATCTATAGGATAGTAATTATAATTTAATCAAACATAGACTTTTCGATTACTTACTTAATTTAATATATGCATTTTTCTAGGTAATTGCGTGGGCATTAAAAATGTGTGAAACCGTAGGCGGTGTGTAATGTTGACACAAAACTGTGGATTCCATTTAATAACATTTAAAGCCTCCCACATAAAGCCTCGTGATAGATTTTCCAGCGGAGGCGTTATACACCTATTCTCTGAATGACTATTTAATAGCATAATCATAATAGAAATCGTGATAAACATTTTATCATTAAAGTATGTACAATATAGCACAGCGGAATGTATGCATTATAGGTGTTCGTAGGTTCGACTAAGTGACTATGCACGACAATCTATACATATCATAAAAATGTAACTGATTGCTATCTGTACATGGATGCTATATGATAAGAATCTTATTTATCAATGTAATAGGAAACAAAACGATGATTTTCAATTGTCTTTTCTGTTTGGTTTTTGTTTGTTTACGCTTATCTCACATATGACTTAACCGATTTAAATACAACTTTAAATATTGTGTTGTGGTAAGTTTCCCTTTATTAAATATTTTAAAGTAAACATTAAATGTCTATTTTATTTCAATTGGTTCATAAATAAAAAAGTTACAACTATTTAAATTATAAATTTAAGCAAAGTTTGTAATTTAAATGAGAACGCGGGCGGGCGAAAACCTAAATGTCATGTTATTTACGCAGGCGAAGCTGCGAGCGGGTTGTGAATATTACAATAAACTTTGATAATTATTTCTTTTTATATATTTTTATATTTTACAATGTATTTATGTATTTTACTTTTTATATGTTTTTGAATCAATATTTCTTTTTATTTATCACTTATATTTATATTGAAGGTGTAAGTCTGGCATGTCATTACCTATAACTGCGGTTGCTCTCTGTATTTATTTTAAAGCTTTGATGTTTTTTTTTATTTATATGAATAAATTGCTTCACGTATTTTGTCTTACAAGTTACAAGTAAAGCCACTTAATAACGTGTAAAGTGCGCCCTGTCATAGCATCGTCGAGATTTACTTTATATAAACGTGTAAATCAAACACATTGCAACTTTTATTTATTGTACTGTGTGCAATGTGTCGTTCATCGACGATGATATAGTATAGTACACACTACTGCTATTTAATTAAATGTATACGTATTCAAAAATTGAAAATACCTCAAGATTTTATATTTCTTTATTATATATACTGTCCAAAATGTTAATACAAAAATTTCATTATTTAGAATTATTTCACCTTCACCTCAAAATGACCTTAATTACTTGTAGAGCTGTGAACACAATTGAAAAAATTACCAAATCCTGTATGAGCTATTGAAAGCTCATAAGCTTTATCGTGTGCGAGACCATAAGTGGATATGCTTATCGTATACTTTATCACCGTGAATATGGCCTTCACTTGTTAACATTTAAACGTGTAAAGATTGTCTCTTAATAAACTCCAAAAGATGTAAATGTTCACGATTGTGTTCTTGGGTACATAAAATGGGGGTCTTACTTTAAAATCAAGTTTGTTTAAGTATTACGTATCAAATTCATCTTTTTGAACGCAAAAAGTGATAATATGATATGGTAACTGAACTGAAATATGGTAACTGAACAGGCGGTAAGAAGTAAGACAAAATAGCATTTCCAGATTTTCTTACATTGATAGATAAATAGTATATATAGGGGATGCTAATCAAAGTTAATTATTCAAAGAATTTTATTTTATTTAAACCATATGTGAAACAATATAATTAAGAAAAAAAACTATAAAAATAAGTAATTAACGCAGGGTCATTATTTTGTTATGATGTAACGATTACTTCTATTGCTCAAAAGTTAACAATTAAGAAAACTGCGTAGCGGATGAATCAAAACAATGTCTTTTTGTAACACCATTGACCAAGATATCTGAGAAAGGAACATTGAATTGAAATTGGTCAAGGAAAAGTTTTTATTTACAACTACATAATACCTACATAACTTCGTTGTAAACCTACATACTACTTGCGTGAAGATATCACGTATTGTTTCAATTGTATAGAGAATGCAGAAAAAGTAAAAAAGCAAAACGTTCCGATTGCTACCATTTTTTGTTAATTGAATATTATATTATATATGGATAGATTATATTACTTTACGTATTTTGTTTATCCAGCATGGTTGTTCATTGTACGTTTGTAATTGGTAGTGGGTTCGATTCCCACACTGTGGAATGATCATAATTGAACTATTTTAATTTCGCTGCTATGGTGAAAAAGATATATTTCTCAACATGCAGTGTCTCGAATTCCGGCGGCGGAAGATTTTTTAACTAATAAAAAAGAATAGGGTGCTAAACCTAAAACAACTACTTAAGTTGTACGCAAAGGGAGACCTAAGAAAAGTTTTGTTTATGGATGAGAAAATGTTAACTGTTGAGCAATATTTTAACAAACAAAGTGACTGTTTTCTGTTGAAAGCAATATTGAAGCTTCCCAATTAGTAAACAGAGTACAACGTGCCCACGTTTTTCACTTTCATTTTCCGAATTCAGTGATGGTTTGGTGGGGTGTTAGCTATGAAATAGTGACTGACTTATATTTTTATGAAAAACATCGGCTCAAGTGTATCAAGATACCATTCTTGAGTAGGTAGGTATCCCATTAAAAACACAATTTTCAATAACATATAATAAAACTCGATTCACCAAATCAAGGTTAGAAGCGAACGTTCCGGACTTTCTGGCTCCTGGCTGTCATCTAGATTATAAATCTAGAGAGATTTCTCATTTCGAGTCCCTAAAACAATCCATACGACTGGCAGAGAAGAATTTTCCCATAGAAAGAGTGCGTATTGATAACTGGCATTGATGTTTAATAGACTGTATTGCAGCTAATGGAGACCACTTCAAATAAATAAATATTCATATATTTTTAATGGCTATATATTAATCTATTCAACTAACACACTGTGATAGTACTAGACATAGGTTCTAAATATATTTCTATTTTCTATATTCTTTATATTATTATTATTATTCAACTTCACGATGTTTCCCGCATAGTATGAAAATCAGAGACAACCTAGTGTCAAGACTCCGTTCTCCACTGTCCGTCTGAATCAGAGACATTGAGTGTTTGGTGGCGGACCTGAACGTCGTGCTTTGTCTTGTTACTAAAGCAAAGAAATTAAATTGAGTTAAATATAATAATTTTCCTGTGTGGGAGTCGAACCCACGACCATCGCGTATACAATCAAACGCTGTCACACTGCACCACGACGGCCTAAATAACATTACATTAAAAAATATGAACCCGCTAGTATCGCGGTCAGACAGACGCATACCATCAATGTCATATGTAACAGAGCTCGTATAATATACTTAATAACTGCATTTAAAAATATTTCTACAAACGAATAATAGAACGATGAAGAAATTGTAATATTACCTTTCCCCCAACTAATCTTATTTCGCGATGTGATATTAGTATGCCACGAGGATAGCGGTGTTGTAATGATCTACTAAGTCGTTACTACAGGCACCAGTGTAATAGCTAGCTCTATACTCGTGTAGAGAGATTTAGTTCACCCTACATTATTCTACCTGTAACTATATCTATTGAATTTCATAATATATTACCTGGATTTTATATTATTCCCACGAATTGAACCTACAATCGTCGTGTTTTCACTCAGACGCATTCCCACTGCGCCACTTATTATCAAATTTACGTCTATATTATAAGATCTTTATTTAATTTTATTAAGATTTGATATTATATCATATAATATATTGTATATCACATTAGACATTTAACTTGATAACACTATGTAAAGATATATGAAAAATATTTCTTAAAGACAAAAATTTAAATTCAATTTGTGTCTTCTTATTATTACTAAGCATAGTCAAAATTTGTATGTAGTATTACGTTTTGTGATGTCGTAATATTACTAACAATGCTATGCATAATATTAAGCACATTCATACACAGGCACATAAAAATATTATTTAAAAACTTTCTTAAAATTAAACTTGGTATTGGTTTACATTTTATATTAGCTTCACCTCAGATTAGACTATATCTAAATATCTATCTATCAGTCTATATAAGAAAACCTTGCAACTATATTTTGACCCACTTCTTGTAGTCTGACTGATTTGCTTCAAAATTTACACACGTGCGATGCCAATACAATCCATACTAATATTATAAATGCGAAAGTAGTTCTGTCTGACATCACAGCCATACCACTGAAACGATTATGATGAAATATAGTTAATTGAGGGTCTTGGGATAAACATATACTAGTTTTCCTCCCATGTTTTCCCAGGAATTTAATTATTTTACGAAAAAGCCACAGAAAATACGAAACAGCTATTAACGCGGGCGTAGCTGCGAGCGGGTCGCTAGTATTTTATATAACATACAGTCCTTGGCATTATTAGGATGACCGGAAAGTAGATTTAATCGTGTTTTTTTGTATTATTTATTAAATAAACCAACACTGATAGTTGCTGTGATGTTTTTGTAAAAAGCTATATTATTACACATGCTACATACAACAGTCTACATAATATTTGAACAACGCTTAGCGTATTCGCGCATATGTTTTCATTATTACTGTTAGCTCGTAAGTATTCTCACTACAGTCTAGGCGTTTCAGTATTTGTGAGTCACTGTTGACATTTAGAAACGGCTCACGTACGTATCATATAAATGTAGATTTCTTTTGTTCTGCTACATTATATTACCCAATAACTTTATTTATGTTATATTTTATTCACATTTTAATTGTTTAGTGTACATTTTTTACCTTACAACATTCCAAGTCTGCCCACTGATAGATCGAAAATCATTGATGATACAAAGATTAAATGTGCATACATTTGTATCGAATTATAAAAGATGTGTGTTTGTTGTAATTACTTTTAAAATTTAAATTTGTTAATATATACAATAAATATATACATATTTCTTAATATTTCAAAAGGTTTGTAATTTTTAATTTTTTTTTTAACTGTAGGCTTTTCTGCCTCATATCAACGTATGTATAGGCATTAAATACATTGTGTATTGAGATAATCGCCGCGCTTTGTCCTATTAGAGCGTGGCAATGAGAATAATTCAAATATTAACAATATTTAAGTTATATTTTGTTAACATTTTTTGAAGTGTTATTCCCACAATAACTTAAATATTGAAAAAGACATATTTAGAAAACGTATAAAAATTTTAAACGCGCCTATTAAACGGTTTTCAAGAGGCGCGGATTCAAATCCCGCTGCGTTCAATTTATTATACGTTTTCTAAATATGTCTTTATCAATATTTAAGTTATTTTCATTATATTTATATATTGAATATTATTATATATATTTTAGTAAATTTCCTTAAATATTCACTGTCTCCATTATTTCAATCGTTTCATAAATAAAAAAATTACAACCATTTAAATTGTTTGAGTGATTTAATTTAGAACGCGGGCGTTTAGTTCACGCAGGCGAAGCCGCGAGCGGTTCGCTAGTATAGAAATAATATAATAATAACCCAGTAACATTTGTACAGTAGATAATTAGGTAGTGGTGAATTAAATAGTAGCTGACAGGAACAAGTCTCGCAATATTGATTTAGTTAGCGCTGATGTAATACGCCAAGTACCAACAAAGGGATGTAGAGTAATTAAATGTGCATACACTTTACATACAATTAGCTTGCTTATATTATGGGTAATGTTAATGAATGAAATATACATATATTTAATGAAATAGAAATTTAGAAGTAAATACTATATAGCTACATTGTGTTTATAAGTATTCACTTAGATTAAGATTTAAACTTTAAATAACAAGAAAAAATAACAAATACTAAATCGTAATTGATTACAATAAGAAAACTATTTTTAAGAAATTTAACAAATCAAATTTAGCAGAATATGGCGTTGTAACAACCGTATTAAAATTTCAACGTGCATTATAAGAACGTATGGCTTAACTGGCCCTGTATCAATGTAATAGAACCCAAAACAATGATTTTTATTTTTCTTGATGATTTTTCAATGATCTTTCTTTTCTGTTTGTTTGCTAATCTCAGAAAAGGCTCAACCGAATTAAATGCATTTTAAATATTTCATTTAAATCGGTTCATAAATAAAATAGATACAGCCATTTGAGTTATAAATTTAAGCACAGTTTATAATTTAAGTAAGATAGCAGATGGACGAAAAATATAAATACTTTAGTCGTGTTATTTACCCAGGCGAAGCCGCGAACAGGTCGCGTGTATAAATATATTAAAGGACACTACACATTAAGTATTGATTCTGACGGACATAGTTTCCCATTATTCTTATAAAATATCACAAAAACTCTCCACGTTCCGACCTTACTAAAATTCGCTACACGTGCACTTTGTATACCACAAGTATTAAAAGAGCATTCTTATTTATAAAAGTGGGTTAATAGATTTTGTATTATGTTCAAGAACGTTGGTTATAATATGATTAAAATGATAGTTGAGTCGTCGTTAACTTCCCTGATAGTTATGAGTTCAAAACATATTTGAAATATTTTATTTAGTAATAAATTATTATGATATATCATTGTCGTCATCGTGGCAAGACCAGAGTAGCGTAGTCGGAACGTATGACTATTAACGCAATGGTTGTTAGTTCGACCCCAATTTCAGGAAATTATTTTATTTATAGTATTCTCGTTTCATTGCTCAATTACCACAAACAATATCCCAATTTCTGGTGAAAAACTAAGTATTTGGGAAGTGTGCCCAAATACTTAGGTTTTATATATTTACTCAAATTTTGCGGCAAAAGCGTTTAACTGCTATAATATATCTAGGGTATAACATATTTTTAGAAAACGTATATTTTTTACGGAACCGTTCTAGGGACGCATGGCTTAGCGGTTAGAACGCTTGGAAGGTTACCAAGAGGCGCGGGTTCGAATCCCGTTGTGTTCAAAATTTTTATACGTTTTCTAAAAATATGATTTTCAATATGTCTTCAAAAAGGTTAAAAATATATCTAGGGTATTCCTCACCTCGTGTTAGATAGTGTGCTGTTAAAACTACTTTATTGTCCTTAAATGGGCAAACAGAGAGATGACATAATAAGCTTCTGTACCTGCTTCAATGAAAAGTAGATACGTGCTTTCGAACTTTTCAAACAAAATATCAACAAGAAAACTCTTATATAGTTAGTTCAACAATGAATGTAGGTAGCTATGGAATGGGAATTGGTTGATGGTATGAAAAACGAATAACAAATCATTTGCATTTGTACTTACGCAGGTCATAACCCACATATGGATAATGTATATCTAAAAGTCGGACAGGCTTTGCGAGAAATCTTTGTACGATCCAACATAAGTTTTGGATTTCGTGGGAATAATAAGCATATTAGTAACAGATTCACTTTCGCAAGTTTCGATATATTTCACGCTCCGACCAAGGCGTGCTATCCAGTTAGGTCTTGTGAAAGTACCTATGTCTAGTTCATACATCTAGGGCTGTTAGGTCTTTACTTTGAATGATGATGATAGTTAGTCTCTAGTGAACTTATTAAGATTTATACATAAAATAATGTTAATACCAATAAATAATTAGCGAGGTATGGACATATATTTAAAAATAAGTTTAATTTTCTTATACATTTAAAATCGTTATCCATAAGTACCTAATTTTGAGTCTATTTAGAACTTATAATATCTATATAATCAATAAACTCGTTATAGCAGATGCCATCGATCATTTTATATACACAGTGGCATTAAAATTACGTATATTTAATTACTAGTAGCCCAGTTTACAAGTAAGATACGAGTTTCCTTAGCACTGTCTATTTCAATTAATACAAGATACTAATACTATGGAACACATTATAGTATGTGTAATATTTATTTTGCTGATTTATTGTCTTTGTAATGCATCCTTTTAAATAAAATATTAGCACTCTGCATTTCTTCTTAATATAAATTGTAACCTTCCCCAATTTCGTACTTTTTCTGCATAATTTTAGTAAAAATGTCAAATCTTTTCCCTTCACTTTAAAAAAATTATGGGGATTTTGATAGCCCTATATCCACCAAGTATCCGATTATAGTATTACGGTTGTTTATTAATCTAAATTTCGCGGAGTTTGCATTGGAACCTTACAAAGGGAAAGTACATTAATAAGGTTAGCGACTTTTGAAATTAAATTTGTTTGTTTTGTTATTATGTAACAATTGTAACGGTGTCTGCGTTTTAATAGCCATTAGTGAAAGGAAATTGTAATTTGAAATCAATCGATATCCGGTAATTTGCCGGAATAGGTTTTTATTATCAAATTCGGTATTGTAGACGTTTGTTATGGGTCTAGAAGATATATATATATATATATTTTAGTGGACACAAATGGCATAGAAAGCTTTATCTAAATTCACGATTCAAGAGCATGACTAAAATATTATCACACAGAGATTCTTCCGGGTAAGCTTCGAACTTACAATATTAATATATATTGTATACAATTTAATATGATGTAAGTACTTAATTGTGACATCATGACATGCAATATTACTATATAAAAGAAAATAATCGTATGAAACTACTTATCAATTTCACTACAGGGCGTAAAGTACGACGAAATTTATATGCAAATTTAACTTCTCGCTTAGAATACAATAACTTTCTACTTACAATAAGATATTCATCTAAACATTTCCATATTCAGTACACAACTATTATTTTGACGTGTGACATGTTTCGAAATATCTTTAGCTCATTTTGTCTCATCATATTGTAGTTAATACAGCAAATTTGAGTCATTTGGCTGTCAACGAAATAAAACAAATCATTACATTTGTTATGCATTTCTGCATTTGTAGATACATACATACCTACTTGCCTACATGTTGTTCATAAATATCAAATGAAATTGAGCAGACCTCATGGAAAATAAAAGAATGCAAATTTCAAAATGTCGGTAATTTAAATATATAAAAAAACAGCCCGAAAATGTATTGAGCTGTCAACTTTTATAAAAAATTGTCTTCAAATTCATTCTATTAATGTTAAAATAAATTATTACGTATCTCAATTTACTTATGTTATCGTAGTTGGCTTTTGTTGGTGGTTAGAGTCTTAAGCAATTTTGAAGCTAGAACCTTTACGTAAATATAAAATGATGGCGTACCTTAAATAAAAAGTGAAAAGAAGTAAAGGAAGGCAAGTTAGTTTCACAGTCGATTAACAGTTTAAGCCGCGCTTAGCTACTTTTTACCCATATTGCATAACACTTTCGTTTACTGAGACGCCATGACAAAAGTACATTTGTTATAAAAACAAGTTATGTCACGAACTTTTATGCTTTTTAATACAAAATATTCGTTTACTTGTAAATTGTTAAATTAATATAATAAATACTTATATTTATCATTTAATTTTTTTTTGGTATTCCCAAAAAAATATAATAGATTAACAAAATGCTGTCTGTATTTACTTTCGACAAGTAATAATTTTCGTTCATTAAAAGAGCTAATAGCTGAACTAGCTTTTTTATACATAAGTTAAGCTATTGGAACTTAAGTTACTGTACTCTTTGTATTTAATCATTCTATTTGTTTACCTTTTATTTGTTTTAGATTTTGGTGCAGATCAGTAA
The DNA here is from genome assembly GCA_038994665.1 of Podotricha telesiphe. Classification (NCBI taxonomy): domain Eukaryota; kingdom Metazoa; phylum Arthropoda; class Insecta; order Lepidoptera; family Nymphalidae; genus Podotricha; species Podotricha telesiphe. The sequence goes on along the minus strand of JAOYRR010000281.1, from coordinate 1,068,507 downwards.
ATCATCTATCTATACTGCATTATTTCAGTTCAGTGCTTTAACTACCGTGCTTATTTATCAACTCATAATTCTTCAAAATGTATTACTCAATGACATTGGCAAAATATTTTACGTCAGTTATTGCGTAATGAAAAAAAAAAAAAATATGGCGGGAAAAGATAATTAACCTAAAATAAATTATTTTTATTGCATTTGTAAAAGTATAATAAATTAGATTAGCTATATAAAAACGCTATCGCTTAGAATTTGTGCGATCAAATACAATTTTAGAGCGTCACCGCGTTGGCCTGAGACGGTTTTCGAAGCGGATGGATAACAATTTGCGGTGAGAGTATTTTCCGCTTGCTTGTTTCAACAATCGTGGGCAGTTTAAAATTTAAATAGCGGCACTATTATATGTAATGTGTACTATGCTTTAGTAAGGTTATGGTTGCGATAACTATTACTTTCTGTTCTTTCATATTTGTTATGGCTTGTTAATGTCAGGTTTTAGAAATATCGAGGCCATTTTGTTGACTTTGTTATTTATTTGTCAATATTGTTCAATAAACTTGTTAATTGTACCTTCTTATGGTTTTTAATATTAATTCAAATGACTATACTATAATTTCAGACTACATTATCCTATTACTGTACTTTAATACATTAATTATAAGTAAAGTTGTGTCTGTACATAGAATATAATTACTAAAATCTATTTAGGGCGATGTAAAAACAATAATAGAATAAGAATCAATGACTTTTAAAATTTATGTTTCTCTGTTTGTACGCGCACATCATACTGGACCGATTTGAATAAAACTTTTATTGTTGCATTATTTTTTATGTCATGTAGAATGGTATAATTGATTTCAAAGAGTGGGATACTTGATGTAGAACCATGATGGACCAGCTAAACTATAAGACATATGGTAATGGCACATTAATAAAAGTTGTTCAAACGTGATAGGCATATTCCATTGTCATATCGACGGGTTCTACGTAGACTGGTATCATTTGAAGGTTCCCAATAATGTCATTTTGTAACAATTTAAAGTCGATAATTTAAATTTCACTACATACGTTATTCAGCATTTAATAATTTTTATGATTTTGTTTGAATAATGACAAAAAGAAAACGTTACGAATCTTTAAATCGCTCTTCTATAAAGTTGTATTTTTGCACTTGTCGATTGGTACGAGGCACATTAAATATTAACATTAAGCTTGAAAGATCTCGGTTGATAAAGTCTACGATCCGACCATTACCAGCACAAATCCAAAACCCCTAGAACTTTCAACTCGAACTCCAAACCCGCTTCGAATCCCTTGAGAACAGCTTAGATGTGGATGACCTGAACAACAAGGTGGTGGAAGTAGGGTTCAAGTACCTTAAAATCCACCCCAGAGCCACGCTTACTCGACCAAAAATACACCAAAAATATCCTCGTGTGAGATTACCTCACTGCCTTCGACCAACTTTAAAACAACAAGGTGGCGGGTAATGACGGAATCACTGTACAAATTCTGAGAGCGGGCGGTACGCCGGCACTTAAAGCCCTCCAGAGTCCTCCGAAGGCAAAACGCCGCAAGCATGGAGTGGAAGTAAGGTTGTTCTATTTTTCAAAAAGGGTGATAAAACGCTCTTGAAGAATTATAGACCAATCGCTTCTTTAGCGGCAAATGATACAGAAGTCTAAAGAGTATAATATGCCACTTTGCTTAGCGTTCGTGCACTATGAGAAAGCTTTTGATTGGAGCGAGACCTGGGCAGTACTGCAGTCTCTCCAAAGGTGCCAACTAGACTATAGGGTAATCGAAGTATTAAGGTATTTGTACGAACACGCCACTATGTCGGTCCGAGTGCAAAACCAGAGTTCTAATCCTATTCAATTACAACAAGGCGTGAGATAGGGAGATGCAATTTCTCCGAAACTGTTCACTACGGCATTGGAGGATATTTTCAAGCTTCTGGAATGGAAAAGATACAGCAACAAGTAGATACGGAGAGTACCTTACCCATCATCGCTTTGCCGATGATGTAGTTTTACTGGCTGAGACCTTAGAAGACCTGAACACAAGAACTCAGTAGCGTTTCTCAAAGAGTAGGTCCTAAGATGAATATAGACAAGACGAAAATCATGTTAAATGTCCATATTGTACCTGCTCCGGTTAGTATTAGGAACACTACTCTCGAAGTTGATCTGGGACACTCAGTCCAGTTAGTTAAGTCCTACTTCGAGAAAGAGATCTCGCGTCACATTTAGCTCGGATGGGCAGCGTTCGAGAAGCTACGAAATATTTTCGCGTCCAAATTACCTCCGTGTCTCAAGATAAAAGTCTTTGACCAGTGTGTTTTGCCAGTATTGACTTATGGAAGCGAGACGTGGTCGCTGTGTGTCTTATTAAAAGACTCAAGGTCACTCAGCGGGCAGTAGAGAGAGCAATGGTTGGTATTTCCCTACGTCATAAAATCAGAAATGATGACATCCGTAGGAGAACAAAAGTAACCAACATTGCTTGAAGGATTGACCAGAAGATTTTGGGGGAGGAATATGTCCAACAGTGGGCGTTGATAGGCTGAGAGAGAAAAGAATTTATAATGGGAAAATAGTGGAACGACATAGGTCATAATCGCTGTTGGTTGTTCGTGTTTTGGGTTAGATCTTACTCGGTGGAATGATCATTATTTAATTATTTTCATTTCTGCGCTCTGGTGAACAAGACTAAGCGCGGCGTTGAGGTCCTCCACTCTATACGTAACCTCCCAAATTCAAGCGAAAAGATGAGAAAAGAGTGTCTTGGCACTAGGTTCTCTCCGCATACCCCCTGCCATTAAAAAATAAGCGTGATGCTGAAAAAAATTGCTTTAGGTAGGTAGCATATATAAAAAAAACAGCATATTTTAATCGTTTATTAAAAACAATATTACAAAGATTCTACAACAGATCAAAAGAGAAAATAAACTATAATTAGTAACGAGAAAACAAACTTTTGTACCAACAAGAATGGCACCTCTTATAAATTCACCTTTAATTACTCACGAACAACTTATTGCCATATACTTTTAAAAAATTTATATTTTGGTTTTCATTTTATTAAAGATATTAAAGGTATTTTATGATATTTCCACGTTTTATTATGTGTTACGTACATATTGTTTTTGACAATTTATTGTGGTGTGCAATAATAATAATATTTAATGAGAAATATTTCACAACTGATATAACACTTACACTATATATACATTTATACTCTGTTTTACGCTTTTTACGGTATACCGCTCTACCGATTTACCGATTTTAAGTTTTACATTTACATTTTAACAAGACACTTCCTTCTTCTTTCTGCTTGAATTAAAGATATACATTTGCCCGTTGAGTGGTGGAACTCAACTCCACGCTTCGTCCTACCAGAGCAGATTTTTTTTTTTAATTTTAATGTAATTATTCCTCTGGACGGGAGCCGAAACACATTTATATTTAATACAAAATTGTTTATTTACATATCCATATGCATATATATATATTTATAATATATATGACTCGTCCGTTACCCATTATTTAAAGGCTGTCAAAAACTGATATTTGTATGTCAGGTTCCTTGGTATCTCTTAGTATAGAAATACCAAATAGGCACCGCCATTGTCGCATAGTTGGGGTAACGGCAGAGTGCTGTTTTTTATTTAGGGTCCAAAATGGTTAATTTTTATTAAAGTAGCATTTTACATAAATATAAAATGAAATACAAATAATAAAAAAATATAAAGAACTTAAGAAAGATATCTATTTTTTTATCCACCAAATTGTCAAAAATTTGTGACAATAGAATTTTCAATAATTATAAATATAATCGAAATTATTACTGTTAAATTTCTTCGCCTATCATTATTACGAGGTGTTATTGCTATACTCTGCTATAGATAAATGTTTATTATTATAAAAAATTAACTATTACTGAAAAAACGTAAACATTTTATTTTTAGCTTAGAGCATTTTGGCAAAATATATAATACTTAAATAATTCAAATAGTAGGCTAATTTAAAACGATAGAAGCAAAAAAATTTTTTCAGTTTTCAGAGTTTCATATACCTGTCCAGTTTATGCAATAAAATCTTGATTAACTATTTATATATTAAAATCGTAAAAAAATCTAACACAATTTTGGAAAATCAAAATTTGTTCAAATAGGTTATTACTACTGTTACGTGACGTACGTAGTACTTTAGAATCATTTAAGTCAATTAATATGAAAATGTCAGTATTGTCAGTCCTGCCACGCAGTTTTGTTTAAGTAATTTAAATGTAAAATCGGCAACTGATATATTTTTATAGAAAATAATCCCAATAATTGAACTATTCAAATATTGGTAATAAGTACATTTTGTACATATAATATAGACACATACACATACATCACCTAAAAACTAAGATTTCTTAGTAGAATATTTTTACACTGGCAACTACAAAGTGGGCATATAACGGCTACATATGTATACAACAATCACAGATAAAAAAATATTTAATATCACGTTTTACAAATTAAAATGTAAAACGTGATGAGAAAATATAATATATAAACTTTTTGCACACAATAGTGTTAAAAGACGTCGAAGAATATTTTTAGGTGGGGGGTTAAGCCACAAACTTATAGTACCTAGTCTACTTATTCATAACTAATTGAAGCCGATAGAGTTGATATGTCGCAAAATTCGAATTGACAAAATATATTAAATAAACGACATAATATAATAATATTTAATATATATTGCTATAAAAAGGATTAGATAACTACAAGGTATTTTTAAGTATTAGAAGAAAATTTAAAATCGCATTTTATTTTATTATGTGTGGCCGTCATAGCCTGTCACAGCGTCTACGCGATAGTTGTGGATTCAATTCCCACTCGGAGGAATGATTATATTTTCATTTCTCCGCTCAGGTTGCAAGACATTGTGCGGCGTTCAGTTGCGCCACAACATTTTTTGCGACAAATTATATATGCCAAAAAAAAGTGGATTACACTTATTATTACACGCACAAAAAAATCTTCATTTGATGACAGAACTGTGGAGATCATCCAAATATGCGACATATCACCTTGATCCATACAAAAAAAAACAAAAATATACGTTCATAGATTTATCCAAGAAACTAAAGAAAGTAAAGTATAAGAAAGTAAAATAAGCACTTTTTCATTACACATACACATATATTTACATATAATTAGAACAGGAACTAATACAATATTAGTATTGATTAGTAATAACTAACATTTAGACGACTAATTAAGTAATATCCTGAGATTCAAAATAAATCAACAGAAAAATACAACGTACATTCTTAATAAATACTTGACAGTTCAATAACGTTCATTTTGAATTATAATTGAGCTCCATTATTTTACACATTACACTGTTTTCTTTATAACCAACTATTTTCTTTAAGGAAGCGTAAAACACTGGTGCTGGTCTTAGAACTTACTTAGAACCTGTGACCTGTGGAAGCATGACAAAATAATAATATTCATATAGCGATTGATTACAATACTATTCACTTTGTCTTTAATAGCATTTTCCCGGAATATAGTGTCAAAACACTCCGTTTTCCACTTTCCGCCCGAATCAGAGACATTGCGTATTGAATGGCGGAACTCAAGGCCGCGCTTAGTCTTGGCACCAGAGGGGAGAAATTAAAGTAATTTAAAAATGGAACAGCGTCTGATTGTAAGGCGATCGGTTGTGGGCATGGTTATATTTATTTATATTTTTAATTTCTAGTGAAATAAAACGCGCCACAGGTTTAACATTGGTTCCACCAATTAACGTACATTTTGTGTCAGTTTGTACATCGAACATGGAAAACGGGCGTGTCTTGACACTAGGTTCTTTCTGATTACTCGGCCAAGTGGAAAGCTGTTTTTTATGTCAAAGTTTACAAAAAATTAATAACTAACAATCATCGATATGTACCTTACTGTCTCCCTAACGCTTCTAAATTACTATGATGCGAATCGATTCTATTCATATTCGCTTTTTCTTTCGAGTTGTTCGTTTTTAATGAATCGATTTCCAAATTTTGTTTTTCGGACGATATAAAATCGTGGGATCCATTCACTTTGGGGTTATCTTGAGTTGTGCCCGAATATGATAAATCGAAATTAGAAACGGATTTCACTTTGTCAGCCGATTCGAGTCCGGATGCGAGTGAACGAGAAGTTGCGGTATCTGTACAAAAAAATACAAAATAAAATATGATAAAATTCAACAATTTAATCGAGTTTTATACATAATTAATTATCTTATAAAATATTTAAAAAAAACGTATAAAAATCGAAACGTAACGGGACTCTTAAAAATAAAAACAAAAGAAAGAAAAGCGCCAAAGCTCAAGCGTTCCAACGTGTGTGAACAATTTAAAAAATAGCATTCTATCTTGGCAAAAAACTGTTCTTGGTAATAATCGTGAAAGAATATAAAATAAGCGTATAAGAATGTTGTTGTAGCCGGATGTAGAACGTATGGCTTTTCCGTCAAAGCGCTTAGGCGGTTACCAAAAGTCGCGGGTTTGAATCCCGCTATGTTACGTAAGTAGTATCATTCTATTTAAAATCCATTAAAATGTTAAGAAATTTAAAATTATTTTAAACCAATATCTTACATGTATTTCATATATTAATCTATACATATAATAAAAATGTAACTGATCGCTGTCTGCACATGGAATATATAAGAAGAAAAATATTATTACGGGCATTTATTAATATAATATAACCCAGAAGAATGATTTTTAATATTCTTTTCTATTTGCCTGTTTGTTTGTGCACAGTAATCTCAAAAACGGATTTACTGACTCAAATGCAGTGTTGACTATCTTATTTTAATAAAGTTCCCTTAACATTTTGTGTTCATTTCATAACAATCGGTTCATAAACAAAAAAGTTACAACCATTTAAATTTAAGCAGTTTGTGATTTAAGTGAGAACGCGGGCGGGAGAAAAAATTAAATTCGTTTACGCAGGTGAAGACGTGAGCAGATAGCTATCGTTTAAAATAAACATACCTTTTAAAGGATCAACAATGTCTGTAGGTAGCGTTTTAATATCTCTATGGTCTTTGGGCATAGACGCAGCGCGCGTGCTCGGACCGAACATACCCAGCACCCTGGAAAACAAATCACAATATTTATCTATATTTATACAACAAGTAGTTGACTAAGTGACGGACAGACAACGCACAGCCACAACTACTAGACGTAGAAAGCTAAAGTTTTGCATATATACGTTCCTCGGTAGTGTAAGAGAGCTCTAAGACAATATTTTTCATAATTCGAGATAAAAAGAAAAAAACAAGCTTAGGTATTACAGTCCATGTAAGCGTATTTGCGGGCTTTTACTAGTTAATAATAAAAAAAGATGAATATTACCTAGAATTGCTTAAGTCCCCAAACGGTGTCTGTGGGGTGTTGAGCCGCGGTGGCGAGGAGCGCGGAGAGACGCTCGCCTCCGCCCACCCCTCCGTTATTAAGGCTTCTCCAATATCAACTGAACCTTCTAGAATAAACATTTCAAGAGATTTCAAGTATTTAATGCAATTGCCTTTGTTCCACACTTTCGGTACATTTAACCCGATTGTTAATCGAGACTTCAATAAGTAGGAACTCGCGGGTAACTAGCTGTTCCCCGCGAGTTCTTCCGCGTAGTTATTTACATTATCTCAAGTGGACTTTAAACCCATAAACTTAGGTTACTGTCTAATAAGTCATTGTAAATATCATAAAACAAATTATAAAGTATTTCAAAAGGTTAAAGTTTGATCTCTCCTCAATGTCTAATGCTACAATAATATTAATAATTACTCCACTACAAAAACAGTAAAATAAAGAAAAACAAAAAAAAAACCTAACACTCGTTGCAGGAACAGCACTATCTGTCTCTCTCTATCGCACTCTGCCTCTCTTTCCACAAGTTTTTTGAGCTTACCTTCAGTAGCGTCATACAACTTGATACCAGGAATTTCCTTTTCTCTGTCGCCAACAAATGAAGTTTTTTTGTATGTGCAAGTTCTAGACAAAAGAGGTTTCCACCGCGCCACCTGTTTCAGATATTTATATATTTATAGTAAATACATTATATTCTAATACGCAGGCCATATTTACAAGCATGAGGCCGTCGTGGCAAATTAAAGACAATAAAATATGTTAAGAGTTTATATTTATAATTGTATAAATATTGCCTATGGTATTACGACCATACTTGTTGGTTATTATTTACTGTCATATTTGTTTCCTATCTACCCTTTGTTGACTATGAATATTTTTAGTATTCATTCATAAGTATTTGAAGTTGTTGGTCAGTCGAGTCTTGAGGCATTGGTAGAAAGTGGAGTGTTTAAAGTCTAATGCCATTAGTATTTATCATATTTTTATTCGAGCCCCCTTTCAAATATAATTAATACGTCGTCGCCGTCGTGGCGAAGTGGGAAGGCGTATGACTGGGTAATCCGCGATTGTTTGTGGTCCACCCGCTCGGGGTAATGATGATTATATTTTAAGTTGAGTACCGCCACTCAACACGCAATGTCACAAATTCCGTCGGAAATTGAATCCCGAGTGTCGACATCCAGGTTCTCTCCCTGACTTCCTGGCAATGCGGGGAAAAGGTGAAGTATATACAAATAAATAACCAGCACAAATTTCATGAGCAAATTTAATTCGACACAGGTTTATTTAAAATTAATAATAATCTCTTTTTTTTTATCTTCACGCATCTCCCTCATATAGCAAGAAAGGCACAAAGCAAAGCAAAGTCTTAAACCATTCCGGTGTCCACTATCTGCTCGTATTGAATATACTAGTAATATCAACGCTATTGACAATAAGCAATATATAACGATGAAAAAATGGAGAGTTCTGACACTAAATCCTTTGTCTATTAAAAATTTTAAAAAAAGATTCTTAAACCTGTGTGAGTTCTTCAAATCGTTCTATGGCTTGTGGGTGCCATTTTCGAACACCAGACGACTCTTTCACCTCTTCCTTGTCAGAGGGCTTCACTCCCGCCAGGAAACATTCCATTGCCTGTGATTTATATATAGTTTATATAATAATGGTAATAAATTGAAAGCAGTATAACTTTTTATTTCAATGCAATGGTGAGAAATGCCATAAATATTATAAATTGAATGAACCAAGAAAATAAATTTAATAAAAACATGCAGACTGAAGACTGAAGGTGATATTTTGGATTTTTGGATTTGCGCATTTCTATTCATAGATGAAGATAGTAAGTGCATATTAATATTCACAAATTTTAAAACTCCACCGTTTTTTTTCTATTTGTTATTTTGCCTAGAAGTTATCCAAAATAATAATATTTTTATAAAAAAGTAAAAAAAAGAAGTTATATTCATTTGTTTTTGTAGGAAACACAAAAAATACATTACGATGAAGAAAACTTTTTTACCGACATAACCGATACGACGCTCTTCATAGAAATATCTATTTCCGTTAAGAATCGAACCCACGACCTCTATAATTACCATTTATACCCAAAATTGCAAATTTAGGCAAAGGCCATTAAATATAATAAACATAATAAAAATATTACTTGAAACCGTAATCGTAATAAATCAGCACGCAGCTCGCACAAGTCGTGTGTCGCCACGTACTCACTATCTCCATAGTCCAAATAGAAAACATCTGCGACCTGAAAAAATATATAATAATAACCATTCAATCGGATACTGTTAGAAAGGACGTCCGGTAGTCTTATACAATAGCCTCAATACTACAATAGTACTCATTTCATTCAAATTCCATTAGTGTTCCATACTTTCCATAGTTCCTACTCATCAGCCGGTGACCATCTGTGGGCAATTACCTGTGGTCACTCAGAGATGCATCCCGGTTGATGTGTCTCAGTAAAATAGATTGCTATCTCTAAGAAGCCTCTACGTGTTGGACCTGTGTCTCCACACATGCCTTCCAAAGGTCAGGGTTATTTTGAACCCTACATCTTATTTGAGAGATACATAATAAAAATTTACGTAAGATTATAAAGGCAATCATCATGTTTAAATTATTTAATTTCCTTCTCTGGCAAGACAAAGCGCGGCGTTCCACTCCGCCACTCAACACGCAATATCTCGATTTAGGCGGAAAGTGGAGTACGAAGTGTCCTTAAGACTGGATTATGCGGAAGAAAATAATTATTTATATAATACCTTCTTCTACTCCACACGTTCTTTTTAAAAAAAAATTAAAGTGTTATTCACACACTTAAAAAGTTGAAAAAGATATATAGAAAACGTAAAAAAATTGTAATGTATTATGGAGTACAGCGACGGTAAAACAAAAATAAGTTGTAACAAGCGTATAAGAATTGCGACGTAGCCGGATGTAGAACGCGTGGCTTAGCGGTCAGAGCTCTTGGACGCTTTATAAGACATGCGGGTTCGAATTCCGTTGCGTTCTATTTTTTATGAATCCCTTTCATTACGTCCATTTTAAAGACACCTGGTGTTACTATATCTAATAATATTTAATATTTTAAATAAATATTAACGAACGACCGACCACTGCGGTATCGCAGGACATCGCCTAAACGTAAACGTGATAGTTGTGGATTTAATACTAAATTTAAAGAACTACTATGTTTTTATATATTCCCACTGTAGTTAATTAGAACGCGACACATAACCCACTTAGTCCCAAGTTCGATTTGCGGAGAAAGCAGTAACTACCTGTTGCGTAGCATCAAACTCGTTGGGTCTCAGATCGTCCACCCGCGCTCTGTACCAGCGCCCGTCGTGACGGAACACCGCCGCTACTACCTGACCTATAGACACCTTCTCCAACTAAATAAATCAAAATAAAAGAAATATTTATATCAGTGGTCTTTTAAAATACTGTACACTAATGAAATGGCCGCATTTCATTAAATGACTATGAATATAATCTATTAACCAGAGCATGATTTGCGTTGACCAAATCAGTGACAATTACATTAAGTAATTACCAAAAGAGACGTTAAAAGTTTTATTTGTGTTATTTTACTAAATAGATAAACGCCGATTACAAGACCGTTAAACATTGAAGATTGAATAATATGGTCAAATTTAGTTGGCAATTTTATGAAATACGATCGTTTCATAATTGCTCGTTGATTATCAAATTTAAGTAAGTAAGTTAGTTCCCTACGAATTCGACTAGATTTATCGATTAGATCGTATTAAGTCTAAATAGAGAGGTGAAAACACTATATATTGAATGTAAATATTACCTCAATTTAGATTTGAACTCGAACCTACCGACACGATGATATTTTGTATGTTTTATATTAAAACACTATATATACAATATAAATTGCTTTAACTACTGACATCAATCTCTATGTATGCTAAAATACAATTATACAATATTTAATAATACAGCCGACTGTTTGTCTGTCATAGACTTTATTTTTAAAACAAAATAGGCATATCAAAGTGTTTTTTTTTCAATATTGTTAAATAGTTATTAAAATATAAGAAAAAAATAACTGGTAACTCACGGCATGATTAGTTTTGTTTTCTTTGTTCCCATAATATTCCGTCATATGAGCGACCAACTCGTCTAACTGCGCCACTTGTGGCCCTACAAATTGTACCCAAAATCTAGACGGAGAAGAGACAGCTGAAACGTAAACTTCTATAGCCGATGTTGTTGCCTCTGTAAAGATAAGAAAGTCTTAAAATAAAAAAGAACACTATTTGGCAAAAAGGGCGAATATTACCAAACGTGAAATTAATGAATGACACTCAGAGAGTTTAATTAACGTATAATTAATTAATTCATTAATTCTATTTTTCATTCGTTCATTCTATATAGTAACATAGCCCAAGCTATAATCTCATTTATATGAACACACTATGCTAAAAAGTCATAGGTAAATTAAAATGATGTAAATATACAATTTTCATTTGTAATTATTGTTTACAGATACAAAAGCAGCATATAACATACAAGTTTCACGCATTCTCCCGCACAGCGGGAACCTAGTGTTAATACTCATCATTCTCCACTTCATTGATAAAAATAAAATCCAAAAAATCACATCTTTATGCCGTATTTCTATGATACAAAAACTCAAAAAGTAGCATATATTATAATATAAAACACAATTCGTTATGTACTGCTAAATTTAAAAATAAAAAGAAATAATGATTTATTAGATAGTTAGAATTATTAAGAAGAATACAAATTACATAATTTCTAATCTGACACGTATTTAAATGTTTTATAAATTATTAGGTTAGGCTTAAAGAATTTGTTCTCAAAAAGAGTACACATTCACTTACATGAGAACATTGACAATAAAACATGACAAATCAATTTAGCCGCCTTACAAGTACTCAGTTAACGGACCAGAATATTAAGTACAATTACTTAATATAGTTGTATATTTTAAGCACCTTAATTGGTGTACAAGTGGTTATTCTCTAAAATGTACTTTCAGAGCTGAGACCTGAATCCGTTAACTGAGCTTATACTCTTTATAAAAGTGGGTAGGCTGTTAAAAAGTCGTGCTCCATTAAAAGTAATATTCATCCTCGTGAATTTGTTTCTTACCTTTAAGCTTGGTCTACTGGGTGCTACGTGTACTGTTTTGTGTATCAAATGTCAAATTAGACTGTATCGACTTACTAATATTTTCTTGTTATAAAAATAATTATTTTTGTTGTCGTAGGTTCATTAAGTTTGTCTCTTTGTAAAGTTTATTCGTTGGCGTCAAGGGTGGATTTCGAAAAAGTATTTTAATTATTTTAATTATTTAAGTGCTCGTAGTGTTAATTTCGTATAGTCGTAGTCCAAATTTCAATTAAATATAATAAATGTGATTTTACTAAAGAATTGTAAATATTATGCTTTATTTTCTTAGGTATGCTTTTGAAATATTTACTAGTGACCCAATAAAAGAAGAGTTTTTCATTTATGTAATCTATTTGATATTTAAAAGTTAAATAATTATCTATTCGTAAACCAAAATATTTTTCACAGGATTTTTGTTCGATTGGAAAACTATCAACTATCAACAGTTAGTGGATCATGTGGTGCAATCATTTTATTCTTAGTTTTAAATATAATATAAGAAGTATTGGAAGCAATTTATGGTAAAGCCATTTATGTAGAATATCTAGATCTTGTTAAGTTTGGGCAATTATGTCATTTATGTTCCTACCAAAATAGAATATACAGGTGTCATCTGCATACAAAGTCAGATGACCATGTAGTTTTATATTTGCAATATCATTTACGTAAAATAAAAATAGTTATGGTCAAAAAATTGAGCCCTGCGGGACTCCACAGATAACAGGCAACGCACTACTTTGGGTGTCACTAATTTTAACTGTCTGCAACCTGTTTGCTAACTATGATTTTAACATTTCAAGTACAGTGCCCTTGACACGAATGTTTTGAAGCTTATGTAGTAAGAGTTTATGACTTACGGTATCAAAGGCTTTTTTTAAGTCAATAATTATGCTCAAAACTATGTTCTTTGGATCTAGGTTCTTTCTTATTTTTGTTACTAAATCTATGGTTGCAGCAGTAGTGTCACTTCCAGCTCTAAAAAAACCGTACTGCCGTTCAGTTATGAAATTAAATGAGTCCAAGTACACAGACAAGCGGCTATAAATTTTTTTTTGTAAAATTTTAAAGAGTACGCGTAGCGCAGATATAGGACGATAGTTTTCTGGGTCTGTTCAAGAACTGGATTTATGTATAGGTATTATTTTTGCTATCTTTAATGAGTCAGGAAATATCCCTTGAGACATAAGCTTGTTAAAAGACTGTACTAGACTTTTTGATATAATATTACATAGACATTTTAATGTTTTTGTGCTAATTTTGTCTATATCAGTACTTGCATTAGAATCTAGATTCTGTGTCACTCCTTCAATCTCACCAGAATGACACGGCATGAATGCTAGAAGTTCATGATTTTTATGTTTATCGTTGGTATGAATCGAGTGTAGAATGTTATGGTATTGTGTCGGTATATTTAGGACCTAGTATTGCGAAATATTTATTGAAAACGTTACAAATATCGTTTGTGTCATAAAATATTTTTGATTCTACTATTAGTTAGGAGGGAGCACCACTTTTATAGCACCAATTATTTACTCATGAATCCTCAGAGCGCATGGCTTAACGGTCAGAGCGCTTGGACGGTTTTCAAGAGGCGCGGGTTCAAATCCCGCTGCGTTCATATTTTTATACGTTTTCTAAAAATGTTTTTCAATAATCCCCTTTTCATACAATTATTACTTTATTTTTCAAAGTTATTTCTTTTTATTATTAAATAGCGCGGTGTATTAATTATATGTATTGTAATAATTAAAACAGGATATACATAATAAAAGAGGAAGTGCCACTATGGATTCTAAAAGAAATAAGCTAAGAAATATCTTAAAAACCTGTACTTACAAAAAAGAGTAACAATCTAAGTGTCCCAAATAACGAAAAAAAAGTGCCAAGAAATCCCAAAAACACACAAACACCTTCCCAACACACACACATATTTTAAATGTAATATAACTATGTACTAAGATGATATCACAATACTAGCAAAAGCACCGGCTTTGTCCCACAAAGACGATTTGGCGAAAAATAAACCTCTTACTTTATATTCATTTTCGTTTTTCAATATTGTATGCAGTTTCGTCTACAGGAATTATTAGTTGAAACCGCGCAATCATAGTAGGTATATCCAAGTTCTTAATTATACCTATAGCGAGGTTAGATTTTTTGTCAGTTTAAAACTAATATTTATCGAGAATTTCACTAATTTATAATTGTTCTTAGAACCTTGACCTTTTAATTTTGAAACCCAATCTATATCGATTTTTATATACAAAGGAATATTACATTATTTTTACTTATCCATACTAATATTATAAAAGCGAAAGTATCTCTATCTGTGACGTCATCCCGGCCAAACCGCTAAACCGATTGTGATGAAATTTTATATACATAGACTGTTTTCAACACTTTTTTCCTCTATTTTTTCTAGGATTTAATCATTTGTTTTACGAAAAGGCCGCGGAAAATACGACACATTTATAGTTCACGCGGGCGAAACCACAAGTAGGGTGGCTAGTAATCTTATATTTTTTTTGGCTGTATCTTCGCTATATAACTTGACATTGTCGAATCATTTGTATTCTGAAACTGATGTTTTCAAAACGCGATATTTCAATGGCTGAACTGAACCTTGTAAATACGCAGCGGATTTCGAACCCTTCTGGATTCTTGGACGGTTTCCAAGAGTCGCGGGTTCAAATCTCGCTGCGATCGAATTTTATACGTTTCAAAATGTTATTCTTATATATGACCTACAATAACATTAAAATATCCGCGATCTCAATAACCACCTACCTAAACATCCAATATGTAAAAAAAATAATAAAAATAATTAACAAAACTAAAACCATCTACGGCAAGCAAGCATGCAGTTATCTTACCACGCGTGTACACAAGCTTGGCGTCACCTGACGTGTCTGTGAGGGCAGGGGTCGCGGGGGGAGTCGCCACGCGGGGCGGCTTCGACTGCTCCACCTCACGTCTACAGCGCTCTTGTTCCACCTAGGGTAGGGTATGGAAAGATTATTTTTTTTTTAATTTTTCAATATGTTATTCCTACACTTATATTGAATAATATTTTAAGAAAACATAATAATAATTTTACCCGAACCCGCGCGTCTTGGAAACTATCTAAGCGCTGTGACCGCTAAGCCATACGCTCTACATTCGGTTACATCGAAATTACTTATAGGCTTATTACATTTTTTATTGTTAGCATCTATTATGTGGAAATGCGATCAGAGCAAGACCGTTTTTTTAATAAGTAGAGTAGCAAGGCTATACTAAATATAATTATTCCCCCGAGCGGGAATCGAAACCACAACCAATCACTATTACTACTAACACTACTAGCATTAGCCACTGCACTCCTTCTCCATATGAACTTGAACTATTTGTATAATTTCAAACTCCCCGTCTTTTGTTTGATCTTGGTTTAACATGTATTCACTTCTAAACTACATAACCAAAAAAATTAAAACCAGAAAGGAGAATAGACGCCAAAAGCCCGTGGTGTGTTTCAAAATTAATGAATTAAAAAAAAACAACTCTCCCGTCCGCATAATATTCGTGAAAAGTTATCCAAAATATATTTCGACACATAAATACTTAATCGTAATATTGAATATAATGAATTCATTATAATGAATTAAAGTATATACTTTATTAAACATATTGTTATAATAATTTCACTTACGCATTCGTCGATAAGTTTCTTAGCCTTGCTGATCTGTTCTTCCGTACCACGAAAGCTGATTTGCCTCGACGTGGTCATGTCACCCCCACGATTCCCTTCTATCTTTACCCGAGCCCCGCTCCGGTGACTGATATCGTTTACAGGTATCTCCCCTCCTATGCCTGGCTATTTCTTCTATAACAATAATTAAGATCATTTTATCAATAGCCATTGTGGCATTCGGACTTTGCTTTTCTGAACAAGAGATGATTGTGTGAGTTCGATCTCCACTCGAGTAATGTTTGTATTTAAATTCTTTCCCTTCTGGTAAGAATTTCTCAAGGTCAGCTGTTCACAGCGACAGAATCTAGGCTGAGATCAGCTAAGTGCAACACATGGCACCAGTTGTCTCTGGTTACATCGTTAAATTTAGGAGACGAGGCAAGTTTAAAAAGAAATTAATTAATAATCATATTCCTATGGCATGTTAAGCCGTATCAGTATATTTATTTCATTATTACCGGTACTGCAAGGTGTATACTCGTATATACACTCGTACGTTAACATATTGGGGTTCAAACTCAAGATGTTCCATAATAAAGTTAAGATTCCAGTACCACTTTCTATTAAACTCAAAAATACTATAGACGAGATTCGTTTTTCATAAAAATCCTAAAATGTTTTTTTTTCTTTTCACTAGCCAGAACCCAGAACAATACTTTATCTTTATCATTGTATAATATTTTCGACTACGACGTCACAATATTTCGATGTACATTTAATTTATTAAAAATATAAAAGAATCCAACAGGCCATCCAGGCCAATATGGACAGGAGACCATCGCGGCGCAGTGTGACAACATCTGGCTGTAAACACGATTTGTAGGTTATAGGTTCAATTCTAACTCGGTTGAATTATGATATACTCCTCCAGTCTGTAAGCAAGACAAGGAGGCGTTTTGAAGTGGAGCGGAAAATGGAGAACAGGAGCACCTTTTAGTACTTCTGCCCTGACTTGCTGTTTGTGAAAAAAGCGTGAAGACGCAACAAAAGACAAAGAAAAAGCTAAAACTTACCGATGATCCTACCAACAGCCCATCCAGGTACTGACATATTTGTCTCTGAAATAAGCGGCTGTCGCTTAATAAAGTCATGCACTAAGGTTTCGGCAATTTGAGTAGCGGTTGAACGCCCTCGTATTATACAAACATCGTAGTCCTTTTCGCTAAACTTCTTGAAGTGAATCATTGCGCCCGACTTCTCTTCTATTAGCTTTATATTTGATCCATTACGACCTATAAATAATAATAAAATGGAATTTACTTAGTCTTGCCATGAATATTGGTACAAAGACAAACAATATTTTTTTATTTTACGTAACATTTCAAACGTTGAGACTAGTTAGAAATAGCAGCACGCACTCTTTATGCGAAAATTCTTCGCTGCCAATCGTATGGATTGTTTTAGGGACTCCAAATAATCATGGCGTTTAGACTCGACTAGTGCTGTCTTCTCACTCTCTTCAATGGGGAGTGGGGGAATGGTTCCAGGGCTAGGCCCTCTGACTATGAAGGTATTCACCGCCCACTATAATGGGCGTGTCACTGCGTACGGCCCTTGTGAACCTATTTTGTGGATTTTCCCGTACGTAGGATTGGATAATGAGGATGGGGTAATTGGATAAGAAGGACGAGCTTTAAGCCACCTGGGCGATCAGCGAAGCCGGGTGAGACCCTCGATTACTCGAAGGAGTGGCGTTTAGAGTAAGCCTTACTCTCTAAAACTGACCAAAAATCATAATCAAAATTAAAATCAGTATAGCGATAGTAAGATAACGGCCAGTCTTCAGCTCTGATGAAGTCCGGAACGTTCCTTTCTAACCAAGATTGGGTGGATCGCGATTTCACAAAAATATGGCCGAGTCATTCATAGCTAACACCCCACCAAACCTGTTGGAAACCGGATAAAGCCTACGTCGTACCCTGTAGAACTTCTAGCATAAATACAGTCATTTTGTTTGTTAAAATTGTAAAAATGTTCTTATCGTTAAACAATTTGTTTCTGAAACCTCCCTTTGTGATATTACCACTTTTTTAAATGATTAGTAAAAAAATACCAGTAAGCAGCCTACAAGAGACGCCTCTTTTAGGCTGGTATTCATAAAGGATTTTCTCATTATAAAAAAACGGGAAAAGTATTCCGAAATATTCTCTATTATCTGAGTATGAGATAAAATATATAATTCATGTAATATAAAAGTTCTTACAAAAATATTGTCATAGTTTTAATTTACTTATTATAAAGAAATGTAACTTAATCACATGCACTATTGTGCATGTATTGCACAATGATGTTTAATATTCATGGTAATGTAAGGGCACTTGTACACAAGATTATGCATTGGCACAACATATTTTGGCTTGGGTTTTTACAAATATATAAATTTATAGGAATTATTTTATGAATTTTCTTATAGGAATGGAAAAACCCAAATATAGGGATTATTTTCCACAGTTAACATTTTTACAAAACCCCTTCTTAATATAGTATGAAAATGAATGCTGCAAATTTAAAATATCTACATATCACAAGAGCTAAAATAAATATGATATACATACAAAGGTTGTTCATTGAGTGAGACAGACCCTGCGTGTTGAGTGGCGGAGCTCAACGCCGCGTTTTATCTTAGATACCAGAGCAGCAAATAATTAAAATATTATCATTCCCCCAAGTGGGTATCGAACCCACAACCAATAGCGTTTACAGACAGATGCTGTTTCACTGCACAACAATGGTCCTAATTTCATTTTTTTTATATTTACCATCACATACAAACAAAATAATGATAATATTTTATTATATTCCACATCTCATATACAAATTATAGCTGAATTGAACTTGTTCAGAAAAACGTTATTTATAATGTCACAATATGGAATTTCATACTTGTCAAGTAGTAACCTTGAGTTTAATAATTTAATATGTACCTATCTTGCACTAACATTATATTATGATGTCATATTTTTATACTGTAGGATAAATTAATACTGAGATAATAACTGATCAGTAAAATTAGACATTTAAATATAACATACTTTAAAAATAATATTATTTATTAATTAAGTAGTAAAATATTAAATTAAAAAGGTCTAAATCAGATAATACAAAAACAAGAATATATGGTGGTGCAGTGTGATAACAACTGACTATATAGCCAATGAGAAGAGAGAACCTAGTTTCAAGACACCCCCTTCTCTCAACTTTCAGCCCAAATTCAAATTGAATTGTAACTCAACAAATTATTAAGCACAACTTACCAATCAAAGCAGCAACAATAATTTTTGGTACTTGAACTTCAATAGTATTAATTTTTGTAGATCTAACTGGGTTGTCTTCATCTTCATCTTTCTTAAAAACATAGTACACTACAAATGCCGATACTGAGACAAGAGAAAAACCTAAAGCCACTGGTACAAGTAGTTTAGAGTTGAAAGGCATTTTCTGAAATAAAGATTATGGCATTTATTATATTAAATAAAAAGTACCTATTTATAATTAGAAATATATGGGGACTGGCTGGCTCAAAATTCTGCCTGAGCATAGAATATTATTATTCCAATATGCTCTAACATAACAAGCATCATTTATAACTCTTTCTTTTATCAGTCATTGATTCAAAAGTTAAGCTTACATTTCATATTAAACAAGAAATGCTTTAAGTAAAAGAAAATAAGTATCAAAGAATATAAATAGATTCTAGAATAGTAAAGATGTGATTAAATTGATATATGTATGACTCTTAATTTTAACTTGTGAGCAAATACTAGAACCTTAAATGTATGAAAAATTCTTACCAATTTTAGGAATATTATTTAAACCAACTGTTATAATGATTCTCGCTGTTATTAAATGATTATTGGCCAATAATGATATAATATTCTATTCGCAGACATGACATAATGAAAGTTACTTCACATGTAACTTGACACCTTGATATACGTTAAATCAGATAACGAAAACATACCTTGAACGTTTACGATCTTCAAGAATTTTAATAAGTCCTATTGCATTAAAAAATACTAAGCTTTTTATTCAAAGTAAAGTTCAGACGTTAAAATTTTTGTATTATGTATTAGAAAAAAAAGAACAACAAAAACCAATGTCAAATGTCAACAGAACGTCATAATTTGACAGAATTCGGCTTACAATATTGCCAGTACACAAACAAAAAAAACTTCTTTTACATCCTTTAATCGGTAGTTCTCAAAAAATTCTAATATTTTTTTCAATTTAAAAAAAATAGCTTCAAGGGAAGTCATGTAAAGGATATATAGCACTATAGCACACTATCATGTTAAAGAGCATTAAACAGGTTAATGGCAAAGCAGCAGGCAAAAAAACCAAGCATAATCTTTATTAAATATTAAGTATATTACAATTTTTCAGTTCAGTAACAAACAATATTCATTTTTTTAGGAGACCAAACTGAATAACATTATTTCTATATTCATATTCTCAAAAATCCTTCAGAAACAGGAAAGAATGTGATAAAATATTCAACAAAATTAGGCATGAGTCATGACTTATTTATGACTGACATGACCGTTATTTTAATTTATGGTTTATTACATATTACAAATATTAAATCAGGAGTCAAAGGATTTATTCTTTAATTAATATTGTCTTACCCTTTCGCAGGCTTAATCATATGGATGTGTCTGTCTTTTCAAGGTAACCTTTTCGTTTCATTGAATTTTAAATCACAAAGAGTATTTCACTGACGCAACTAGTGGTCTCAAAGGTAGTATTGGCTTCTTCCTCTGCAAATAATAATATAATTGTTGAAAATAACATCTACCTTTCGCCGCTCCGTATAATTGCGACAGTTGCCAACGAACATTCTTATGCGTACCGGAACGTATATCCTTATAATATCCCATTACATCATCTGTTAAATTTAAAACCATTGAAAAGACAGATGCCCCTGTCCTAATTTTGGACATATTCCATAATAGCGACCCACTCTCAGCTTCGCCTGCGTAAACTACACGACTAAAATATTTAGGTTTTCGCCCACCTTCGTTCTTTCTTAAATCACAAGCTTTGTTTAAATTTATAATTTAAATGGTTGTAGCTTATTTTTTATAAACCGACTGAAATTAAATGAACACTAAATGTTCAGGGAAGTTTAACACAATAGAATAGTCCAAATTGCATTTAAATCTGTTAATCCGTTTCTGAGATTAGCGTGCACTAACAGACAGACAAACAAAACAAAATTAAAAATAATTGTTTTGGGTTCTATATAGATAGATATCCCTAAAAATATTGTTTTTAATATATCTTCCATGTTCAGACAGCGTCCAGTTACATTTTTATTATATGTCCCACACATAACCTCTGGATAAATAAGTGTCTGACAAATTATACTTACTTAACTCTAATATGAATTCCGTTAACGCATAAAAAATACAAAAATAGAAGGACATTTCTTATGCACTGGCTGTGTTAAATTCGTGTCTTATGTAAACTAGCAAGCAGGCGTAATTCTGCGATTTACTTTGAAGTCATGATTCTAAAACAAATATGAAATAAAGATAATAAAATATAATCCATCGTCATAGTGTTATCGTGGCGCTGTGTGACAGAATTTTACTCTATAAACGATGGTTGTGGGTTTGGTCCCATTCGAGGTTATGATTATATTTTCATTTCTCCGTTTTGGTGACAAGATAAAGTGCGGCGTTCAGTTCCGCTACTCTAGACTCAATGTCTCGGGTTCCGGCGGAACATGCACAACGGTGTGTACTGATACTAGGTTCTCTCTGCCGGGTGCAGGGTGCAATGCGGGAAAAAGCGTGAAGCTGAAAAAAAACAATATTATAATATTTAATGGGTCTATGGAAAATTTGCCGAGTATAATTTTCAAATATGTATTTTAAAAGTAATTTAAAAGCGAATACATAGTTCAGTTCATTTCTTTAGATATTATGGCCTTCGAGCGTGTCGAGCATATTTTATGCCAATTGCCGATGATTTTAAAAATTTAGTGTCATGTGCCAAATAGAATATGATGAACTTACATATTTACTCCATGTTGACGTATTATATATTTCATTTCGTATATATTTTATTCATTGTAATCATAACACTTATTTAATTGGAAAAAAAAATTAAAATATGTATTTGTTATAATTTTTGTGTAATAAATATAGACTGAAGATGGAAGGTAGGTTTTATGAAAATATTAACGTGTTCGCTTTCTAACTTTCTTTTGGGATAAATTTATAAAAAAGACTAGAATCATTTATTGAGTAAGTTTAGCATTTATTTTTTTTATTTTTTTCAGTTTTTTTTATATTAAGTTAACTTGGTAGGCACTTGGTACACTGATGACTTGGGACGTGACATTGGGTAAGGTTTATTTATTTTATTGATTTTTCTTTTTATTATATGACCTATATACTATATAACCTATATACTATATAACCTTTATACCATATAACCTTTATAATTTTTCATTTCTACCAATTTCGTGTCACAGCAAAGTGACATTCTCTATATCCGAGTAGAGTGACCATATTGAGATTGAGACAGAGTTGATATATTTTAATTATCATCAGTTCCAAAATCAGAAAAATGCACCTTTTACGCTCTCGCCGTGGCGGAAATTAACACTGCACTTTGTTTAACCAGATTGAAATACCTATATACCTATATATATCACAACAGAAATCCTTAAGGCAATAATTAAGGATTAAATAAATATTTTGACAGTTAAATATATTTTAAATATATGTTAAATATATTGACAGACAGCGTCTCAATATATATTTCATAATGTAATGTATGTAAAGAAAAATAGGAATGATTTTACCAAAATCGGTGATGTACATAATATTAATAGGCTTACACTTACCGCGCCTGTAACTCTATTGCATTGACCCCGTAATGCTTTTATGGGACTATGTGTACTGTATGCTTTTACAATAGGATCCCAGAAAACGGCCGAAAATACTCTATATCATAATTTTAAAAAGTTTTATAAATGATAACACGCCTTGGGATTTAAATGCTCGCTCCAGTCTATTTTAAAGGTATCATTGTCACTAATAAATTTGAACCGGTGGTAAATTGTTTGACGTTCATAAAATTAAGCATGTAACTTCTTTGAATTCTTCTATTCTTTTAATTTTGAATAATATTATTTGAGTTAGACAAATACCTAATCCACGGCCATTATGGAGATAGAGACATTCTACCACTACTAAATAATTATCATGAGCATTAAACCACCATTAAATCTATACATTATTTTATTCATATAATGTTTTATATATTATTTTATTGATATATCTTTTGACAAATAAAGAGCAAAAAGTTATTTGCGATCAGTAATGTTAAAAAAACACAAACAAACGTTTCTTTTATCGTTACTCTTTATGGTATTCATTTAAAAAGAATGCTAAAAGTAATAATTTGTTTAAGAGTTTCTAAAGTAAATATTTGTAATTTTCTAAATTATTAGTAACTAGCTGTGCCCGCGACTTTGTCCGCGTGGAGATCTTACATCAGCTATTAGCCAGTGAAAGCCCCGTCAAAATCGGTGTAGCCGTTCTAGAGATTAGCCGGAACAAACAGACTGACAGACACAAAAATAGCAAAAAATAATATGATATATATGTAGCGTGTATGCATTTAGCATATATATACCATAATATTAATTTATTGACTACAATGGTTCACTACTTTGGCTTTAGTGGCTTGAACATAAGATACTTACTTGATATTTTGGTCAATTCATACAATGTCTTTATAACTTGTAGCCTATGTGTTATTCTGATGTATAAGCTATATTATTGTTAAGTTTCATTAAAATCCATACAGTAGTTTTTACGTGAAAGAGTAACAAACATCCTTACAAACTTTCGCGTTTATAATATTAGTAGGATTGTAAAAAATAATAACCAACAGTTATATTAACTTAGTATAATTTTCTAAAATAGTCTCACTGTAGAAAATTATTTGTGCACACTATAAGCGAGCGTGCGACCCAATACGGCGTAATAGCTGGACTTGTCATATTTTTTTTATTATCGTTAACATCACGAAAGCCTTCGGCAAGTCATCTGACTGCCAGTTGTTTAGTGAACTTTAGACGATCATGCAGCGACCTTACCAACGACGGCACCTGCGACCGAACAATATGCACGAGTCTTTTTATGGCGGTAAAAATGTGAAGAAATTATATTAAATTAAATTTTATGTAAATTTTTAAGTGGTCTAATTACATTGTAATTGTAGGTTCTATTTATTCTCTTCCGTTTTTAATTTCCCCTAATCTTCTTAAATATGGCCGTCGTTGAATTTCACTAAGCAACAAACAATGTTTATAAAATACGCGGAAAGTGTTGACGGGAGAGTTATATCACTTCTCAGTTTCTCTCTGACCCATATGTGGTAGAAGATACGAAAAATATAATTTACTTCTTTTTGATGGTAATACTAACTAAGTATTTATATTTTTTAACAGATTTTGAATATGTAGTGACAAAGAAAATACCCCCTCGAATATGTTTCGGTACAGCTTTGGATCGGGAGGTATTGCCTACGAAAGGACCTTGCTTAAGTCCATTTATGAGACGAAATGCACCTGAAATAAAACCAAATTTGGGACCTGGCAGTTACGACAACAACCGTGATGCATTTTACGGACTTACTCATCGGGTATCTAAATTAAATAAACACATAACATAAGCTTCCAACCATCGTGCGCAGTGGGACAGCGCCCGACACAAGAAAATATTTGTCGTGGGTTCTATTCCCACTCGAAGAAATGAGTATATTTAAATTATTTTCATATCTGGTACGTATGACAAAGCGCGGCGTAGAGTGCCGTCACTCAACACGCAAAGAGGGTTTGACACTAGGTTCTAAGAATGTAAAATATTTACAAAAAACATTTAATATCAATAATTTATACTTTTTATAATACGGCTGTGATACATTTTACATAGATATATAGCAAGTGCTGCTATGGCCCTAAATCACCAAGATGGAAAGTGAAACATGAATACCAACCACCTCCGAGAGAAATTTCTCCTATGGAACTAGCAGCTCAGAATTGTGCTCCTTTTAATTCCAGTTCAAAAAGAAAACAATTTTTTAGGGTTAACGATTTTCCTGCGTAAGTCGTTAAAAGTAATTTATTCTATTTTTTTTGCTCCGAAATTAAAGTTAAATATAATAAAGTATTTTATTGTAGAGCATGTGATTACTTACCGGAATATAAAAAGAAACAAATGCAATTTTCGTATAGCTTTTCCGGTAAGAAAGTTTTGAGATGCCCTGTTCAGGTAAACTATTTTTATATAATTTTCTTTTTTTAAGAAGGTATATACAAAAAATATAATTTTTTATCTAATCTCAATATAACGAAAATTGGGCTTAGGAATAAATATCCTTCATTTGAATCGAAATCGTATGTATTAAAAAAAAGTTTTGACAAAAAAAACCTCACTTTGAGGGTCAGGTGATCATCTATCTTTTCCAGCTTCCTAATATTCTGTAAATACGAGTTGATAAAAAAATTGTATAATTGTTATAATACCTACAATTTTTTTATTAACTCGCTTTTGCTCTTATATAACAGATAAAATGTGTTCCATATAATTTGGACACATGTGGATTCTGCGGCTGTTCTTGTTCAGCACAGGGTGACTATTGGCAATTTGAAAACAGAATTTTTCTATGTAGAAAGCATTACTCAAGGCTGTTCAAGCACTGTTTGTCTAAATTTCAAGGTGTAAAATTGGCAGAATTTAAGGTATTTATTTTTCTCTTATAAATAAATTCATAACCAATATATATCCTATATGTAGGACATTCATAATTAGAAACATGTTTATTCCAGTCGGTAAGGGATTGTTTTTTTGCACATTCACACAACAGTTGTAAAGCAGCTTTAAAAATTATGAAGAGTGAAGAAATAGAAAAGAAACTTCGAAAAGAAGCTTATTTGGATTTGTATTTTCCACAAAGAAAATTTTGCAATAACTAGAATGAATGCGTCTATTAAACTTAATTGGTCCTTATTAAGGTAATATTAGAATAGCGTGTTTACAAGTAATAAATAACAGATGTATTTGAATAATAGTTGAAATGATATTTTATTTAGTAATATTTTCTACATTTCTAAAGTTGTTGATCTTTTATAGTAAAATATTCATCAAATTTAACAATAAGTCATAGGATATTGAACTCATCTGTGGTAGATGAAGTAATATTAATCTAAATTCTAAAATATTAGAGCAAACTACTACTGTTCGAAAAAACTACACAATAATATTTAGTTATATTGTTTTGTTACACTTGACAGTTAAACTTAATGCTGTTAATATTTAGTTTGGTTTTGAATTGCTCTCAGTTTTTTTCCATAGACAGTAAATTTCTTCTTAGTACCAGAACAACACAACGGGCAACACTTTAATCATCAATCATCTGACTACGACAACAAGTGCCCTCTGTGCTTATTTATTATTTATTTTGTTAGCAAATCAATAATTATACTGAAGAAAACAAAGTAAAATCATGAAGTTAGAGTCTAATAATAAAATGATTAATGGTGATAATGGCGCCGAAACACCTGATGATGTTGTTGACCCGAGACAGAATGCAGAAGATATTATTGATGAGATACTCGCAGAATTCACAGAATCCCGAACGCCCGATAGTCTGAGAAATGGAAATGGCATCCCAGAAAATTTGTTTAATATGATACAACCCCCTCGCACACGAACTCCGGCGAATTCTTTCTCAGAAACCGCAACAATTGATGATATCGACCCAGCATCAGATCTTGGCACTTCCATACGAAATAAGTGCTTAGAACTGGAAGAAATTCTCCAAAGTCTCAAATCTCGGCTTAATCACGTCGTCTTGGATGAAAACATTGTGCTTAGCCCAGAGGCTAACTCGATGGAGGCTCAACTTGAACATGATTTGGACACAGATTGCCAGGAGGAACTTTCACTGCAAGAATTTCTAGAGCTCCTTCATTCACAAAATAAATTAGCGCCTAGTGGTGTACAATGATTTCCAAGACCATTATTAATTATAAGATAAAATAAAGAATTTATTGTGTGCAAATTTGAGATTAGACCATATTATGAAATTATTAAATAATAAACATTTAGACATTGACAGTTGTTTCTGTTTATTAAGTATAGAATAAATAAAAAGCTTCTCATTCAAAAGTATAAATAGTTTATTGAATACAAACAACAGTAAAGTATATGGAAATATAAAAATAATTGTTACCAAGAAGCTTATCTTTATTTGTTTTTAACATACAAACATAACAATGCTTACACCATTAACTCAATATATATTTTTGATTATTAATGATTTATCGTTTCTTATGTATAAATCTTTTACATATTGTCAAACAAATCATCAACTTCTGAACTTATACTGACTTCAGTCAAATTAGGCACTGTATCATTTTCATATATTTGGCTTTCTGTACTCATTTCTGACGTAATATCACTTAGTGAATTTTCATTTGCTAATATATAGCTTAATTTTTTTTCATTTATGGCATCAATTATGTTATGTCTCTTACGGTCTGTAAGGATCATTTTAAATTTTTTCAGCCAATTGTTATAATGAAGAGGCTCTGATTTAACACATTCAGTCCTAAAATATGACATGGCATCTAATGCTTTTGTAAAATTGTTATCAATACTACAAAAAAATATGCTCTCAATTGCTTCTGCCAATTGTGAATAAGACTCATTCACATTTAACTTATGTTTTAAATGTTCAAAATCTTCTATTGGCTTTACAGTGCCAACTCTTTGAACATCAAGTTTTTTAAATATGCTTAGATTGATTTTGGGTATATCCTTCATAGCTACATCTTTTATCTCGGATGTTGACTGTTCCAATGGTTCATCCACATCCATTGGTTGGTCTGCTTTTTTACCTCGTTTCTTGATTTCAATTTTATTTAAAATGAATAATTTCTTAAGTTTTTCTAATGGATCTTTAGCTCTTTTTTCTATTTGTGGTATTACATTTAACAGTCTCATTATTTCATCTCTGGGTGCAGGTAATGGTTTGTCAATGTTTAAGGCTCGAAAGGCTATGCAATCTAGAACATACTGTGCTGATGGACTACACATTTTAAGAATTGGAAAAGCATCAGCATCTTCTATGTTATTCTCATTGTTAACTCTTGACAATTCCATGGCTTTAATTAATTCTTTAAAAGCATTAACTTGTTTGTCAGTACATTCATATTTTTTGGTATTTGTCACCGGAAAGGACATATTTTTTATCTCATTTTTAAAACAAATAGCAGCCATTGATAAGCATACAAAGTTGTTTGCATCCACAACAGGCATGAGAACAAACATTTTTGGGGCATTACCATTGTTGTAGACTCGTCTTACAATTCCAACTAGTTCTAATTCCAATAAGCATTCCACTAAACACCTTATGGCATATTCTGCTTTTTTATCACCTTTTCGACCAAATACATATGACAGTCCATCTCCATTTAAGTTTTGATTAGTAATGTTGCTGGATTTTGTAAAACCATAGAGAATTAAAGATTTTTGGCCTGCATCATACAGCATACTTTTATCAAACTCAGAGAATGGAATGACTTGTCCACCGTAAACATAGCCTTTAATGACTTTTTCTTCATTATCACCTTTAATTTTAATAATAGTTTCATTTTCTGTGTTGATAAATTGTTTTCTTTTCTCTATGCTTTCTGTAGCACTTATAGATTGTGTGACAGGATCCCGAACTGCCTTAACCCACCCCTTGATAACTGGATCATCTTTAATTCTTATGTATGAAGAAACTGGTATCTTAACATTAGGCCCAATACTTAAATCAACATTCCAGGGTACAGCATTAACAATTCTTTTTCTATGAAAAAGCAAATGTAATCCTAGAGTTTGTTCCAAAGTTGCTGCAGCACCATTTGTGAATTCAACAAATTGTCTTATGAGATCTATATCATTGTTACAATTTGATTCATCATATATATCTGGGCCTAAGACACTTATTTCAATACCTTCTTCTTGAAAACCATGGATGGCCTAGAAATATTATGTTAAATCTTATTTTAGTAAGCACATTGTAATATTTTAAATAAAATAACTTAATAAAGACAAAGTTAAATACCTGCTTGATATCACTCTCTTCTAAATTAGAGGATGCACTAAAATTGGAAATGATAATAATCTGTTTATTAATAATATTGGAAGTAGTGCCATTTTTGAAATGCTCAGCAGCCACTAGCAATGCATCAAACCATTCACCGCTAACTTTTGATGGCTAAAAATAAAATAATTCGTTATATTTAAATTACAGTGTAATAAATGTGCAAAAAAATAAAATAAATATTAGTCTTTAAGTCATTAAGACCAAAAATTACTTACATTTTCTGGTAAATTACGAATCATTTGCCAATTGGGGGGTTGGAGTTCGGCGACCATTTCAATATATCGACATGTTCCGGAAGTCTCAGCCGCCAAGACATTTTCAGTTTTCCTTGAGCCAAGTAAAATTATTCCAAGTAGATTTTTCAATTGACTTGTTATTTTATGTTCAATAAAACGCATAGCACAACTTCTAGCAGATTCAAAAAAAGTTACTTTCTTATTTTCATCAAGTTCGGCGGTATTTTTACCAACATCTAAAATAATTATGGTACCTTTGTCTATTTTAGGAGCCATCTTTCCTTTATGTCATAAATTTAATACTTCAAAAATAAAGACTGTTGTAGTACACGTTTACACTATTAACCAGGATTCAATTTCCAACATGTTTAGACAAGTTAACTTCTAATGTTTACATCATGCATGTAGTTATATAGTATGTACTACGTGCTGACAGTGACATATATATTATATAATAATAAATATACTCTGTGATTCTGACTACATCATTCTGACAACATGCTAATATTACTTAGATACAGGGCTTATAATAATGGTATTTTCGAATACAGGTAACAGTGATCTTGAAGCGATACCAGTATAATTGATAACAATATCGACTTCATCGGTATGCTTGAAGGTACCTATATTTTGACCGGTACGAGACCCTTAAAATAAAGGTTACTTTATAGGTACTTATTTTGTAAATACAAGTATATGTACTTTAAAGATACATATACTCAATTTGTATAATGTAGGTTTCGACAATATTATTGGACTTATAATCTGTAATGCAGACTATTACTTATTTTGTTGTTATAAATATACAAGATTATGAAAATCGTTTCAAGCTTAACTTTCAACCTTTATATATTTATTTAAATTACAAATGGAGATTATTAATTTTAAACTACTAGTTTCTTTTATTTATTAAAATAAGATAGGTACTGAAGATAAACCAAGCAATTTTATGAAATATCTTATAGTTACTGCAAGTTAATTATAGCGCGAGAAATTAAAAATTTAATACTGGCTTTACTTTACTAGGACGTCAGGTAGCCCTGATCCTCTTAGCCGTGGTCTTGGTCACCCAGAAAAAATGAAGGAAAATATGAAAAGTGGAGAATGGAGAGATCATAAGGTTCTCCTTACCTTCCCTGCTATGTGGAAAAAGTATAGAGTTACATTTCCCGTTGACATGTAAAAATTAAAGATCAGGAACTACTTTTGAAAATCTATAATAATACAACTAAACTATAAGATATAAGTAAATGCCCCGAAACCTGATAGGCTTTTCCATTGGCCTACGTAACAATTATAGATCTTACAATCTGATGAGGAACCATGACAAACCAGCTAAACTAGTATAAATGCCGCATTAGTAAAAGTTTCTAGTAGAGGGAAGTGGAGGGCAGTTTTCATTATCAAATGAAAATCATTGAACTTTGCGGCCAGTGGGACACGCAGTGGGATTGCGTCTGCAAATGCGATGATTGTGGGTTCAATTCCCAAAATTTTTTTATATTGTTTCCAATATTTCTCCCTGATAAGATACAAATGGGAGTTATGGCATTTAATACGCAACGTGAAAACATACATTTATACTTATACTTTTCATACGTGAGAGAAAAGCGTTAATCTAAAAAAAGATACAATCGTCAGAAATATTTAGAGACAAGACAAGTCTATATTTTGGTTGCGTACTTGGGTCAGTGAGTACTTGCAAAGAAATATACAATTTGCTTATTATCTAAAAGTCTCCTTGGTCTATATTTATTAGAACTTAACATAACAATTAAAAAATGTTGAATTTTTTTATGATGAATAACGAAAAATATACTTATCTATTTCTATATCAATAAGGAGTTCGAATACGGCGCATTGAATAAATACATGTTAGATAGCAATATTTGGTTACATAGTTATTTAATGTTTACAACATGATTACTTTCCCAACAGAAATCAAAAATGGTTTTGCTTTTATTTGACAACACTGGATGGAATGTTTCTTTTGTATGATCTAAGATAATTTAAGGAGACTTTTTTATAAATTCAACAAGAAAAACAATATTTCACACCGATATAGTGTAGTTTTTTAAAAAATATTTTGGATGCGAAAGATTTGCCTCTTGTAATAAAATAATTTAAAATATGTATTAATTTGATGTTCAAACGTTGAACGCACGAATAATTTTGCTATGACCTATTGCTTCAAAAGTGCGCCATCTTACTACACTTTATCTTGTAGTCGTTAATACATGCAATTCTAATATGTTTAGTTTTTTATAAATTGCGACTCATGATAAAAAAAAGTTAATTACACAATATACAACTATCTATATGTGACATATAGTCGCCTGCAGCGCCCTGGGTGGCGGATTATAAATATAATCACAGTGGAACCTAGTAGAAACAAAATCCACAACAAATCTCATTTACATTTAGATACTTTCCCTTTTCCTTCCGCAACATTCTAAAAAATGTCGACAAGCGTGTTTTTTATAGGTTATGTCATTAATAGTTATTTAGTTTTTAAATTAGAAATTCACTTAACTGGTTACATTTTTTTTAGCTTTACTTTAGTCAGAGAAAACGGAGCCCCTAACGCCTCTTCCTACACGCCACAAATGGTAGACAAAAGTAAACAAGTGTCTATGAAATTGTGACAGTGACATATATTTGTTGATCAATAATGCCGTAATTCGTGAATTTAAAATAATTGAAAAAGTGACAATAAAATGCAAATTACACATTTTTTATTTCTTTCAATATGTTAATAAAACTAAGCCATAATCTCATGTAACGTTTTTTAGTGTCATAAAACATGATGAAGTTTTCTTTTCAGCATCGGGCTTTTTATTGTTATCTCGGTATGAGTGTTTGGATATTTTTTCTAATTACAGGTAATTCAAGTAAAATGTATGGCATAAATTATTAACTTATGATTTTATATTTCGTAAATTGATGTCTTTATAATTTTATAAAATACATGTTAAAAAATCAAATGTACAGGATGTTGACTTGTTTTCCTTTGGTTATTGTCTGAGTTATTTATATCAAACAAAGCTTATGGTCCCAAAAAATCACAGCATCACCTTAAATTATTTGTAATCACTTGCAAAATTATAGTATATTATTCGATATTGTAATAATACTAAAATAAAAAAAAATTCTTTTTTAGTTGTTTATAAATATATGTCAGTTACGGAAGAAACTGTAGCTTTGAAGGTGTCACGAAAAGAGTATGTATCAAAAAGTGATTCTAAATATAGAAAATTATTTCTACAAGCATGCAATCCCCCTGACAGTATTATTAGAGGTTCAGAAGGTAAATTTTTTAAGCAATTATTAAGTATTTATAATTTAATTTATATTTTTTTCACTCCACCTGAATTCTAGATATTGTATTGTGGAGTGGCAGACCACTAGAGCATAGAAATGAAAATAATGAAATTATAATCATCTCTCTGAGTAGTCATTGAACCCACAACCAATCACAAATCCCTGCCCTTCAGGACCACAATGGTCTTATATAATGAATAAAACATATTTACTACAGAGGGTAAATAATATAAATATGGCCAAGTAATGTATTCCTTTTTTATTTACAGCCGCAGTAGATACAGATGCATGGTTATTGCAAGGAGTCTTAGTTGTGACAAGGCATGGTGACCGAGGTCCACTCACACACTTAAAAGGAGGTGACAAACTGCCCTGTGATACTGTACCTGTGTCACCTCTTCTTAAAAGGTAAATATAGTAAATAAGACCTGTGGCTTTTGTGTTTTTTCACATTTCAAAATAACCTATTTTAACCAGATTTTTTTTTGGCCGGAATATATGTAATTAATCTAGTTAATAGTTTCATTTCAGAAATAGTTAATTTTGTATTTTTATTTATTGATTAGTAATAAGATTTTATGTCTTTATAAGTATATGCCTATATGTAAATATACTTCTACATGCCAAATCTTTATTATAGATCTATATCTATAATGAAAATATTCTATTCATTGAGGCCTGATGATTCATTTGGCACAGTGGGACACCATCTAATCTAATTGCTGTCTGTACATGGAAGAGATTTAAAAAAATATATTATCAATGTAATTAAACCCAAAAGAATGATTAATAATTTTGTTTTCTGTTTGTCTGTTCTATCTCAGAAAGAGCTCAACCAATTTTAATGCATTTTGACTATTGTATTGTGGTTCCTTAACATTTTGTGTTTATTTCATTTCAATCGGTTCATAACCAAAAAAGTTACAACCATTTTAATTATAAATTTAAGCAACGTTTGTGATTTATGTGAGAATGCGGGCGGGCGAAAAAACTAAATAGTTTAGTCGTGTAGTTTACGCAGGCGAACCTACAATCATCGAATTTACAGTCAAACACACCCACTGCGTCACGACTACTATTAATTCCAAATTAAAATCATTTTAACATATTAAAATTACAGTTACGAGGAGTTCGTGTTGAACGCGAGCGCGTCAGGACGCGCGTGGTGGGTGGCGGCGCCGGGGCCGTTCCACAACTTCCCGTCGCTGCCGCGCGCGTCCGCCACGCACTGCGCGCTGGGGCAGCTGACGCCCACCGGCGTGTTGCAAATGATAACTGTTGGTAAGAAATTTTGATGGGTTGATTGTTTTTTTTTATAGCGCATTTAAAATAATATAATAAGTATGGCCATAAATACTCTTATAATTAAAAGTAAGCAAAATATTACTTGAATTTGGAATTTATCATTTCTATATTTAATTTATTTTTATTTCTTCGCTCTGGTGACAATACACTGGTGACGGAGAACGGAGCTTCAAACGCTACGGTCCCTGCATACTTCTTTCGCCTCGTCCACTAGTACCAACCTCTACATGAGCCCTCCTCACTCCGGGGGTCCCCACACTTTCTACGTGAACTTCCTCCAGTATCATCGATAGTGTGGTTTCGAAAGTCAACCAAGCTAATAGTATAATAGGTACTTTTGCGTCTTTTGTTTTTTTTTGTTTATTCCTTTTAAGGTCTTCTTTTTAGATATTAAAGAACACTTTTAACTTATATTTTATAACTTAAAACTTACCTGGCTGCACAGATTAACTAACTACTTAGATAGGAATATGTATGTGGTAACTGTTCATGTGTATTTTAAATACCAAATGAAACGGTTAATATATTTTTTTATATAAAATTATATAATTTTGAGACCATTGAGGAGCAGTGGGACATAGTTTGACAGTTACCTCGATTGGTTTTTCGTATTCGAACCCCACTCGGTGATTATAATTAAATTATTTTCATTTCGCCACTCTGGTAAAACAAAGCGTAGTGTTGAGGCCGTCATTCAACACGCGATAGTGGAGAACAGTGTCTTGATACTAGGTTATCTCTGACTATTCACATTATCCACATAGCTATACGGGGAAAAGAAGATTTCGGCGGCCTTTTTGTCAAATAATGAAATTCAAGGAAAAACTAAAAAATAAATGGGATAAAAAGTAGCCTATGTTCATCCCACGAACCCTAAGCATTTCTATATTCAATTTTATTACAATCGGTTCAGTGGTTTATCCGTGATGACGTCACATACGAACAGTTACTTTCGCATTTATAATATTATTAGTATGGATTAAGCTACATAAGAACAAAATAAGTACATATAAAAATAGTATATACTAGATGATATTTTAATATATACTTTTCAGGTAATATATTGAAAGAAGCGTATGGCGATAAGTTGGGCTTAGATAATATGGATTTGACGGGAAAACACGATACAGGTGAATTAAATATAAATTAAAACTATATTTTTTTAAGTTACGACTTACTTTTCTAAATACAATAGATATTTGTCATTTAAGTCTTGGTGCTTTTATCTACTTATATATAGTAGGGATCATGTGTTACTAGAAAGTGCCTTCCTATAGACGCGATGGTAGTGAATTCTATTCCCACCTAAATAAAATATGATAGTATATATATATATATGCGTTTTTTCTATTTGTCTGAACGAAGCACGGAATTTGGTTCCTCAAGTCTAGTCGCAATGCGTCTAACATGAACGAAATGAACAAAATAGAGTGTGTGTAAAATGGGATCTCTCTTCGCGCTCTGTAAAAAAACGCACAATATGTGTATACATAAAAAAAAAACAGGAATTTTGATTTCTGGTAATCAGATATATTTGTCAGTTGTCTGATTACCAGGGAAATACCAGAAATTACTGCTTTCTATAGATTCAACGTACGCATGCCTGTCGTGTTGCTGACAGTGTCTTTGACTGTCGACCCAAGCGTAGG
The DNA here is from genome assembly GCA_038994665.1 of Podotricha telesiphe. Lineage (NCBI taxonomy): Eukaryota > Metazoa > Arthropoda > Insecta > Lepidoptera > Nymphalidae > Podotricha > Podotricha telesiphe. The sequence goes on along the minus strand of JAOYRR010000281.1, from coordinate 1,032,478 downwards.
GTTGCCTCCACCGTCCGAACTCCTCTCTCTACCTAACCAAAAACCAATATTATTTTTATGTGTTCGATTGGGTTCGATTTCCATATCGGAGGAATGATCATAATTTAATCATATTCCTTTCTCTACAGTGAATGAGTCACCGCCACTCAACTCGCAATGTTTTGAATTGGCGCGTAAAGTAGAGAACGGAGTGAAATAAAGAGTTATTATTAAATTATTTGTTAGATTAATTAACTTAACCATAGGCGGTATAGTGTACAGCACCCGGTACCGACGCACGTTCCAGTCGGCGCAGGCGCTGGCGTACGGCAGCACGCGCTCGGCGGCGGCGGCCCGCGAGGCGCACAGTGTCTCGTTCTGCTTCAGACACTGCGCGTGTGCCGCCCATCACACTTTGGCTAAGTGAGTATTATATAATAGGGACATTTCTAGAAAACGCACAAAAATTTTAACGCAACGGGATTCGAACCTGCGCCTGTTGATTACCGCTTATAAGTCTTCGTGTCAGTAAATCAGATGTTAAATGATAGCTGGCCCAGTACTTGTCGACAGTCACGTCGACCGTGTCGGCCGTCACGTCGACCGTGTCGACCGTTTCCTATGTATCTCTATCCGTTCTATATCTGGCTACGTCGATATTCTTATACGCTTATTACAATTTATTTTGTTTGTTAGCATCTCTGTAGATACTTAATCAGAACAGCCCTTTACAAATGTAAAAATATTTAGGGACGTATAACTTTTTTTAATGTAGCTAGATTCGAATCTAAATATTCTATTTATTGTGTATTTTGTTTTGTTTCGGACTTTGGCGCGAGCACTTTAGCCGATTAATTATTATTTATGGAATGTGGTTTAAATAAGGAGGTTTCTATGGAGGTTGGATTTGAACTTGTTCCCTTTTTTTTGTAGCTTCATACTTTTTCCCGCTTTGCAGGGTAGTTAGAGAGAACCTAGGTGTCAAGACACTATGCTCTCCACTTTCCGCCTGAAATCGTGCTTCATGTTAAGTGGCGGAACTCTACGCGGCGATTTGTCTTAGGTACCAGAGCGGAGATTTTAAATATACTCATTCCACTGAATCTGAATCAAATCTACAACCAATCGCGTTTACAGTCAAGCGCTGTCACACTGCGCCACAATGGCCACTTTTTTTAGGATGAAATACTAGCACTACAGCACTATGAATTGTAGCTGATTAAGGTATATGGTCATAATATTCTAGTTTTATATCTAGTAAAACTTTGATGCAACTGTATCTATATATATGTATGTATGTAACTAGAACATATGTTATTATTCTATTTAAAAAATATATTGTTAAGACTTATTAAGGCAATGAGAAGCGAGTGTTAACTCAACTCCATTTCTTAGTGAACGCCGTGATTTATTTAGTCACGTTTTGGAACAACAAATTTTTCATATATATTTTTTATTTAACATCATTAATAATACAGAAAATACGTTTATTTATAGAAAAATAAGTTCGCAAGCGAAAAATCGTCTAGAATCTCATCCGGCTATAAAGGAATTGATAAATAAACTGTCCAAAGCTCTATTTGAATCTCAAGAGTATACAGATGTTGACGTTGTTAGAGACGCTTTGCTGGCGTATATGTGTCACGACGCACCCTTGCCATGTGCTGAGAGAAATAAAAAAAATAAAAAAAAACTAACTTTAAATAAAGAACAGAAACTTCGAAATGAAAATTTACCTAACAGGCATTTATTAGACCTAGATATAGACACACTTAATATGGAACTAGACTATATTAACAATAATCAGTTAGATTTCAATAACGAAATCGGTAGGAAAGCGCGTGATATCATTGGAAAGTATGAAAAGAAAACGCCTCTAGACTTTGACGCCCAAATGGAAAGGGAGAAGTTATTGTATTATCAACAAAGGTATATGGACAACGCCTACGAAGATGTGGTGGTGGTGAAAAAGAACTTGGACGCGGATTTTAATTTTCCGAACGAAAGAATGGACGATTTCGACGAAGATTACAAAGATCCTACACCGGAAAGCGACGATTTTTGCATTAAAAAAGAGCACGTTATGTCAGTTTTTGCATATCTCGAATGGAGTTACAAGCAAGAGGTCAAAAATATTTATAATAGACGCCGGGGTGTTTTAATAGCGTACGGTCTAATACATAATATAGTACAAAATATGATAAGGATTATATCAGATAACAAGCCGAAGTTCGTCATTTTCTCTGGACACGATAAAACGCTACAGGCTTTAATATTAGCACTCGGACTTAACAGCTACCAACATTACAATATCCAATACGCTTCTAGAATGATCTTCGAAGTGTATAGAAAAAGGGATTTGAGAGATGAATTTAAGTTTACCAAACGAAAAGCGGTCGCCCAGGATTTTTATTTCCGTGTCGTTTACAATGGTGAAGATGTGACGGACAGACTGACGTTTTGTAAAAATCGGCACAATGTTGTAATGAAAGTGGTCGATCCTATAGATGACGTTAAAATATATAACACGTACCTATGTCCGATTGAGAATATAGTTAGATTCATACACGATGATTACTTTGGTGGGTTCAATGTTAGCAATTTTAAAGACGCGTGCGCAACTTATGGCAATGATAAACGTTTTTAAGTTCTTTCGATTTTTTTTTTAATAATATATATATATTTTATAATATAAACGTGTTAAAATATGATTTCTCAAACTTTATAAAAAACACGTTTATTTTTTTTTTGTTTTTTCTCGTTGTTCTGAAGAGAGTATAAGGTTCATGCTGTGACAATATTCTAGAGCAGGGGTGAGTAACCTTTTTTAGCAACGGACCTAACATTTTTTTCAAAATAGCAATCGCTTTAATTTGGGAGAATTAAATATATTAACGGGAGCATATCTCTACATACAATAAAAATGTAGCTGATCACTGTCTGTACATGGAAGATATATCAAAAATACATTATTAGGAGCATTTATCAATGTAATGGAACCCAAAATAATGTTTATTTTTTCCCGTCTGTCTGTTCGTTTGTGCACGCTGAGATTAGCTTGGCAATCTGGCTCAACCGATTTAAATGCAGCTTTGATTATTGTTTTTTGGTAAATGCGAAACGCAGACGGGTGAAAAAACCGAAATAGTTAGCTATAGTCATGTAGTTTACTCAGGCGAAGTCGCGAGCAGGTCGTTAGTCTGTAATATGAATATATGTAGTATAAAACGCGTGACAGGCGTTTGGACATGAGGAACCTCTGTTGTATTCAACATTCAATTATATGATATTCAATTATATATCAATACATAATTTAAAAAAATCTATTTAGTTAAGATATTTTATAATCATAATGTTTTAGATAACTAGGTGGGTTTAGATAAAATGTTGAAAATATTATGCATTATGCATTTGTTTGTGACATACAAAGACAAATATTTATTTAAATATGTTTTTCTAATTTGTTTTTTTTATCAGAGCGCGAATGTATTTGGGTCAATCAACTTTTTAAGTACTCCTTTGAGTATGAACGAGAACAAGGTTAGTTTAAAATGTATATAGATATTTTCATAAAGTCACTGTGTTGCCACTTGGAAAATTAGTTATATTTCATGTTTTCAATAGTAACTGCAATGTTTTCAATATAATTTTATAGATGTTTTGAAAATTAATTTGTTGTAGTAGTTGTATTTCTCTTGTATTACAGTCCTCGTGGCATAGTGTTTCTGCTGGGGTGCGCTATTACAATAAAAAGAAAAAACATTTAAAATATTAAATATATATTATATTATAAAATTTAAAGTACTTAATATAATAATCGTAATGTATGCCTAATGTTCTTATTTCGTACTATATCTATGTAATTTAATTGAAAAAAATATGAACGATGAAAAATATTTTTATTTCGTGGGGACCCGAAAGGAGTACTTTAGAAGATTGATTTGATTGCCGCATATTTACTTATTTGTAGAAATTTATGTTGGTTTTTTTTTGGACAAATTTTGTAACTTTACAAAATTTAAAATCTATGCTAAGCTATCTTACATTATTTAGTTCTTGGAGTTATTGATTTGTATGTACTTTGCTTTAAATGAGATCTCAATTTCATTGTATAATATTTAAACAATGCTTTCAATATTACAATTATCGAATTCATTTATTTTTGTAACGTTTTATTTTTTGTGTTTTTTTTATCTGTAAGGTCCTAAAATATTCTACTATCAGAATAGTTATAAAATTGAGATTATAATAATATTTATTTGTAAAACGCACAAGATATATTTTGTAACCTTTAAGTTTAGGCCGTCGTGGCGCAGTGTGACAGCGTCAGACTGTAAAAGCGATGTTTGTGTGTTCGATTTCCATAGGGGGGAATGATTATATATAAATTACATTTATTTCTTCGTCCTGGTGACTAGGCAAAGCGCGGCGTTGAGTTACGCCAACACGCAATGTGTCGGAATCGGGATTTCATAAGAAAATAGATACTTTTAAGTTTAATTGTATTTATTATCTATATATAGATAAAAAATACATTAAATGACTAGTTGTGATTTTTTTTTAAAGTTATTGCCTACTTTTTTATGGTAGCTATTTTACTGGTGCAGCGCAGTAAGTTAGGAATTTTATTTTTTAATTATTTTGATTTAAAGATCTCTGCTAGATTTATATTAAAGAGCACGTATAATATAGTTATATTACTCAATCGTGCTGTTTGTATCAGCGACCTTCAATACAGAACCCGTGTCAGTACATACATTTTTTAAATGACTGATATTTAATTAATAAAGTGACTGTAGTGGTTTAATAAGTATTTCTAATATTAAATTTAGATAAGATTTTCTTATTTATGTTTGAAACATATCGAATTATGTACTTAATGGCGTTATTTTAGACTTTAGACTGATTTATTTATTATTAACTAATATTGAGGTGTAAACTGTGCACATTATTATGTTTTATGCGCATTTAATTTAATAGAGGCTAATATTGCCATATTTAAGCCAAATTTATAAAATGATTATTATTATTTTTATTAACATGTGACATATCTCACGTACGAGTATATTTAGAGTTAAGGAAAAGTATTTTGGTGGAAAGAAATTGTGTATTGGTTGCGGAACCTAACGTTGTATGTACTTTGTTTAGCCGATTTTGATTGATTGATTGATTTGAACGCAGTTTTAACTATGTAAATATTAAGATTCCCCCAATAGGGATTTCAATTTTGTAGTGTAAGGTTCGAAATTCATCATTCATCTGTCTGTAATCATAATCGGATCTCCAGTTAAAGGGGGAATGATTATATATATTTTTTTTCATGTTGACAAAGCCCGGTGTTAAGTACCACCACTTACCACGCTAATGTGGAGAACGCAGTGTCTTCACTCTCAGTTCTCTCGGACTTAATTATTTATATTCATATTCATTGACCTGCAATTGACTTATCATGTTAACTGTATTAGTTATTTATAATATTTTAAAGTGTTATTCACGCACTTAGGGATTTGAAAAACCTTATTTTTAGAAAATGTATAAAAATTTGAACGCATTGGGATCTCGGCTACGATTTTTAATGACTTGAAATTATACAATTACAATCACTGAATTAAAACTACTTCAGCGTAGGTATTTTTTAAAAACGATAAAATTATTGTTTATCGACATTTAGTTCCGCTCTGAAACACATTTTAATTATTTGAATTCGGAACCATCATGGCGCAGCGGAACAGCTTTTTATTATAAACGTGATAGTTGTGGGTTTGATTCCCACTCGGGGAAAGGATTATAATTAATTAATTTTCGTTTTCCTGCTCTGGATTCGCTAACTCGTTAGTTACCTATTATTAAGATAAATCTCCAATTTAGTTCCTTAGATAATTATTCGTCCCATGTAATTTATTTTATATATAATTTTATATAAGTAATATGTATGTATGTTCAGAAATGAGGGGTGTTCAGATATTGACGTAATCTAATTACTTTCATTAATTTGTCAACTTTAATTTATATTATTTATTTAGTCGACACATTCGATTTGTGCGGGGTGTGGAGAATGTAGTGTCTTGGTACTGGATTCTGTCAGACTAACCCACTATGCAGGAAAAAGCGCGATGCTGTAAAAAACAATATTTATTTTCAAAACGATAATTTAATATCGATTTTAAGCCCAATTTTATACACTTTTGCTATTTTATGAGTACATGTTGTATCGTATGACTGACTGTAACAAAAAAAATGCATATTAATTTGTATTCTCTTAGACAAACTTGTGAACTATTGAATATTGTGTAAACTTTAGAATAAATACGCACATGTACATATCTACTTTAATATTAAATTGCTGGTTTGAAGACATTAATTGTGTGCATAATTAAAAAAACGTTCCAATATACGTTCGTGATAATAGGTAGTGCAATACAATATGCCTCTCAACTGTGGAATGGCCTACTAGCGGCAGTGTTTCCAGGTCGATTTGCCTTCAAAAAGCGTGTCAATTTCCACTTTAAAGGCCGGTAACATCCCTGTAGCTCTTCTGGTGTTACACGGGGTCGTGGGCGGCGGTGCTGCGGTGAACGGCACTTACCATCGGGTGACCTGAACGCCCGTTTGCCTTGTCTATCAAATAAAAAATAAAAAAAAATCATAAATGAAATTCAATTATTTGCTAAATTTGTTGCATATCTTTTAATGATATTAGAAAATTAGGTTTTACTGTGATCTAATTTTTAATTTACAGTTTTCTTGAATCATATATTATAAAAATATTGTTTTGTATTTCCTATAATCACGTATATAAAATATTGTATATTGATATCAGTCTAACATTTGTATGAGTATTTACTATTGGTTAAAAGAAATTTACGCACACTTTATTAATTTTACATATCATTTTTTTTATCAATACCTTTAAATTAATGTATTATATTACAAATTAGTAATAAAATGTTGACTATTTATTATGTGCCTTTTATTTCTGATGTTATTTTTAACCGAATTCAAAAAAGGAGGAGGTGCGACTATATTTTTTGATGTTTTATCGCATAACTTTTTACTGGGTGAACTAATTTTGATGATTCTTTTTTTTTGTAATGACAGTACTAGCTTCTCATGTTATCCCGTTTACATTTCGTTGAAATCTGACGATTACTTTTTGAATTATGCGTAGTGATACTTATTTGGTTGCGAGGCAAACGCATATATCTTAAATTAATTAAAAATAAGGTAAATGATTGTCGTACACACAAGAATACTATTTTGTTACTTTTTTATATTATAAACGAGTTATATAGCCGACCACTTTGTATGGACTAAAAAATATAAACCCCATTTTTTCCTATTACCTTAGAAATTTTGTAACATCCTCCCTTGCGCTCCTCAATTCGATTTCAAGTTCTACGCTTCGCCTGTGCGTCGTGTATCTATCAGTCACTAGGTTCTACTCAGAGAGCTGCTCTCGTGCAGTTCTCGCTTCGTGGACCACATAAATAATCAGTCTTATATTATGAGATAGTAAAAATATTTGCAAAATCAAAACACTTTGTACACGATTTTGCTTAGAATCAAGTCATCCTAAGAGCATCTTGGTTTGGTTTAATGAAATGCAGCGTAGAGTTCTATTTAGTACATTTTTTTTAAATAATCGAATAATGACATAACAGTTTTTCTTTACAAAGATCTTTGCCTACGAAAAAAGCACACGTGGGAAATTAAAAAATGGTATCAGATTCGTTTTTTTACGTATCACATGTTTAGGTCTTTTAAAAAGGTTAAAATAACGTAATTTGTTGTCTTAGTTGTTTGTATTTATTATTACAAACAATATGTTACCACCGATAGCTTTTGTTTCTTTAAGGGTCATATATTGTCTCTCAATAATGCAATTGCCACGTGCTACGCTGTAAGTTATATTCCAGTGGTGGCAGCCGAAGGAAAAAAATATTTATTTGTAGCTCCTGACAATTGTTACCGAGTTCTGTTTTTCATTTTTTGTATTATTATATATATTAAACTTATAAATAAAAAATAATAATACCGTTTTTGCATACAAGGCGACAGCTCGCGAATGATTTCAAATTTTGTAAAATGGCCGAGTCTATCAAGGGGATTGGCCACCCGATTTATATTCCTATGTATATACCTGTTACTGAGAATCGATTGCTTTGATGTTTATCTTGAAAACTTCCACCCTATATAACAGTTTATACACACATTAAGGTGTATTTCGAAGAAACAATGTTATACGTGATTTTTAGACATTGATATCGTGGCGCAGCTTAATATAATTAAAAAGTACTCGCGCTCGTTGTGAGTTCAATCCCTCTAGGAAATAGGTTAGATATCGTTCTTATTTTATATTTATTATTGTAATATAGTTATATTATATATGTATTGATGTATATGTTTATTTATGTGTATGTATACATATATTTCATATTGTAATTTCCTTTACCAAAATCATCCTATGTTTATATCCTCACCATCCTACGATATTTACATTTTTTTTTAAATATACAAAATCCTATTTAAACAATATAATTAAGACAAATAGCTATACTCCCGTATAGAAGTTACTTTAAAATTAAAACTGATTTATTTACTAACTACTAGTGCCCGCGACTTCGTCCGCGTGGAGTTCTTAAACAAAAGGAGCCGAAGTTACTCCTTATTGCATCAGCTGCCTGTAAAAGTCCTGTCAAAATCAGTCCAGCCGTTCCAGAGCTTAGACGGAACAAACAGACAAAAAAAATAAAAATGTTATTTTGGTATATGTACATATTTCGTGTATACATTTAGTAAAAAGCAGTTATTTTAATATTACACATACCAATTTACAAAATTAGCTAATTAAAAATTAAGTAAAAATTAGTTTATAGAAACTATTTTTTATACATTACTTGTTATTCTTTTAAATTTAACATTGAGCACGTAGTAGCCTTGGCAGTGACCAACTCCGAGTATTCGTCTCGCATTGCCAATGCGTCATGCTTTTACTGCGAATTGATACGAAAGTATGCGGCTTACATAATTATTGTAATATTTATATAACATGTCTGTTTAAATTTATTTAGTGTATTTCAAATTAAATCCCAGCCATGTTAAAATACTTTTAAGAATTATAAATAAAAATAAATCCGCTTTGTGCATTTCCGCATAGGAAGAGAGGCAGAGAGAACATCGATTGCGACTTCAGTGGCGGAACTTGTCTTACGAAAGGAAACTAATTTTAATATAATGATTTCCCTGAGCGGGCATCGAACTTATAATCAGGTCTACAGAGTTTACATTCAGATTTTCCACTGCGCCACGACAGACCTAAAAACATATCATCATCATCAGCCGGAGGACGTCCACTGCTGGATTAGGCCTTCCCCATAGAACGCCTTCCTCATCCAAAAAATATATAATTACTTCAAATTTTGTTTATTTTGAAATATGAAATATATCCTATGAAATAAAGCCATGCATTTCATTTATATACAAATCTTTTAAAGTACCTATTATATAAGTATAACCTCACCAAATTTAGATTTACGATTATTGAATAATCTTATTATTTAATACAAGAAAAGATTAAAAGTATTATAAATATTATTGAAATACACACATATGTCTTACTCACTCAATTTGTGCTACATTCAAAAAGTGCGACGACCTATTTGTTTTTATATTTTTATTATTATTACTTATGATATTATTACTTATCTCATAAGATAAGTTTCCTGTCACAACAACATTCACTGATGGATTGCTTTGTTTACTACAGACTACAGTAATGCGTGAGGCTAGACTCTTTATTTTTAGATAAAACTAAATATTATATAGAAAATTCTTAACACAATTTTACGACTATAATAAAGCAGTTAATTGTACTTTTCATTTGAAATAAATATTGATTTATAAGCTTGTTTACAAAAGGTATAAATGAGTTGCGCAAGCGCATCTTAATATTGGAACTTGGAATGTAAACAAATATCATGCCACCTGTTTGTTTCTGTTATTGTACGTACCTTTGTTGTTTTTGTTATTGTTCTACGATTATTTATTTTTTTATAATAATTTTCCATTTTTATTTCTCATTACTTATATTAAATATATATATTTTTTGATTACATTATTAACTATAAGATGTATTTAGCCTAGCATTGAATTGTGAAAGCCAATGTGCAATGTCTTTAAAAGGAGCAGATAGAGAACGGAGTGGTCTGCTCTCCCTAGAGAGTGAGTTTCTGCCCTTTATAGAGACAGGTTAAGATCTGCCATATGCAGGAGATAACTCAAGCTACAATAGATTTTTATTTCAATTTAGTTAAATTTATTTTTAAGCTATAAAAGAACAAGATATTTAATAGCACAGTTTATAACCTTAGTTAATGATATTGAAATTAAATTAGCTGAAAAGTACAAATTGCTATTACTTGTCATTTGTATTACAGTATGGCATATATACGAGTTACGTTATGTTAAATAACGATATACAATAATAATTAGAAACGTGTTTTCAAAGTGGAGGTGTGTCTGCGCGTTGCGAATTGACTCATACAAAGCAAAGAAAAAGTAAACATGTTCAAGGTTTGTTTATAATATATTGGTATTTTTAATGGTATTCACTCAACTTAGGAATACGTGACTGTTTTAACGTTATTATTACTATAATTAATAGTTGTTACTGGTTATTTATTAAACGCATTTCGGTATACCTTTTTTTTTTTATGAAATCCTTTACGGGTACCAACCCGATTGGGGACACGGACGTGATTATGTGGGACTCTGGACAGGTAATTGGGCCGGCCGTATACGCACTAAAACCTCACGGTGCTTCTACTCGACCGCGACTAGCTGGGCCACGGGAACCCCAATCTTCCGTGAACCCCGGCGGCGGGAGCCAGCAAGGCACGTCGAGAAGTCAAGGGTGGTGGGTCACCCTCGACGGCCTGCTTCAGAGAGGCACCAGGTGACTAGGCGGTCAGATTCCCCAAGCTGACTATGCTCTGGCCGATTAGGGCGGAAGGCAGAGGTGATGTGCCGCCCTCCGGCGACCCGGTAGTTTGTAGTGGATGGCGAGGTTAGAGGAGGCCTCCCTCGCCTGTTCTACCGCTTCCTTCTCGAGCACCACGGCCTCGTAAAATATTGCGGTATACCTAGCTTTAGGCTAGAGTTGAAATATTAATAGTAAATACTATATACGGCGCTAATCGCGGCGCAGTTGGAGACCGTTTAGTTGTAAATGCGGTGGTCTCGGATTCTATTGTCACTCGGTAAAATGATTATATTTAAAAAAAAAATTGCCTCTTAACCGGATGTTTCTCAATTATAGCATATTGCATGTTGAAAGGCGGAACTCGACGCCGTGATTTGTTATACCAGGACAACAAGGGAATGGACAAAATATTTAAATATAACAAGCCCCGAGTGGAATCGTACCCACAACTATTGCGTTTACAGGTAGACGCACAGTTAAACGCCGCTGTCCCACTGCGCCGCGAACGACTCCTTCTTTTTTAACACTTAAATATTACTTATTACTTAGAAAATACAAATTTAAGTTAATAAATGGTTATTTTTACTATCACAATGCACAGTCATAATACGAGGAGCTCGCTTAATATTCAACATATCTAAATAAGGCGAACAATTGACTTACTGTATTGTGAATATCAATTTTGAATAGATTATTATTCGTCTGCTGGAAACAAATCGTCTGCCATAATTTATAAGCGTTAGAATGCCGACAACTTAATTAAGGATTTTAAACATTAAAATCAAAAATGACTTGATATATATGTGAGTATTATTATTTTATATATATAGTTTAATAGATATAAAATACACCTATTTTACTATATATAGTTTTTACTTATTAGTATCTACATAAATAGGTAAAACGTAATTGGTTTGTTATTGTTGAAAATCAACTACCAGTATAGAAACACTCTCTGGAAATTTAAAATCATTCTTCAAATGGAGAGCGGACGAGATATTGCCGTAAATGTAAACCTTATAGAACAAAATTTACATTTGTCATTAAAGCATAATTTCGAGTCAGGAAGTCAAATGACATCATCGTGGATCAAGGTGTGTGTATAATGTAAGATAAAATTGTCATGTTGTATAATCCTAATTATTTTTAGCAGCTCACGTTTTTTTCCGTATAGCAGTGTAGTTCGAGAGAGAGAGAGAGAGAGTGTCAAGACATTTCGTTCCCCACTTTCTACCCAAAATCGAGATTGTGGGTTGAGTGACGGTTTTAGTGAACTCGCCACCGCGTTTTGTCTTAGTTTGAACTATATTTTAGTAGGATTATATTTAAATTATTTTAATTTCTCCAAATTTAAAGCAAATTTGAACGCAGCGAAATTTGAACGCGCGCCGCTTGAAAGCTATTGAAGCGCTCTGACCGCTTAGCCGTGCGTCATCTAGCTGCGTCGAAATTACTATACGCTCTTTAAATTTATATTTTGAAAATATATAAATTTAAATGTATTTTCGTAATTTTTTTGTATAGAACGTTCCCGTAGATATAACAGAATATATAATACAAGAAACATTTTAAAGTGAAATGCAAATAGTAATAATCTATATTAGCTACCTTATTACTGTTTTTAACACTGTGTTATTTTACTAACTAAAGTCAAGGTCACAAATGAATTGCCAAGTAGGTATAATTAATTAATGACTCGTGCCGTGAACACTGAATCTGTTATCTGCTCGAATATTTGAAATATTCATATCGTATCTCATATTCAAATCGCTTGTCTTTTCTAGTATATATTGGAGCTTTGTCTTATATTTGTGTTTACGTATAAATGGAGAAAATGAGTGGTAAATTATTCCTTTTTTTCTTATATTATATATAGACACTATAAGTGCGTGGGCTAGTGTTTTGTAATTATGACAAAATTTATGTTTAGATGTAACAAACATAAATATAGAAATTAAAAAAATATATTTCTTTGATATTTGTTTTTTAAATATCATAGCTTTTTTTAATGTCGATATTTCGAGAGGAAGACACAGATAACCTACTGATAAACACTTGGGACAGTCTAGCGAGATATTTCGCGTTGGATTCCAAGTAGAATTTATACCAGCAACCATCAATCATCATAGCAAATTCGTGACACATGTATCTTTGTTTTTCTTTTTTTTTAGCTTGACGCCTTTTCCCACATGCAGGGTAATCGGAGAGAACTTAAGATGCAGACACTCCGTTCTCCACATTCCCGAAATCAAGACATTACATGTCAAGTGGCATAAATCAACGCCGCGTTTTGACTTAAGTAGTAGAGCTGAGTAATGAAAATATTTTAAATATCGTCATTCCTCCGAGTGGAAATGGAACCCATAATAAATCGCGTTTACAGTCAGAAACAGTTCCAAAGCGCCATGATGGCCTCGTTCTTATCATCTTTTTATCTTATTCATCTCCTTTAAGTGAACGTACAACTTGTTCTAGCAAACCTTGGTGGAAGAATTACCAAGCTGCTGTGGAACAAGTGTAAAAATAAATCATTTATGTCACAAGGTATACATATGTATAATAAAATTCCATAAATCATTTCAGACTTGCCACTTGAACAATTTAACATCTAGATTAAAAATATATTATTATTATTAGTAGAATTAAATACTATTTATGCTCGGGAGGCTTTCTTATTGTAAAATTGAAACTGTTTAATTTCTAGCCGGCTCCTCTCAGCAGAACTGCCTTTTGAGCCAGTGATAGCTTCCGGTATGACAGTAGGACTGACAATACTGACATTTGATGTTAATTGACAAGATTCGAAAGTGATTGTAATAGACTATTTGAATAAAGAATATTTTGATCTTGAGTACTGCCACTTTCGACTTTCTGGTAATAGAAATCTGAGAATATTATAGTGAAATTATGTTACACATAATAAATATATATACTTGATAGTTGATACTAAGAGTATGTGCTATTGGTACTATGTATTGTATATTATTAACGTACTTACACGTATGTGAGCAACGTTTTTAATCAGTAGCGAGCTGGAAGAGAGCGTTCTGAGTAAACATTTTAATATAAACGTGCCGACGAGATAACGGCATAAGTTTTTGTATGGGAAAATTAAATATTCAACATATGTAGGTACTATTTAAAAAAAAGCTTTCGAAATACGTTGATTTAGCTTCAATAGACTAATCTAAATTATTTGATGATGATATATAATGCTTATAGATATATAATGCTTATATGATATATAATGCTTATTTTATGTCATATATCATACATTGTAAACATCATAACTGTAGTAATAAATAACGTTAGGTTGAGTTAAGTGAAAAAGGCAACAAAAATATTTTGAATCATCTTAGGAATTACATACATATAGCTTCAGCTTGTTCCAGCATAGCAGGTGGACCAGAGAGAACCCAGTATCAAAAACAAAACACTCCGTGCTCCACTTTTCACCAGAATTGTAGACATTGCGTGTTGAGTAGCGGAGCTCAACGCCGCACATACATATTAACTTACATATTTTTCTGTTCTAAGCTCAGTTAAGTTTTTAGTTTATTAGATTAATAAAATTTATACTTAATTTAGAAAAAACTAAGTAAAAATACGGACCACGTGTCTATAGTGATTAGAGGAAACCATAACCAAATATTTGTGTACATACATTCATATATATATAGGTATACATATGGTCAATAAGGTTCTTTAACTGTAATAAAATCAAAGGAAGTGAGTTTCGAGACCTTGACTTTTAAAATATCATCGCCGTTACCCAAATTTACGCGTAGGCGTATCTTCATAGCGTATTAAAAATGTTACTAGGCTTTTTTTCTATATAAAAAAGAAATATTATCAAGTAGTATAAAAGTAATTTAAATTTGAATTATTACTGCGTTAGTAATTTGGGTGAGATAGAATCAAAGTTACTCACGCTGGGACTTAATTGCCAGTATTTTTATTTACTAGCGACTCGCTCCTCCGCGGCTTCGTTTACGTAAACTACAATACTATACCTATTTCGTTTTTTCGCCCTCATGCGTTGTCACTTAAATCATCAAGTCTGCCTAAATTAATAATTTAAATTGTTGTAACTTTCTTATTTATGATCTGATTGAAATAAAATAGTTCGGAACTTAATTAACATGTTAAGGGAACTTTACCATAATACAATAGTCAAAACTGCATTCTAATCGGTTAAGCCGTTTCAGACATTAGCGTGCATATACGATCAGACAAGACAAATAAAAGTAATTGTTTTTGGTTCAATTATATTGATAAATACCCCCAATAATATATTTTTTTCATATATCTTTCATATACAGTGGAGAATCTATAATCTAACCTATCATCGACTTATTAAAATAACCTACTTTCTTATCAAAGTAATGTTTTAATTTATTGCTAACAACTTATTTATTTATTTTTTTGGATCACTAACACAGTAAACACTTATTACTTGTTTTATTTTATAAACAATTATTTAAAAAATAAAACAGTATGTTTTTACATACTGTTATATAATAATGTAAGAGTGCTGCCGGAAAATAAGGTATCGACGGCATGCATATGATATCTACAGTAGAATTGATTTATTATGAATATTAATATACAAAACATATAAATTACAGAATCCAAAAAAATAATGTACAGAAAATATAAAAAAAACACATAAATTATGTCCTAAAATAACAAAATTAACTTGAGACATGTGTGGTCGCTGCGATCTCAAGGACAGTTATGCTTTTTGTTGAAGCAAATGTCACGATCTACCTTCCTGGATAAATAATTAAAGTTTGTCATAATGCGGTTTAATGGAGCAAGTTTGCCTAGATTAGTTGACGCTGCATTTGAAGCGAAAAGTTCAAATTTACTAAGCCTGGGTAGTTTGCTCGGGAATGACATTCGCAACAAACTTAAAAGCTGGAGTCAGTCAACAATTCCATTGGCAATCTTATGCATAAATAGGCGGTCTAGGAGCAATCTTCTATTTTATACAGTGAGTCCATATTCAAAATGTTTAGTCTATCAGTATAGCTTACCAATGATTTGCTAAGATTACACTGGTAAGAAAACTGCCAAAGAAACATATTTCTAATCTTATGATATGAATATTGTAATTCGGATTCTGTACCACACTACAAAATTTGGGGCCGCTGCGAACTAATGCATTTAAAAGGGCAATTTTAGTTTCAGGCCTCATACAATCTCTACAATTGATATAAGCAATCAAATCCCAAGTTTTTGAAAGCTTCATTGACTGTGGTGTCAATATGTATATTTAGTTTAATCTTAGTTACACTTAATCACGAACTGTATCTGCCTCTTCAAAGAGGTCTTCAAGTCTGTCTTTCAAGCAGTCTGAATTTTTTTTCTGCAAAAACGAATTAATTGATGCTTCATCCATATTTATGCTGCAAAAATTAACAAGACTATCAAGGTCATCTTGGAGTAAGATGACTAAGCAATATCGTCCGTATTCGTCCGTCGTATATAGAAATATTAAATAAGAAAGGGCCTAGATTGCCTTGAGGGACCGCAGATGAGACAAAGAGAAAAGCGCTTGAATACAGATCGGTCACAAACCCGGACTTCTGTGTTTTGGAGTGTGGAAGTCGAAGTTAAAGAGAAAAACGGTGTATCCCGTTTTCCCGCGTACGTATCGTTGTTACAAGGTTAAGTATGACTCCTAAAGACAACAACTACCGGTCATATATAACAAATGAAGATGGCGACGTTTACTGTCACTTCGATTTTATCTTGATTGTTTTTAATTGGGATGTTACGGAATCGAATGAAGATAGCTGTGTGTCAAAGGACGCTGATAGCTGATGTTAAATTAGAGTACATTATGACATTCTCCTTTTTAGTAGAAAAATATCCTTGTCTTACCAAAATATATGAGTTGTCAGGCATAAATCGTGTGATACCAAGGGGGAAATAGTTGTTATAGTGAGGAGGAGCTATGTGCTGCCTGGGTGGTCAACCCAGCCGGGTGAGACCCCTGATTACTCAGAGGAGGCCCGACCTAGGTGACCAGCATCCGAGGCAGCAGCTCAGGCATCTGTAGTAAGAATAGATTTTTTAATTGTAGGCGATAAAGAGTACCTTTGTTTACTAAGTATCAACTCGCCACAAATGCACGCAACGAAAGTTGTGTGGATAATTCAAACATTTTCTAAATGTTTACTATAAAATATAATATTGTTCATACTTTTAACATTTAAGATATCTTAAATTGAAAACAGAACACTATAATAAAAAAATATTTTTATTATTTATTGCCTACTAACTGACGTAATATTTGCACCATATCGTTCAATGAGAGTAGAGTCGTTTAATTCGGAAAATATCCATTATCGTGGAAAATTTAACCAATCAATAATATTTACTTATTAAAACGTATTTAGCAAGAAAAGGCAAATAAAAATTAGTTTTTGTGTCTTGTAGACTAATGTATAGACTTTTTACCACTGGTAACTACTTATATATACAGAAAGTTTAACTACTTTGTCACGTGTCGTACGCGACTGGCTGGCGCCAAATATTGTACTAATTCCATAGTTGGGTAGTTTATGACCACGCAGTGTACTTATTACTTATGAATTATTATTATTTCATAATTTAATATAAATATCACAAACAAATGATGGCAAGGCAAGGCAATGGCAAGAACAATGTCATGAATACAGGCGGAAAGTGGAGAACGGAGTCTCTGACTACCCTGCTAAGTGGGAAAAAGCATGAAGATGTTTTTTTTAAATATTGATATGACCCTAACTACAGTCTAGATTCTAGATGAACAATGATTTGACTAGTTCTTAACTCTTTAACAGTTACCAAGCAGCGTTTGAGTTAAAAAGATACAATCAAAAAAATTGTGATATCTGTGTATATTATGTTATCACGAATATTATTATACAAAACTATACTAACTATACTAGCAACCCGCCCGCGGCTTCGCCTGCGTAAACTACACGACTAAGCTATTTAGTTCTTTCGCCGTCTACTACTGCTACCGACGTTCTCACTTAAATCACTAACTTTACTTAAATTTATAATTTAGGTAATGCATGCAATGCATTTAATTAGCTTAAGCCGTTTCTGAGATTAGCGTGCACAAACATACAGACAAACAGAAAAGGAAATGAAAAATCATAGGCTTGGGTTCTATTATAGTACAGACAGCGCTTAGTTACATTTTTATTTTATGTGTAAATAGATTATCATTACAAACTAGAAGTATATTTGGGTGACTCTATGATTAAGATTAATTAATAAAAAATAAAATAAAATATTATTTTTTATTAATATTGGAGATACATAAAAAATATAACTATGGGGAAAAGCATCAAACTACACAACTTATATAGTATCCTAGCCTGGTTATACAATTTAGAGTAAAACAAGTTTATACTAGGTTCACCTATTAATATATAAAATAAAATAAGAAAATTCTATTAAGTAGTTGTAATATAATATAATTAATTCTACTATATCTATATTAATCTTTTATTTATTATATACAATTTTCAATAATAATATTTCTAGGTTATCAATCGAATAATATAGTATCTAATCTATACATATAATTACTATAGCATATGTATATGTAAATATTTAGTCACACTTACAGTGTGATAAGTACAGGAATAGTAACAAAAATGTCTACATCACGTCCTCATGAACAACTTTTACTTTTTAAATAAAAAGACTAACATCAGTTAAATTTACGTATGTTTTCAGTTTAATTCTATTAAATTTATAGGCATATTTATTATTATATATTACTTTAAATAACAAAACAAAAAACTGAGCAAAAACACTACATTCTAAACTGTAGATTTTAAAAACATAATATTTTCGGATTATTTATGGCAATAGAAAAAAAAATCAAGGCTATTTATTTCATACACATTATAATTTGCATGTAAATATGAAATTGTAAAACAGGTTTTTGGCTTTAAAACTGATAAATTAATAATAATTTTGGTGACCACATTTTCGTTGCTGCGCATTTTGTAGATTAGCTGTCCTGTACGCTGTGTGATAAGTTTGCACTAAAGTTAAAACGAGATACTAAACTAGCTAGAACTGGTATTTATACAAACACGTGACATTACATCTACTCTTATGATATAATATTTGTATATTATAATTTTATTACACTATATATAGGTAATGGCCGTCGTGACATAATGGGGCATCGCCTTACTGTAAGCGCGATTGATTGGGTCGAAATCCACTGGGAGAAGTGTTTATATTTCAATTATTTTCATTTCGTCTTTTAGGTAAGACAAAGTCAATCACCACTCAACATGCTACCATACTATGCAATAAAAAGCGTAAAGCTAAGAGAAGAGAAAGGGAGAAAGTAATGAGATAGTACATTAATAGATGTTTATAAGAGCGGAGAAAAAAAAGATTATGATCATTCTTTGCAGTGACACTTATTTACAATTAGAGAGGCGTCTGGGTTTAATCAAAGAAACATTCATCTAAAATATCTATCTCATGTATATAGTTACAAAAGAACTGTAATTCATAATCTACTTTATATAATATTTGTAAAGTAAATTTTGTCATATCCAAAGACCTTGAAAATGGATTCTTATAATTTTTTATTTAATCTTGTTTACTCCAAGTTTAACTGCGTAGTAGCGAGTGAAAAATACAATTATTCGTAGCACATGGCATACCTACTGTACTGAATAAACCTTTAATTTACAAGTGTCCAGCGATTTAATTATTTATGGCATCAATTGGTTGATTTTTTTAGCATCAAGCCTGTTTTCTCATAGTAGCAGGCAAAGAGTAAGTAGTGCCAAGACACTCCGTTCTCTATTTACATAACTATAATGACATTAACTTAGCGTACTTGTATCCAAAACATCAACAAAAGTGATAACATACTCGCAGAGATTGGAACTATTCATTGTACTCAACAACGTCATTTCGCATTTAACTAATATATCACTTAGAGGAAATATTTTTGAATACCGCTGTAAGTTTAAATTTAAATTAATTATAATTATAAATAGTCACATATACAGTCAGACGCGAAACGTCACTAATTTAGCCGGAAACGGAAAACGGACTTTCATGACACTAGATTCTTTCTGCCTGCATTGCTATGCAGGTATAAAAAGTAAAGCTGAATAAAGAAAACTTTGTGTTAACAAAAAACAGTCATTATTTTTATGCTGGGGAGTGTTGCTTGAAATATGGCGAAATTTAATATATTTAGTAATAAAAATATATTTAGCCACCTGATTAACACGGAATAGAAACCTAGTGTTACTATTATATTGCATTAAATACAAATTATTACTCGATAACTGTTTTTGTTTACTGTCACACATTATTCTTATGCATGTCATTATGTATGCTAGTGTCTTTTTTGCCTTGATATTAGGTATGACAAAGCTGGAAAGACAGTGAAATGTCAAATGAATTTTGTATTAAGACACTGGTCTTCTCTAGGTTCTTTGTTAAGTGATGGCAACTTTAACACTGCAATAATTAAGAAATAATATCGTTTTCTTAGAAAATTTATTAAGCATTAATCGCCTTTACTTGTAACTTCCGCCCTCACTATAATCTACTATAGTTATCAGCCGTGTCTAAAAACACGTGAGTGGCGAGATAAAAATATTTTGTGGCACCCTGACATATATAACATGGACAACCCGTCACATTAGGTAACTTCTAGACTAACAGGATATACATATTTAAAGGAAGCATCTAGATACAGTTTTGAATTAATTTACTGACCTTGTGTTTGATTAGAAATGCTAATTCTATTTTATTTCAGTGTGTTGTTGACTAGTATGTCTAATTTATACCAGTTGGTTTCAAGTTTTATTTCCCTAAAGAATTGTAAATATTTACTTCGGTATGCAATTTACGTTTGTTTCGTTTTAACTTTATTATAATTGAAAGTTACCAAAATCTATTGACGCTGATATTTTCTCTTGATGCTCATCGTTGCGTCTTAGTTTGTTTATCACTCAACTAGCAGTAATTTAATATAGACAAAAAATAAAAAAGACTGAAGAGGTTGTTTTGGGAAGGTTTTCAATGACACAGCTTAATTGTGTTTAAAAATTCTGGACTCGAATAGCGCATAATTCTAATTCAAATTCTAAAAATTCTAATATTATCGAAAATCACTATTAAAATGTTACTGAATGCTTAATAAAGCTAGAATAATTTTTAATATGTATTACAATACTCTATTTTTTAAATTGTATGTCTTTTGTACTAAACTTATGAAAAAACTTAAAAAAAAATGGAACTACAATACTTTTTGGATCTAAGATTAATATCTCTTTTTTTAAAGTTCGATGAAAATAAACAATTTTAAAAATATTTTTTTATTTGTTTGTTTTCATCGTATAACTAATATAAGACATGTTGTCGTAGGCTCTATTCAATGAGTGAACTTATATATGAAAACACATTACATTTTGTTTACGTTTTGCAAAGTGCATTTGTAATAGAATGAGTTGTCTTTATAATATGACCTTGCCTACTGTTATTGTTATTGTCAATTAACATTGATTTATATTGTATTTTTTTAGATACAATTGATAAGTGGTAAACTTATTAAGTCATTTATCTGTACATATAATATAAATGTAACCAATCGCTGACTGTACATGGATTGAAATGCAGTTTTGACTGCATTTCCATGATGCATTTGACTGTATTCTGATAAACTTTTACAATTTAGTGATAAAATAAATAACTAAAATTACAACAATTTAATTATTACTTTAAGTAAAGTGTGTGATTTAAGTGGGAGTATTAAATAACGTCAGATAACTTTATCTAAACCATATTTTAATTGATTACATCATATCATATCATATCATATCATATATTTAATTATAGGTGTACTAAATGAACATAAGTTCTGGTAAAAACAGCATATGCCTTTTAATTAAAAAGCTAATTCTACAGTGTTTCTATTCATTTTATTCTTTTAGAAGAATATTTACCCAAAACGAATGACTAAAAATTAACTTTATTGTACAATAAATAAGTTTTTTCAGCTTAACGCTTTATCCACATAGCAAGGTAGTCAAGTAATTGTCATGACTAGACATTGGATTATATGTCCGATATTCTTATCTAAAACTGGTGTCTTCGCCAAGATGAGCAGAATATCGATAAAATACTTCAAAGTGTGTGTTTGTGTGTTTTTTGCGTTAAAAAGAAACGAATATAATTTATTTAAATTACAGCACTCATCATTATTAGACGATAGCGTAATTGGATTATTAAGTGGTACTTTTGAGTGCCGTCTGTAAATTCTACATACCTATGTAACTTTAAAATTTTAAAACGTAATGACGGCTTTTTAGGTTTTTATCTTAAAGGTTTATTTTTAAATATTTCATAATCTTAACCCAAACTAACAGAGCTTTATGAAAATTAGTTTCAAATCTCAAAACATATTCTCGAAGACCAATATTAAGGAGATGACAGACAGATGGATACGTCCTAGAAGTAAGGACCACACGCTCCTAAAGAAACTGGGTCGCACGTTAATATCGCAAAATGCATTTTTAAAAGATTTTTTTATTAATTTTTGAGAACGAATTCGATGAAAGGTCGAGGTTTAGTTGTATATACGAAGTAAAATTCATGTTAAAATATATATTTTTAATTAACCAAACTAATTACGACTACTTATTTTACGTTTAATTGATGTTTACTGGAACATAAACGTTTACATCAAAAATATAGAGGAACAGACAAATGGAACGCTGTTATTAATTATTAAACAAGAACTCTAAATATTTAAAGAAACATTTTTAAAATGTTTGTCGTATCCTAAGTGTGAGAACAACACTTTAAAAATATTAAAATAAATAGCATTCTGTCAAATGATTGTTAGTAGAAATAAACTTAGTATTTTTATTCACTGCAGAGATGCTAACTACAAATATAAATTGTAAGAAGCGTCTAAGAATTTGATCGTAGCCGGATATAGAACATATCACTAAAGCGTTCAGAGCGCTAAGACGGTTTCTAAGGGGCATGGGTTCGAATTCCGCTATGTCAAAATTTATATACGTTTTCAAAAAAAAAAAAAAACAATTCTAAATAATTGAGTATTTTCAAGAATTTTCCACATTTTTTTTGGTGTGGATGTAGTGCTAATTTTATAGTTTCAGTGCGAACCAAAAAATTTGGAAGCATTTACATAAGCCATATGAATAAACATTATATCAAAATACCATAATATTTGTATAAAATTTAAACCTAGGACTATATTTAATTGTTTTTAATTAGTTTCCTATATTTAATTACCATAGCAGAATAGTCAGAGAGATCACTCAGATCAGATCATTTTATTTTACAGTTAAAATAATTTAATTCAACATCAATTAAATACTTCTAAGAAGTTCGATATTTTGTCATTTTTTACTAAGATTTTTTTAATAACGTAAGTGCTTCCAAACTATTTAGCGGTAGTGTATGTGGGTATATGTTACTATCATTTTCATATTTATATTCATTAGTATGTATATTTGAAGAAACTAAGCGTCCTATAAATGCGTAAAATACGCACTACCTTAGCAACATGTGTTACTTTATACAAAAATGTACATCAAATAGTGATATAAATTTAATGTATTTCTAATGAATTATGAAAAATATTGGCTTTCTGAACTTCTTCTATACACATAAATAAACTTAGGTCCAACTTTTTTACCCATGGGTCCTCATCATGTTCATAAAAACGGGTCGAAACTTCTTCCTTCACGTATAACTTAACATCTCATAATGTTTCAAAATTCAAGATAAATTCTGCAAATCTAACTTTTTCCTCAAAGTGTTTTTTATGATATTACCAATATCCGAGAATACTATCTAACGATAAGTGTAGCATTATTGCGATTTTAGTTCAAGGAAAAAATAAAATTTGAATTGAAAACATTGAACAAATACGTACTGCAAGGTTATTTCGAAATAACAAAGAAAATTGAAGCTTTTATTTTAAGTATGCAGTGGCGGCCGTTACGGTATTTTTAATTAGGTGACGAGAGTTGGGATGTCGAGCTGTTGACAATACACATTCAAATATTAGTAAAAAAAGCAAAAATAAAATATTTGTTTAATATTTAGAAGTGTAGTGTTAGTAAAAAAATTAAAATAAAGGTCTTGAAATAATATTGATATTTTGAACACTTTGAAGTAGTCCGTGGCCACAGGAAGACTGAAGTGGCATTCGTCTGTCAGTTGATACAATTATTATATAGAACTGGATATTATATACTGGATATTATATGGAACTGGATTCTTGCAGAATGCGCTGACTGTATTTTACTCTCTGATGAGTTTGAGGCTGCATAGTTTTTATATTTGGTTTTTATCCCATGTGGTAGAAAGTTTTCAACCATCTTCTCTATTGAAACTAGAATGTTTTTGTATTGCAATAGCGTCGCGGGCAATTATAGGGATATATCTGTTTTCCCTTGCGAGAATAAGATGTGAATAAAACCTGATTTAGTTGGGTATATCTGTTGTATGCTCACAATATACGGCTGATTTCAATACTACGACTATTTATGCCATCGGAGATGTGTTCCTTTACCCTAACACCTAACCCATTGTTTGACCAATGTATTTGTGTACCAATGTACCAAATGTACCAATGTGTTAAGCCACAGTCACAATCCAGTCTGTATCTGCACACTTCTAAAATCAGGAAAACTAAAGATATGCTTGATTTGCTTTAAAAAATAAAAGTCATTATCTAAACTCGGAGATCGAAATTTCCAAAATGACAAAATATGAAAAACGACAAAATATACTCAATAAGAGCGAAATATGCACCATAACAATACTAATTATAATTTAAATTTACATTTATACAAAATAATTCTCTACAGTAAATCAATTGTAATCGTTATGGTAATATACTATAACATATTTCTGTAGACTTTCTAGAGCTAATTTGCAATATTTCATTACTAAATTTAATTCCTGCCACAGTTCTCTCTGACTGAAGCTAAAAATAAACTTATTTATTGAACAATAAAGTTTATTTTTTAGTTATTCGTTCTAAAAATACTTCCCCTTAAAGACATAAGATTTCAACATTAATAAAAACACAAATTCTTTTGTGTGTAGCTTTAAATAAAAGGTATATGCTATTTACCTGGACCAGCTACCAGGCCTTACTATACATGTGAATTATTAATAATAATTTATGTTGATTTATTAATAAGAATGTATGTTGATTTATTATACCTATAATGAATAATTCATTCAACATAATATAATGTACTCAATTAAAATATAGTTTAGTTAAAGTTATCTGATATAATTTAATATTTTTTCGCATAATATTATTAGTTATATAGACCGAAATGGGTCACACATCAAGCTCATCCCAGCTTGCTTTTAGATATAAATAGCATATGAAACTTTTATATTTTCATAATAATTAATCTGGCTGGAAAAACCTGTCAAACTTTGTGAGGCTTCTCCTGAAACTTTATACCTCTTAATATCTATCTACTTCTCATAAACTATTATGTTCTATACATTATTTTTATTTTTTTCTAGTTTCAAGAATTTGGCATAGAGAACCTAATGTCAAGGGTGAAGACACATCCAGGACATTGCGTGTTGAGTAACGGACCTAAACACCGGGCTTTGATTTGTAACCAGAGCAATAAAAACAAAGAAAAATGAAAATAATTTAAATATAAACATTTCCCCGGGTGTGAATCGAACTCTTAACCATCGCGTATACTGATGTCTCGTTTCTTAACTCACGTTTCATCTCTATGGCTATAGAGTCAATTTTCATGAACTAGGACTATAGAGTCCTAGTTCATGAAAATTGAGATAAACTTATATAGATATTGAGAACTTCTGTATTACGTAGTATATGTAATAAGGCATATTAGTTGATCAGCGTCATATGAGTATGAAAATATCCTTGTTTTAATTACAGCGTACCATAAAATAATAAAACAGTAAAATATAAAAGAGTTTGAAAAAAGAAACACAGCATTTATAAAACATTAGAGAAGAATTCTTCACTTGTTGTCAATTTTTAATGAAAGTCACTGCTGCTTAGTTCCACATGCTGACGCACCCGCTATTGCAGTTGAAAGTATCCGGACTAAGCTACGTGATATTTGATAATTATAACTTTTTCTCAGTTCAATTGGACAAAGTACAGCATTGGGTTCAGCCGCCTTATATACCATCGTGGCGCAGTAGTACCACATCTGACTGTAATCCCGATTAGTTGTGGGTTCGATCCCCACTCGGTGAAATGGTCACAATTTAATCATTTTCATTTCTCCGCTCTGGCACCTAAGACGAAGCGCAACATCGATTTCGGTCACATGACACGCAATGTCTCGATTTCGGGCGGAAAGTGGAGAACGGAGTGTCTTGACACTAGGTTCTCTCCGACTACCCTGCTATACGGGAAAAAGCGTGAAGCCTTTTTTTTCATATACCATCTCTGTCTACAAAAACGAGTGGAAGCTGTATAACCCTGTCTGTCTGTATCACAAATTTATCTCTGTCAATTCCGATATAATAAAAGTCTGAACATGAAATATGCATTATGTGCAATGGGACCTTATGGTGTTTACAAATCTATATTGTTTTCTTTCCCTTGAACTAGTTTTGTTATTCCTATGATAATTTATTTCACCTCTTACGTAGAAGGTTTGGTCGCGAAGACCTTGATAATATAAAATTACAATAATTCCTTGGCTGGTGTTATTGTTGAGTTGACTTGAATGTAAAATTAAACAAGAATTATCAAAGTAACATTTTTTATAATATGTTCTGCGAACGAGGCTTGTATTTTAATTATAACTTGCTTCAATTGTATCTTTCTATCAAGCGATGTGGGAAAAGCTTACAGCGTTTTATTGACCCATTTATAGGTTGAAATTTGCATCCGTGGTAGATGTCGTTGCCATGACAACCAAGAAAACGTACGCTGTTTCAATTTCTTATTTTAAACTAATCTTTTATTTTAATATTATTTTCGTTGCAAGAGGTGCTTTAGGGATGTCAATTTTTTAAAATATTATTTATCCTGTCTATGGTAATACACAACCATTCACAATATATATAAAAAAACAAAATATATAAAAAAACAAAATATATAAAAAACAAATTATTAATGTCAAAAAAATCGTGTTCTGCTTTCAGTGATTCATAGTTATTTAATAGTCCTCACGATCACGACAGCAATAAAATATATAATGCCTATATGACACTATAGGTGTAATATGATAAGGCCTGAAGTAATACAATTAAGGTGTGTAATATGTCTGGTAATAATGTGTGAAACTAAACTCTACGGATTCATCGTTGCAGAGAGAGGAGCTCGGAGTAGTGCCTGAAACCAGCGACCCAAGTATAGCTTAAACGGCTCCTCTAAAACGCGCACAAGCGTTGTGCGCTTCCACATATTATCTATCATATACGTAATAATTATGAATATAATAGTTCTATTCTCACATATATGCTAACTCAGACCAAGGAAATAAAAATAATTTAAATATAATCATTCCCTCAAGTAAGTACGAACTTACAACTATCAGTTTTACAGTCAACGCTGTTCTACAGCGCCAGGATCGCGTCGGGCAAACTTTTTTATTAATAGAAAATGCCCAGTAGTTTAAGTGTATGCTATATGATTACAAGTTGAATTTAAAACCAAAAGATGCCATATTTTATTTTAAAATTGATTCTTGTTTCGCCATTTACATGGTAATATTTCCATAAAGCTCAGAATAAACAAAGAGCGGTTAAATTGTTCACATCGTATTTTTAAAGGTTGAAACGTTTGACGAATACCAATCATAGCTTATTTATTTACAAACTTATTATTGTTACCTTAATATACATTTTGATAGTGACTTTATCTGTAGCAAAATGTAATATATTTTTTATATTAACACATATTTATTGTCTATCTTTTTATCTATCGATGTACGAAATTCTATTTAGACCCATTCTTGCCCTCCGATTTGGATGAAAATTTCCATATCCTACATTAATACAATATTTTCACGAACCCGATCTACTTGCCTGGAAGACTAGGATTGTCAGAAAAACTTTTTTACTAGTCTTTAAAATAATTACTTAAATTACCGATAGACGCGTTAGAACAGTTTTTTTTTGTATATCAACATGGCAGATATTAGTAACAAAGTGATAATTTAAGTTGTAATACTAAATTTATTAATAAGACAGGAAGAAATTATTTGTTTCTTTTACGTAAACGTCACGTCTTTACAAAATTAAGATGTTTTTATTTGATTTGAAATTCTTTTTTGTTCAGCTTCATTTTTCAAGCAGAGAGAACCCAGTGTCAAGACACTCCGATCTACATTTTCCGCCCGAATCCGACACATCAATCATAGATAACGCCGCGCTTTGTCTTGTCACAAGAGCGGAGAAATGAAAATTATTATGATTTGAGTGGTAATCTAACCCACAGCCATCGAGTATACAGTCAGACGCTGTCGCACTCCGTTTTTATTTCAAGTCTTTGTATTTTACCAAAAGTTACATTATAAAAACTAACATTAAAGGGTAAAACATCAGTTAAATATAAGAAGCAATCTAACCCAACTTATCTTAATCTTGAAACTACTTCCAATGGAATAAATCAAAATTACAGTATAATATTAAGGCTGCAGAAGCTTTATTAGAAACCCTCGACCACTAAAGCGTCATAGTAGAATGCGGAAGTGAACCTGCAGATATTGGCGGAGATTGGCTAGAGTTTCCGCTAGATTTTACTGAGGAGTATCGGTGCTCACCAGTGAACTCGAATGGTCTGCGTATACTGCATTTCCCAGCTATAAAAAGAAAAAGAAGCTTAATTTTTTTTTGTTTAATAGAGAGTTCGTTCTGTCATAAGCATTTTATTTAAATATATTATTTCTTCATAGGTTTATTCTCACATATGTAATCAATAAAAAATATATCCAAATATAAAAGTCGAGATATATCACAAAATAACGCAATGTTCATAATATATTTTTTGTGGAATTTGTTCTCATACCCTGTGTCGTTCTATGGACGATGCTCTACTTTTTATTGTTTGCTTGCCTTCACAAACTTTCTTTACAGGTTGCGAAGCTATTACAGTTGCGCTTGCGGCGGTGCGAGAAAATTCAAAGCATACTTTCTAAATGCAATAGTGGAAGGTTCAAAATATATAATGTAAAAAAATATATATATCAAAATTTAAGTGCTTTTCATTGATGAAACTTCTTGATATCTCAGGTTTGTTAAATCATTAACCTTTTCGTTTCTCTATATTTCATTTCCCCTTGTTTCAGAGAGATCAAAATAAAAAGTTTGTGAAACATTTATCTCACCAAAAACAAACAATATGAGTATGGCAGCCATGTCCAATATAAAAATATGAGTGATTGTCGACTTCGAGATAATGGAGATGTAATGGGTGCCAAGTTCAGTAAATGGAAGTTATAATACTTAAAAAATATATTAAACATAAAATATATAAGCACACACCTTTGACATACACTTTTTACAATAGTGTAGGTCACACGCACACACACGTTGCTAAGGCAACGGGCAATTTTCGCGTCACCGGTGTTTCTAGAAAATATAAATGTCCAGACAACAGCCGCGTTTAATGTGATTGAATAAAATTAAAATAAGCTAGGATGGAGTCGTAAACATGTTAATACTTTTACCCATTTTAAAACATTGCAGCTGTGTTGGTAGAACATATCATAGTAGTTTTTTTATAATGTAAAGTAAATCTTCCAAAGATAAAGTCTGGGGTAAAAGTCGAGTTATGTGAAATTCGCGTCTTCGACACTACCGAAGGACCCAAGAAATTATATACTTTCAGACATATTTCATTCAGATTATGCTATAAATATATTCTTGAACGAGATCTGAACGAGTTACTATTCCGTATAGATACTAACTGCTCCACGATGTTTTCAGAATGTTTTAAACGAGTGGATATTTTTTATGTAAATGGCAGCTGCGTTTTATTTGTGAATCGTATGCTATTAGCGAAATAGCGAAATTGGTTTATTTCGATCTTTCTCACGCTCCTAACGAGAGTTTCCGGATTCGTTCGTAAACAATTCGATTCAAATGATGAAACATCTTTGTGTGTTGCACGACTCTTTGAAATTGTAAATTTTCCACGGTATATAAATTTTTGTAAACCTTATCTTGTTTTTTTAAATTAAAATTTCGTAAAAAGGTTATTTAATTTATTATTTTTTTAAATAAAATCTTTTCTTTCTCTCTTTACTATATCTTGTATTCTATAATTTATTTGGTGATAGTTTTAAGTACACATATCTGTCAGTAAATACCGCATTATGAAGTAGGCAGAACTAATATAGCGATACGTCATTTAATTCTACATTTTTCACCCATTAAAGGACGTCATCTTGTGTGGCGAAAATCAATGTAGCGTATAGTTTAACACAACTTGAGAGATATAAATGTTTTGGCTTAGTTAATTTTGCCTCTACGACCGCATTATATTGAAACACAGCTGCTCTACGAAGTTGATTAAAGATTTCCTTTTTCGATTTGGATTAATGGGTAGGCTTGCCAGAAAAAAATATCGTCTATTCACTTCTAATTGCCCTGTAATAAAAAAAATATTGTAACGTTCGTAATTTTTGGCAATCAAATCAATTTTAGGTATATTATTGCAGAAAGTCGAAACTCCTTGGCATTTCATAAATTCATCGTGCGAGTCGGGTGAAACAGATGCCCGGAGCAGTGTCTGGTACTTGCGACCAAAGTGTCGAGTTAAGAGGCCTCTTTCAAATGCGCATTAACACCTCACCTCGCCTCGACTGTCCGTGCTATCCTCTACATAACCAGGAACTTAAGCACGATTTTTTTACAAACGTTACAAATAAGGAACTTGGTGAATCTAGACTGAAAATGATAATAATAATGCTCCTAATATCTAATTGAGATAAATTTTGTCGTCATAACAACTAAAGTGATTTCGATGTTAAAAATACTACGCACATGGTATCCGCTCGTACCGTGAATGTTTATTAGATAAGGTTTATATGTATGTGTGTTTACCAAAGAGTATAAGAAAGACGGCTATCTGTATATATATTATATATACAGATAAAGCTATAAGAAATTTTATTTTGTATTTGTAACAATTATGCTTATAAGCCTTAAATTGATTATTTTTAGTTGAATGGAAGCAGTCGTTGTGGTGCAGTAAGACAACATCTAGCTACAAGCGCGATAGTTGTAGGTTCTATTTACTTAATTAAATTTAAACGAATATATAACGTGGCGTCCAGCTCCGCCACTGAATACGTAATGTCTCAAGTCTGTGCGGAAAGAGGTGAACAGT
The DNA here is from genome assembly GCA_038994665.1 of Podotricha telesiphe. NCBI lineage: Eukaryota > Metazoa > Arthropoda > Insecta > Lepidoptera > Nymphalidae > Podotricha > Podotricha telesiphe. The sequence goes on along the minus strand of JAOYRR010000281.1, from coordinate 1,001,123 downwards.
GTATTTTCACAATGGATTTTCTCTGCTTATTCTTGTATGCGGGAAACAGTGTGAAGCTGCTTATGGTGTACCTCAATGAAAAAGTAAGCAAAATAATAAGAAATATTTTTTTATAGGAATACCTATATACTAGGAATAGTTAATTTTATTTGGGGGACCTTTCAGACAAAGCTCTCTTGGTACGTTAATTTGTGTCATAAAAATTATATTATTTGAATAGAAATACGATGTACGATTGTACATTGTTTAGAACAGGTTATAAATTTTTCTAATGTTGCCCGCGACTTGGACCGCGTGAAAATAAAAGTAGCCTAAGTTACTACTTATTAAATCTCACTGACCAACAGACGGACAAAATTGTAATAAAATATTTTGTTATATATACCGTGAATACATACATATGCATTGAGTAATAAGTGATTTTTTAATATGAAATAACCCAAAAATTAAATAGGCTTAGGTCAAATAAATGACGATATTCATTGCGTTCATTACTGGTTGATAAATTGTGTTATGAAAAAAAAAAATATCAATAAAATAAATAAACTATTACATCAAGTGAGTGTAAGATCAAAGCACAGTTAAAAGACAGATGTGTATTACTATAGGTACGCTAGAAAACACACTGTTTAAATGGGCAGATAGACGAGGAAATGACGATAAATCTACCCTAAAATGTCTCTCAGAGTTATCACCGCTTTACCTAAGAAATATAAACAATACTACAACGTCTATATTTTGAATATATGAATGTTTTGACAAAACGTATACTCGTACATGTTAAAAGCGCTCGATATATGTGTGCGTTCGAGGCCGTATTTATTTTAGACGGCGGCGTGCCTCGGCTCAGTTCTCGGTCCTTTGCTGACTTGTGTAAGTGATTGTGATTGATAATAATAATATTAATAGTTGAAAATGTCTGCTTCACCTATTGCAAGACAGGCGACGCACAGCCAGGCAATACCGTCGAGGAGGGTTTTAATCACCGACCCGGCTCAGATGCCTGATGTGTACTCCAGTACACCTGGAGGCACCATCTATTCTACTACTCCTGGAGGTAATTCTTTACCATAATTTTTTATATTAGCTTCTTGCTTGAATCAATTTCTTTTTTTTTTTCATGAATAGAGCTTAGTGCGCATTATTTGTTATTATTATAGAACACGTGGTTTTATATTCTGTGGTAAATTAGTTGAAAGTAATCCGGAACATGTTGAATTACAGTTTTTTATACAAACATCTTATATAATATTTTAGTATCAATTATTAAGCTCGACTTCGAGGCCACTGTTATCACTTCCAATGTCAATAAACATTACGCAACGCCGTGTGACAGGCGCAATGAAATAAAACTAGGTTAGCCAGGTTGGGGTGAACAACCTTAGTTAAACGATCATATTATCCCAATAAGAGCTATTTAAACTGGCTACAAGGACTGAGAAAGTAAATTTAGATGTGACAACGACCGCGTGTTGATTGCGAGACCTTGATATCGTAGTGCGTAGATAGAAAAAAATATATATTTTGTAAGATTATTACAACGCATTTTCCACATTGAGCTGCGTCGACGAAGAGAACCGGTAAAGTAATAATACACTCTCTACTTCCGTCCATTTTAAGTAATATTTTTCAATAAAGTAAAAAATTAAACTAAAAATTATCATATTCAAAAATTCACGACGTCAAGTCACAACCGTCATGTGTATATACACTATCCAACTCTATCTAGGGCGTTAATATGTTGGGATATCTCTCTGAAATCTTACAAATTGATATACACACAATATAAATTTTTATCATTTTTTAAAGTGTTAATCACACACTTAGGAAAATAAAAGAGACATATTTAAAAATAGTATAAAAATTTTAACGCAGCGGGATTTGAACCCGCGCATCTTTAAAACAGTTCAAGCGCTCTGACCGCTAAGCCATGCGTTCTACATCCAGCTACGTAAAAATTCTTATACGCTTATAACAACTTATATTTGTTGTTATCATTTTTAAAGATATTTTTTACACTATATAATTATTGAGATTTGCTATACAAATTTACCTTTAACCTTTTTTTGGGTAGAGTCTTTAGGTAAGAGGAGTAAATATTTTAACGCACGATGTTATCGAAATTTAACTTTTATATATATCTTCTATATCTTCTAAACTTTTTAAGTTGCACACCACGTGTCGGTATAGAGAAGTAGCGCTCACTTGTATCATTTATTGTAATAAATGGCGGATTTAATAAATTATCAAATCATTAAAAAAAAACTCTAAAATCATATTTAACATGTTTTTGCATAAACAGACATTTATTTTACCAATACAGAAGAAAAACCTTCATACGGTATACAAATCCCCAATTTTCATATACAATATTAAAATAAATTAATATTAGCTCTTTAATTATTATTTTTTTAATTTATATAAAGATAAATTATTTCATTGGTACATATGGGAGAGCCTAACGCCACGCCACCGTCAAAATTGAACAACGGATTCATTGTAAACAGTTCAAGGCTAACTGTGAGTCATGTAATACAAATAATTGTTCGTAACTTATTATTAAATAGTAACTGAGGTGCGTGAAATATATTAAAACAATTTACACATGAAAGGTTTTGTTAGAGGAGAGGCAGCCGTAACGCTTACAATATTATATGCTATTGATAATTAGTTTCATTATTAAATTAATTGTATTGCTCATTATATAACTTAAATTTGATCTTATTTTCGGTTAAATTTAATTTATAGACATTAAGACGTTAATTAAAAATCGTTGATTACACCTGGTTAATGTTCTAAAGGGTCGCCAGTTCATACTATGGTAATATATTAAAATAAGGCAAACGTACGCGTAGGGTTGTGGTACAAAGATATCAGGACATTCCTAATTTTACATAAAATGTGTTAGGGGCTACAAATATATAAAGTCCATGATTTAAAAAAAAAAAAACTTCTAGATCCTATTTCCCAAATTACATTGTAAATATGATTTATTAATATAATTCTGCCACGATTGACATTAATCTGTAATAGTTAGAACAATAAAGTAAACAATAAAGTCATTACATAAGTTAATAAAGTATTTCTTTTAATTTTGTTAATAATAGGACAATGTTCATACAAAGCGTAGTGCCGTGTCGCCATTATCGGTTTCTCTTTTTCTGACGTTTAACGTCACGCCTTTTTTCTTATTTTTTTTTAATGTGCACAATTCTCTCATACCGATAAATTATTTCACACATTCTTATCATCTGTCAATCCTGTATGTATATTATTATTTATCTGTAGATATTTTTTTAAGTAAAGCATATAACAATTATTTATATGCTTTACTTACTAAAGAATTATAGAATGTACGAACATTTATTTGTATATTAACGGGTTTTTATTATAATATCTACAAAAAATACGTTTGAATAAATTAATGGCTATGTAATTATCAAATTTATTAATGATACGCATATTATAACCATTCGTATAGGTAGGTATACTCAAATTTATAGGTATTCTCAAAATATTGACAAGTCATGTAATTTCAATAACAATAACAAATTAATTTTGATAAATTGTTGTTTAGTTTAGATAAGTTTATATAAATGATAAGTATCTAATATTTTAAAAAGTGTATTGTTAAAGCAAATAGTCCATTATATGTCAAAACAAACTTAATATTATTTTTCTTTAAAATTAGTTTAAATTCATAGAGTATATTTTTTTATTATACAGAGTAAATCATTGAATATTAGGTGTAAATATACGTAATTTTTATAGACTCTACAACACTTTTCTTCTAACTCTATTGGATTTTGAACGCATTTGAAAGTGGGCGAGACGAATTCACGTCGCATTTTGCCTAACTAAATTTATTGTGTTCGTTCAGACTTATCCTATCATCGCCACAATGGCGACAGTTGTTCTATTAATAATGACAGTAATAATAGTTTTAAGGTTTCACAAAAACATTTTTACTGAGATTTTTATAAAAGATTATATTAAGTTAAAAAAATATATTGAAACTAAATTTTATAAATTTCTATTTTCAGGTACCCGTATAGTCTACGATAGGTCATTCCTGATGTCGCTGAGGCAGTCGCCGATATCACAGACACCACCAAAGTGTTCATTACCCGCTGCTCTATTAAAGAACCCGTCCCTTGCAAGTCCAGCAGGTCCATCTGTCCAAAAGCCGCGCTCTAATTCGATCTCATTTGACGAGTCTCAGGAGACGTTCAGTATGGATCTCTAATTAGATTTAACATAATTTGTGCCTTTTGAATCATTTATGAAGAACTTACCACATTTTTTTTAATAATCAAGACTGTAAAGTAAGGATGAAATGTTTAAAATTTACCTTTAATTTGGTATATGGACTAGATTTATTTTGAAAGTAACTTAAATGCAAAGGCTTTGCCTCAAATAAACATCAATTTTCTAGTCATATGCTCTTATTATGACAAATTATTTAGGCGTTTAATATAGCGTAATCTAACTACATCAAAACGATTCATGTTTATATTTTGGCATAAGCTGTAAATTATAAATAGTTTAGTGTACTTTGCGTTGCAAACGCATTCTTTTGCCAAGTAACAAGAATAATATAAAAAAAATGTAATAGTAAATCCAAAAAAAGGTCACAATTTTTTATTTAATAATTGAAATATTAATTATGACTCGAACACGTTTTGAAAACTTTGTGTGATTTTTTTAATTGTTGATTTTAATTAATTACAAAAACCAAAACAGCAAAGGATATTGTAAATATTAGTTTTTAAACTTAATACGCGTGTGACGCACATTTAAGTATTTTTTTTTTATTTCTAAGCAAATGCCATTATATAGAAGCTAATTTGAAGGATAATTTTCTTCTCATAATGGTATTGCTATAGTAATCTCATTATTTGAGACATTATACATGTGTAAAACTTGTTTTAGGTAATTCAGTTGTTATTTTAACTTCTACACGATTTTGTGGATATTAAAAGCATGATATTATAAGATCTCCTTTATATTATATTTTTTATCTATCCTTTTTTTCACTTTGACATTAGCTTTGTATAAGTGTAACATTCATTGATTAATATGAAATAAAAATGTATTTATATAATACAGATGTTGCCAGGTCTAGTTAGTAAAAATGCTTAAAAAGGAATTAAAAGAGCACTAAATTAACATGTACAATACAATCTGCATATTCCAGGAGGAAAATTATTATTACTACCCATCGTAATGAAAACAAAGGGATAATAATCTAACCTTCATACAGTTACGTTATTAAAGGGTGCATTTATTACCACCCTTAAATCTCTTTAATTATCACAATTATTATTAATATTGTAGCAAAGATAATGTATTGAAAGTCTGTACTAGAAAACAAATTTAAGATACTGTTATGGATATAAATTTAATAAATTGTTAGTTTAGAAGACATATTATAAAGAAATGTACTCAAATACAAAACACACGGTCTCATTAAAATTATTTGAAGTAGATGATTTTTTGACAAAAATAATGAAAACATTTAAGTTTAGGAGAAAGAGCGCTTTTCAGAATTCATGCTGCCAGGTAAAAACTAATTTATAAAAAAAATCTACATGTAAGTGATAGACAGACTGTCTCGTTTATTATCCTAGTTTGTATTGTTTACATATTAGTAAGGATTCACTAAGTCCAAAAGTTGTTCCAAAGCATTTATCTGTTTTCGTATCAATGTGGCTCTCTTTTAATTAAAGAGCGGATGTTATTAGTACTTTAAGCGTATACCTCTACTTGCTTCGTTAAATTAGATATATTTTCAGATATGTTTATAAAACGCCAGTGAAATGAAATAAATGATATATTAGAATTATTCTTTTATTTTTTTTCTATATACGCTGCGATATTTACTGAGATTCGACAGACTGTAGAGTTTATGGTTCTGAGTTTGATTCCCATTTCGGTGAATACTATATATATTTATATTATTTTAGTTTATTGGCTCTGGTGAGGCTAGGGGCTTAAGATACAATATCTCGAAATTTGGCGGAAAGTGAAGAACCCTGCTATACGGGGAAAAGCCTTAAACTATTTTTTTGGATATTTATGGATAAATGTAAAAAGAATACTTGCATTACAATAAAACTATAAATGTTTGAAAATAAAATATTCTTTTATGTACTCAATATAGTATACATAAGTACAGTTACTACTTTAGACACTTAGATAAAATCTTCATCCACCATTGGACGGTGTTATGCAGTTAGATAATGTTGAACTGAATATTTTTGCATGCCTTGATAAAGTGCGACTTTGTCTGTAATTCAAACTAAGTGTTCTATTTTCTTGTGATTTATTTTCCTTACGGATCTCAGCAAGGAGCTGGTGGTGTGAACCTGTCACGGGCTAAGCCAAGTGGGTCAGTTCATTGTGTATGGCTGTGGGTGTAGATGTCAGGAATCGCCGAACTATAGAGCAAGTGTCTAAAATTACTGACTTTTGTAAAGGGAAAGTGTTTTTGTGTAGGCATAATTCTTTTAGGGATGTATGTAAAGATTTCGGAACGAGCCCTGTGGACGATAGAATGATGGATATGATTTGACGTAGATATTAATGTAAGAGCTTTATGTATGGGACTGTCATTAATTTTGCTGTGCATGTATGTGTGAATGTTAAATACCTGTTTATTGTGTAGATTTTTTATATCAATTACTCCCCTACCTCCTAAGTTTCTCTTGAGGTTAAATTTTCTGTAGCTGAGTGAATGTGGTGTATGTTATGTTTGTTAAACGTTGTCCGGGTCAGTCTGTTAAGACTTTCTAAGTCTGTAATTGTCCATTTAATGATCCCAAAGGAGTATGTTAAAATTGGCACAGCCCAAGTATTAATTGCCTTTATTGTATTTCTTGCCGTTAATTCTGTTCTTAGTATTCCATTTTGTCTGTCTATGTTACTTTTTCTTTAGTTCTTTTATCTTAGTGTGATCTATCCCCATACTCTGTGAATAGCCTAAATATTTGTATGTATCTGTAATTTCCATTGTATTTATACGTAAATTATGTTGCGTTTGTTATATGTATGGATCAGTTTTATGATATTTTCCTTTTATAATACTATTTAATTTACATTTATCCAAACCAAAATTCATTTTAATGTCTGTACTAAATTTTTCTGTGGCTTCTAGGAGATTATAAATTTGCTTTTACGAACCTTTTTGTTCTTCTGAAATGACTTTGTTGTGTGTTAGATGCGAATTGATTTTGTATGAGATGATGGATGTAGGTAGTTTGTATAGTGTTGAGAGGCATGTGATTGGACGATATTTAGCTGGTTTTTTTGTGTCTGCGTCCTTTGGTTTAAGATATGTGTGTCCGTGGGTTAAAAAGATAGGAATGCTGTATGGATCAAGAATGAGATCATTAAAGGCCTTAGCTATTGGTTCATGTGTGGATGTGAAATATTTAAGGCAGTAATTATGAATTTTATCTGGGCCGGGAGTTTTTTAATTAAGTGTATTATTACGTCTGGCATTGACTCTAATTTTTCCGCTTCTTCAGATTCCTCTCTGATCACTCGCATCATGCATCCATATTATGTTCTGCTGGCTGGGCCAAATATTTTCCCAAAACGTTTAGACATCTGTTATGTTAGGTGGTTCTATAAAATAGGTTTTGGTTATTATTAAATGTTATCTCTGTGCCTTTGATTAGATTTTTTATATCTACGTAGTCTCTTTGATAATGCCTGTAATTTTTGCGTTTAATGTCTAGTGCTTCTGTTGCTTCCTGCTTTTTATTATAGGTTCTATTCATAATCCGTCTATTTCTATTTGATAAGTTATCTTTAATGAATTGGTTTAATCTCCCTATATCCTTTCTAAGTATTGTAATCTTCGTTTCTAATCGCCGTTCCCATGCTGGTTTACAATCATGTTTTCTTCTGATCTCTTCTTCTGTGTAATTTGGGTTACTGCGTATCTGTATATTTGTAGGTTTATTGCTATGTATTGATGTTACTGTCATTGCCGCACAGTATATTAAATCGTGTATCTGTTCTATTGTTGTATACGTGTTGTTTACGAATTCTTTGTGTATTATTTGATTGAGTATATTAACTGCGATTTTAGACTTACGTGTAATAATTAATTTTGGAATATTTGGTCGTGAATTTGGATCCGTTCCTTTATATTTTGCAAAAAAATCACAGAAGCTATCTCTGTATTGTTCTAGATTATCAGTCTCAAGAATTTCTATATTATTTTTCAGAGCTTGTGTCGGTGTTTATGGTGAAGATGCGAATGTTAACGTTGTCTGGGTATGAGTAGTTTTAGTGTTTGCTGTTTGAATGTTAGAGTTTAGTGCGGGCCTCTCTATTAGACTACTTGAGTTCGATTCTTGATTATCTATATTAATATGGTAGCTGTGGGTATTAATTATATAATTTGTGGTAGTGTGGTTAGTATTATTGCAATTCAACATCTGTTGTAATTCTTGTTTAATTTTTTTCCTATCTGCGGGGGATATTCTGTTGTTACGATGGATGACGCGAACTTGATCTGCTAAACGTTGTTCAGAGATAATATTATGAAGGTCGGGATAAATATTAATGACTTGTGTGTAGAGTGTTTTGCGATATCCAGTGAGGTCTGTTTCGCATTTTGTGACTGTAGTAGCAGCGCAGTAAGTGTTGGTTGATTTGATCATTCCATTTCATCCGCTGCCGTTGTTTGCCAGCTAGGGTAGTTGCAGGGCGCATATCCTGCAAAACACTTCTTGCTGTTTCATGTGGAGTCTGGTGAAGGTGTGTATGTTCTTTCGGCTGTAGCATCTTTGTTGGCCGTGACCCGCCTGTTCAATCTACGACCACTGACGGCCCGCATGCTGCCACGTCCAGCGCCAGCTCCAGACGTGCCCTGGCGGTCCCCAGGTAGAGGCCCTATACGTGTACCATTATTAAAATTCTCCATTTTGATGGGTTTCCATTGCCTTGTTAGCCGCGCCAGTAACTATATTATCGCGTGTACCGCCCCCCACGTAAGTCTTATGTTCGACTTGGACGTATGGTTGTATTGGCGGGCCTATTTTTTTTTTTATTATTATTATTATTATTATTATAATCACCATCTACCTGCTAAAATAAGACATTGTAAAAGAATCAAATTAAAGTTGTTTAATCTAAAACAAAATGAAACAAAAATAATATGTATTTAATAAAAAAAATTATTATTATTATTATATTATATATTATTTGCTATTATAACATATATATGTTATAATAGCAAAAACGACACGCAACTCTATCTGAAAGTAAAGAAAACTTATTTGAAATGCATGTGAATTCTCCCGCTGTCCCGAGGGAGAGAGGGTCTGCTCTCCACACGGCTACACCTCTTCAATTGGACCGGCAATATAACTACAAATGCACCTTTTACATGGACAGCACGTTGCCTTTCAGCTTTTATTTTGTACGTGTATTTTTTAAATATATTAAAATTTATTTAAAAAAAACAATTACAATACAATTTATTTCTACGCTAGAGTTACGCAATATTTAATTTATTATCCTCTTTTGGCCACAGTCTTATTGTAATTAGATACTTAGGTAAAAGGTAGCGGGTTTTGACTGGTTTTTAACATGTTGTCGTAGTATCTGTTATTTATATGATACTACTAGTTTTTACGAAAGTTAAGTGTTGAAAAAAAAAGCACTAGAATTTTTTATTAACGCCATTGTTTTATTATGGCCACTGAAGGTATATATTTCAATTTTTATACAGCGACACAATATTGGGTGATACTTGTATGTTACAAACGGCATAAAATCGTAGCATAGAGCGTAGATCGAATAGTTAGGCTAAATTTTCACGTTAAAATACATATAGGGGTATTTATATCTGGGTATTCAAATGTTGGTCATCACTCGATTTATAATACACCTCTATACTTAGAACAATAACTGCAGCTAATTTTAACCTAATTATTTAATTACATATGACCTGTTTATTTAAATTTTATGCTTATTCAACAAAAACATAATTTTTTTCATAGGTATTTAAGCTTTATATTGTAAATGGTCGTGTACAGGTATTAATTTTGTTTAGTTATTACTTCCACAGGTTTCTATTGTTAGTTTTAACGACTTGCACAGATTGATATTTCGTAGATTGACAATAACTTAGTTTTCAATTTTATCTTTCTTATTCAGTTGCGAATTATAATCGAATCTATGATTTAGAGAAGTTCATTGGCCTTACGCGTGGTAGTATACCCTTAACCATAACACTTTCAGTATTTAAACAGTGTACCTTAAAGCTGATGTGAAAGAGTTTAAATTGGCTTGACTTAAATGACCTTGCACCCTCGTTGCACCCTCGCCCTTGCTCAGTAATCTGTCTGGGTCTAATCGCTTGATATTTACTACTGTTTGGTTTGCATTATAGGATTACAATTGAAATGTCATGTTAATGTAACATTTTAAACGGGATTATAAGTGCACTTTTCTAGCATTTTATAGCCAAAGTATAGAAAATTGCACTTGGAAATTCACATCTTTCCTACAAGTGTAATGTTGTATATTTTTTTATTTTCATACATGTTACTTGTTTTCGGTAGAAACAGAGACTTGTTTAACGTGTATATATAGTTTGCGTTTTAAGTGATGTTTGTGGGTTCGATTTCTATTTGGGGCAATAATTTTATTAAGTAAATTTTCAAATGAAAATACTGTTTTGTACGGCAAAGCTCAACATGCAGTGTCTCGAAATATTTAAGTATGGAGCTGATTAAAACTTTTACATTACGTAGAAACAGAAGTCGTATTTATACAAACTAAACACTTATATGAATGCCATGCGTCATTACGCACTTTATCCTATGAAGCTTTTACCTTAAGAAGCTACTTGGCTACTTTACCTACCTGCAAGTATTTCTTTAGAATTCTATTGAAATTTATATTAAAAGGTAAATATGTGACTGTATGATGAAAAAGGAAATACATTTTTACAAAAAATCATTTTGACAAAAATGCACCATATTTTTTAACAGCTTCACGCTTTATCCCGCTTAGCAGGATAAACTGAGAGAACCACGTACACGCAAACACGCATCATATCCATTATTCGCATTCCACCCGAATTTTAGACATTGTTTGTGTATTGCATGAAAGCAATAGGTATCGTGCAAACAAAATAAATTAAATTTAAGAATACCCTCGAATGGGAATCGAACCAACAACCATTTTAATCATAGCGCTTACAGTAAGTCTTTGTTGCACTGCGCCAGTCTGCCTCTTGAAATTTAAAGTTAAAAAATATATGTATATATATTTTTAAAGTAATTCATTTACTATAAAATACATGTATATAGCAAATTTTAAATCTAATCTAATTTTAAATCTAATAAAACAACTACAACCAGACATAGCATAGTTCACTCAGTCACCCTACAGTGAGAAGACCAACCTATAACATAAAAGACCGCCCTTTAAAGGGGAATCTCAGACGCTATAAAGATAGGATCGCGAAGTCATCACGCTTTGTGCGAGTGCTCAAGTATTGGGATTAAAAATGACATGGGGCTTACAAGAAAGCTCTCTTCAATAGACTTAAGTGGCTAGTACATTGAATCAAAAAAGTTTAGAAATACACTTTAATAAAAATATACTTGAAAGGTATGATATGCGGATATGCGTGTTTACGAAATGTTCTTGTGCGGATTATGTTTTATAGAGATATGCGGTAAAAAATCGCGCTGTCTTTTACTATTAATTATTAAGTAAAGGAATTCTTATCTTCCAAACTCCATACGGTTTCAGAAACCAGTAGACGCTGATTATTCTCTCGAGATGCAACTCTGATGCTGACCACGATCCTCAGACTTGAAGGATTGCCTACAGAGATAGATTATTTATATTCGAAATTATGCGCAGGCGCAATAAAGAAGTATGTACGTGACTGTGTAGATGCAGATTCGAATTTCACTCAGGATATTCTTAATATGCTTGAAAAATTATGTAAACGAGTGTTGTCGCCCATTTCGCAAACAACATTCAAGCGTGTAACTTCGACTGTAAAATTTAAAATATTGGTTTTTGAGTTCCCATGTTGAATTTCTGGAAACTCTCTAAATGCTCCTGTAGATGCAAATGAAATCAACATGGAAAATTTTACAGGTATACGTGCCGTAGTTTAGGCGTTTCATTATCCGACAGTCACTCAGCGAGATGGGTATTGACTCGTTGTCGCAAGCAACTTTGTTTATATGAACTGTATGATATTTGTATAATTACATTAGGAATTTGGACATATCCTATTTTTGTGCGTCTTTAAAGTCTCCAAGAAATATACATGCCAAATTTTAGTTTTTGAAAGGGAAGCGTTTCGACCATAGTTTGGCTCTAATACCAACTATTAAAGGTTCTTCGAACAATTCTGAAACATTAAATTTAAATATGTTATATACACAAAAGGGTTGATTAATGAGTGAATATGAGTGAGAGAATCGCTGTCACGTGATCAAGACGAGGTCGCCCCTAATGAGTTTAGTTGAAGCCTCTCAATTACTAGGCACCGGGCACGCTACTGCTAAGCTAATGATTTCAAAGCACTATTACAAATATTTATACCATGGTTCGATTATTATTATTTTTATTTAATTGTATTAAAAAAAATACAAAGCAAAAGCAATAAAGTTTTATAGTTAGCAAAGGTGGACTTATCTCTAGAACAGATCTCTTCCAGTCAACCTGTGTAAGTGTATGAGTTACAATTTGTTACAAATTACATGTTCTTTTATGATGTTAATATACTTTATGTATTTTTGTAGTATATATGGAGAAAAGAAAGTGACGGGTCGTCTTCCTCAATTTTTCATACATTTAAAGATATATTATGCGTTGGTTAAATGAAATTTACGTGATATTCCTAAGTAGTTGCTACAAAGCTTTTATTATGTTACGTTACTATCGTCATAAACACTGTATAGTTCGAGTCAATTTTCATATTTTGAAATGCCTGAAAGTTTTCCTAAAAAAATAAAAGCATTTTTAGTTGGCATAATGTCGTTGTTTTCACTGGTTTAGATACTAAATCGTGGCGCACCCGTTACTATCTTAACTTGTTACTGCTTGAAGGGGTCATGGATTCAAATCTGTGGTTTTACTGGCATGTGCAAGACAAAGTCTTTGGTTAATAAATAAAAAAGTTATAAACGAAATGATTTGTGAGTAGGTACTCTCTACCTAATCTAAAAAGAATACGGTATTGTAAAAATATATAGAAAGTTAGTGACACTTTTACTTATTTCAGTTTAGTAAGTAAATAGCATCTACAGTAATATTACTATCACTACTTCACCCACAATAGCAACTACAAAATAGGAAAAAGATATATGAGGAAAATGGGTCTTGTCAGATTTCATTCATATAAAAACCTTCGTGAGCAGACCTGCTATATGAAAAGTTATAAACAAATACACATAGTATGGTCGAATACTTTAGAGTAGTCCGTGGTCAGTCCGTAGACTGAAAGTGAAAACGTCGGGTTTTCTAAAGTGTATTTTTGAATACTAATAATATACGCGATTAATCTGACTAATAATAATTTCATTTCAAAATGTGTAAAAATCTCGAATCCTAAGATCTTACACATTACATGTTGGTAAATACTCCAGTACCAATGCAACGCTAGGAGCCATTAAAAAGACAAATTTGATTTATAGGATGAGTATTTTATTCGACAGCTCGTTTAAAACTAACTTAAATCATAATTATTTCTACCATGATCTATGAAAAGACCACCCCTATGAAACTGATACCTGAGAATCGTGCTTTATCTTATTACTGTTTCTGCTGACTATATGTGAAATCATCAGATCAGAATTGGTACTGGTTTGACATAGCAGGATAGTTACAAAGAACTTTGTGGCAAGACACTCCCTTCTCCACGCACCGCCCGCAATTGAGACATTTTGTTTCAGGCACCAGAGCGGAGAAATCAAAATAATTTAAATATAATCATTCCCCCCGAGTAGAAATCGAACCCACAACCAATCGCGTTTACAACCTGACGCCACAATTGCCTTACCTTATTGCCGTAATTAACTCGTACAATTAGAAAATTAAATAATATAAATAAATAAAGATATAAATGATAATCTGGCAAGAAATTTCATATTTTAAATATAAGCATTCCCTTGAGTAAGAATCGTCATCGTTTATACAGTTAGGACGACTCTCACTAAATTGCGTATTATATAGGTTCTATCTATTTTTGGAAAACCTTCTTCCTTTACCTTCTTTCATTATGTATTTTTGAAATTCAAATACTGCCATTAAGTTCATACAAAAACAAAGAAACGAGGGCGTAATTACACTTGTATCTTACACTTGTATAGAGCTGTTTTCAGCTATATTTACATTTTGCTTATAAAGCTTGCCACAACTAGCGCTTGACCTCACACTACAGGTACTGTGCGAGAGTTAAAGGGTTGAAATGGAATTAAAATAGCATTTCGGTCAGGGACGAGGGCGAGATTAAAAATTGTTATTTACTGCGTCAATTGCATATACATTTGTCTTTTCCATTTTTAAGGGGAGTGTGCCGTCGACAGGATATTGCGTGATGGGTGGCGGAATTCAATTCAACGGCACGCTTTGTTTGATAGTACAGGGAAATACCAATGTGCTGAATTAAATTTATTCCAACTGAGGCGCCAACTATATATTGTTATTCATAACACTTTATGGTAATTCTATTCATACTAATTAGTTACTAATTTTAGAATTGCCTCGTTCTGAGCGCGTTTGTGCAATTGTGCAAGCAAAAACGAAATTCTTCATGTACGAGTACTGAGTCGGTATTTGATTGTTGCTTTTCTTAAGTACTGGTTGACACAACATTGCAACGAGAATCGTAAGTGAGTAGTTAATAAGTTGAATATGATGTATGTTACTATTAACTACGAAATTGAATGATATATGTAATTTATATGGATTTATCGGTCTAAAATAAAGATTTGTTATATTATTGTTATTATTACTTACAAAGTAATTTTAAAAGTATTTGTTATCATAATTTATATAACAAATTCCACACTGATGCCTAAACAGTTGTTTAGGAGGCGTATTAATCGTTAGTATTACGGTTTTTTCCCACATAGCAGAGGAATTTCAAATGAAAATAGTTGAAGATCCAAGGCCAAACATAGGCCACTTTTTTTTTCAAAAATTAACCCTTATCGGATTACAATAGGGGATGTAAGTTTGTAGGATAAATCAAAGCCGCTGCACCAATTTCGATGAATAATCGAAAATAGTTGATGACGCGTAGGCTAGCATTTTTTTAATAACCAACCCTTAGTGGCTGAAATGAGGGATGAAAATTATATGAAGAACTTTAACCGCTTAACCGATTAATTTTGACATAATTATAGTTGATAACCCAGGGCTAAGGATAGGCTACTTTATATTTCAAAAATCAACTCCCTAAATGGTATTTTAATAACTATTTTGCTGCAAAAATTCGTCGAAGTTGGTGAAGCAACTTAGATTTTTCATAGAAACTTTCTCTTATTGCTTTCTTACCTTTAGAGGTTGATTTTTTTAAAAAAGTAGCTTATATTAACCCTGGATATTCAACTATTTGCATTTCAATTCCATCCAAATAGGGCTTTAGCCGTGAAAGCGTCACAGGCACATATACTTTCGCATTAATAATTTTTGTATTAAACTTGCACTTGCATTACTCATTGAGTTACTGACTACTATTTTGAAGCTCTCCGGTACCATGGGGTGCTTCTTTATCTCCAGCAGCTGTTAGACGATTACCTCCAGGGGTTGCTATTATGGAACCTTGGATATGGTTGGATCCTGCATTGCCCTCTTCTCCCCAGGATGAGTGTCATTTGATTGGCTTTAGCTTGGCCAAAGCCGGCACGCGCCTCATCGTCGGTTAGAGGGACTCCATGCCAAAGACTGAGGCCCTCCTATTGCTTGGCCCGCTCAGGGTACTCATCCATAGGGCTCTGCGCGTCCAGGGGCTTTAGGGGCAGGATTTAGTGCCCCGGGGGTAGGCGTTGTGCCGTTGGGGGCGGTCCGTCCTCACCAAGAGCACTGGGTCAAGAGGAGTTTCGGGGTCCTGACGTTCAGACTGGTGCAGGTGCTGAGTTGAGAGGCATGGTGGCTTCGGCAAATACCAGCACCAAATTGAACGTCAGGAGATGTTATCGGCGTGCCAAGAGTGTAATGATGTTGTGTCTATTTAGTATGGCGCTGGTCTGGTGCTTCTAACCCACGAAAGTCGAACCACGATTGTGGTCGTCAAAGTCCTAAATTAACATATAAAGGTAGATATATATTAAGAGTTTTTTTATGTATATATAAATAAAGAAAGTATATTGTAAGTTATAACTAATACACTTTTTAAATAGTATTTCTTACATTGAAACTACTCTTCTAATATATGTACATTTCGATGAAATAATACCGGGTAATTAATCATTACAAACAAAACCACTTTAGCTTTTGTCTCGAATGTCCTTCTTCGTGTACAAAGTGTTACAGTTGTGATTTCACACGCAATTAATACCAATGTGATTTCATATAATGTTTACATTTGAATTTAAGGGGCATAGTTAAGAACGGAGCATTAAATAACAATATAGTACATAAATTATTAAAAAAATGTAATATTCTTAATTTTATAGAATTTTAAATTACACATGTCATCTTATTATTTCTACTGTAGGATATCTATTAATTTCGAGATTGCCCTTTTTTCATTAACCAAAATGTACAAATAACATTCGTATTTTCATAAAACAAGAACATATTTTAAGCTACAAAGACAAAAAACAGCTAATCTTGCCAAGTTTAGTGAAAGGTTATGATATTCATGTATTCGGTGCCTGGTCTTTTATAACAAATATTTTACATCAAAAACTTTTATTATAAGATACTTACTGTTTTAAATCAAAAAATCTTATCAAAAGTGAAACTCTAATAAACAACGTGTATGTCACGTATATTTCAAGCACATGGTAGGGTGTGTAATATTTATTTTATTTATTTAATAGAATTTCCAATACATTACTATAAAGAATTGGCTCATGCCCATATTAATTATACCAAACTACCAATTTATAACTTCTCTGTCCGCATACTTTTTGTAAAAATGGATATTTTGGAATATACCGGAAATGTTTCCGAAAGTCATTTATTGAGTAACTTGAGTTTAAGCTGAGTTGCGGTTAACCTAAGTTAAACTTAATATAAGTTTAAGCTTAAGTTTAAGAAAGTTTAAGTAAGTTTAGGCTTGATGTTAAGTTAACTTTAGTTTAAGCTTGCGTTTCAGTTAACTTGAGTTAAAGCATTTTTTTTTCGCTCCGCGCTCCTCTCGGGTAGGGGGAGTTGGAGTTGTGCGTGCCGTCTTCTCCTCCCCCCTGGCCTTCAACGGCGGACCGGATTTGTATTCGCACTGGACATGCGAACCAGCTCCGCGGCCTTCTTCAATGCGACAACTGACTCTCACTACCTAGCATGGCCCCCTAACTACAAATATGACGAATGAACTTTCGAGTGTCATCGAGAGTGTCATCCGCATAGCAAATGACACTCATCTCGGACAGAAGACGGCAACGCAGGATCCAAACATACTCGCACATACCTATAATCATACCTGTGGAACCCCGCAACCAACAACTCACCGACCGATCTAAACGCCCGAATTTGAAGGTCCCGGGGCTGTCTTCTTAGCCCTCATTCTTCCAAGGGCCAACTTAATTTCCTTCTCAGTAACAGGGGGTAATTAAAGCCTTTCTGTCTAATGCATAGAAAATAGGTTTTTTGCACTTTTTTTATATATACACTGTAATTGTTCCAAAAGCTAACTTATGAAATCCCATAATTTTGTTAAAAAACAATCAAAAATGTTTCCTTCACCTTTTATTGTGATGATTCTTATATTTTATATACTATAAAATTAGTAACTATAAGCCCTTTTGAATCATTTGTAAAATCAGTGCATTCAATAATTTTCTAATTTTAAGTTAATTTTTATAGCCCAATCAGGTATTGTATATAGCAAAAGCATAATTTAGGAATATTACAATTTATTTTAATACAAATAGAGAAAACAACGGTACGAAAAACATATAAATTTTTATTATAAATTTTTCTAAACTATTATTTAATAAATAAAATGCATATAAGACAGTGTGCAATATTACGCCGTATAGTTAGTATAATGCCAATTGTGCGTTCATCAATTGTGTCGTTTAAAAGAAGGTAATATTAAACTCTTGACGCAGAAGCTCCTTTCATCTTGTGACGAGCTTTAAGTGCACGGCGATAAAAGCATTATTCTTTCGCTTGAAAGTAAGACATAATATTTCTGCTAATATTTTTAAACTTGAACTTGAAATTTTATATATAAATCAATATTTGTGATCGCCATCGTGGCTTAGTTGGACTTAGTTATATTTTTACAATGTCGGATATTCTGGCTTTATTAAATAAAACGAGGCGTTGAGTTCCGTCATCCAACACACAATGTTTCTTAATAAGTCAAAAGTTATATTAACTAACTAACGACCCGCTCGCGGCTTCGCCTGCGTAAGCTACATGCTACATGACTAAACTATTTCCTTTTTTCGCCCGCCCGTGTTCTCACTTAATCACAAACTTTACTTACATTTATAATTTAAATGGTTGTGATTTATTTTTTTATGCACCGATTGAAATGAAATAAACACTAAATGTTAAGAAAAGTTTACTACAATCCAAATTGTATTTAAATCGATTAAGCTGTTTCTGAGATTAGCGTGCACAAATAAACAGACAAACTGAAAAGAAAATTAAAAGCCATTGTTTTGCATGGCATTACATTAATAAGTGACCCCAATATTATATTTTTTCATATATATAATCCAGTCTGAATACACAGACAGCGATCAGTTACATTTTTATTATATGTATAGATAAGAAATATTATTAATGATTTATCTCTATTTCTCTCTCTATAGATAGATGAAAAGCAATCGTCTCTTTAGTTTGAAATATTGATAAATCAAAAAAATATATATATTTTTCCGCATAGCAGGGTAGGCAAGTAGAACCTTGTATGCTTTCCGTTGGAATTCATGACATTATGGATTGAGGTAGCGGAACTCAGCGCCACATTTTATCGTACCAGAGCGGTTAAATAAAAATAATAGAAATTTAATTATTCCTACGAGGGGGATCGAACCTATACTCATCGCATTTACATTCAACCGCTGTCCAATATCAATATATTTAAAGATAATCTTATATATATTTAATTTAAAAAAAAAAAATACTGGGAAGTTATTGTAGTTTAACACAATTTTGTAAATAACTAAATAATTTGCAAATAACAAAACTTTGATCAGAAATGTGAGTCCTGAGTTCTATGAGGTAGAACATTTAAGCACTAGCCAATTCTATACTACGGTCATATTACGCTGCGGCAAAATTAAGATATGATTGTTAGAGCTTTTATTTTTACTAACTTATGAAGGGTTATTTCTCAAATGAATAATTCATTTAATTTCTTATGTTTATTTTATTATAGTTTTATTTAATATACAGTTTTCAAAATAGTTAACTAGTATGTCTTTTTCTACTATAAAAGAGTATGTCGAACGCATGGTGTTGTATGTAACATTCATTTTGTTATTTTAATTATTTCTAATACATTATTATGGAAATATATTTGTTCTCCGCACTTCTCCATATAAATTTTAACAATGTCAAATTACATGAGCATGCAACAGAGGAGCCTCTGTCCGCTTTATTTATGCATAAATGGGTCAAAAGTATATATGTGTGGGTTTTTCATAGTAATTCTATGCTACTGGTTCCCATATTTTACATCTTTCTACCAAATTAATGAGACTATTATTACAACAAAAAATGAAAAATAAAATGATGTGAAACCAAGTTTTATACGCTCGTGGATGTAGTTTTTAATCGTGTAAAAACAATCGTAGATATTAAAAAAATAGAGAAAATGAAACCGTGCTTATTCTGGTAGAAAACAATAGTAACGAATTGGATTGGCAGTCAAATATCACGCGACCGTAATCAGCCAATAGGGATGTCCGGTAGTTTTACGTAGCAACCCTCTGCTTCACATGAAAGCACATAATTTTGCGTAATTTTAGAGTAAATGTTGCCATTAATAAATTTAGAATATGAATATTTTTTAAAGCAATATACATGTATAACAAGAACATAACCTAGTAGGTACTTTTATTATCAAAATATTTAAGTTATACCTTACGAGGCATTCATTGCGCAAATGGACAGCGTCTGGCTGTAAATGTGGTTGGTTTTGGATTAGTTTTTCACTCGAAGGAATGATTATGTTTAAAATATTTTAATTTCTTCGCTCTGTTACCTAAAACAAAGCGTGTCGTTTAGTTTCATCACTCAACATGCAACTAGATTTCGGGCGAAAGTGGAGAACGGAGTGTCTTGACACTAAGTTCTCTCTGACTACAAAAAAACTACAAAAAAAACTACTGGGAAAAACCGTGAAGCTGTAATTTCTTACTGTTTATAAGTTATTGATTTGCTTATTTTGTCTCGTAATTGACACATTTGCTACACAGTTTTTGTGTATAGTATATTTATCGATTAGAAATTTACTTAACTATTTTGGCCTTTTAAAGTTATTCACAGCGCCATTTACTATTGTGTTCTACGTGTACATTTTAATCAACTCATTAGCTGTCGTATTGATTTAGCAAAGCAAGTAAGTATCAACCCCTCAAAGGCCCCCTAATTGAAGGGGTCTGGTTCCGTCGCCCAATACTAAGGTGTATGGAAATTATGTAGGGGTAGTATAATATGACGTGATGGAAGCAGCGGTGCGTGCGGACTAAGGAATTTAAACGAACGTTGTACTGTTCATTCACTTGTTCCTTATAAATATTACCTAATAATATGTCTATATATGTTTAGATGAATCCGGGTCACAATTTTGATTTACTATAATCTAACATACCTTTCTAAGCTTTTACTGTACTGACTTATAAGCCTGCAAAAATATGTAATAATCATAATTATTCTAAAGGTTCCAAAAAGATAAGGCAATATCTTAAAACAACATTATCCTTTATAAAAGTAAAGACATAATTGTTAGAATATGCGTTTGCGTTTTTCTTCTTATAAAGTTATTTTCTCATTATTAAAAATATTGAACCCTTAATTGGGGGGCTATAATGATTCAAATAGACAAAGAGTGCTGCAGCATTCAAACGATTCAAGGGAGCGTGGAATAACGCTACTATTTTAATGAAAATTGTATTCAGGTCAGGCGTTGCGGATGTCAGTGGAATTTTGACGACGAAAATACTACGGGAGAACTATTGAAGAGATTCGATTATAGGAAGCGAGCGAACTCAGCCGAGTTGCCGCATTATTATGTAACTAATGCTGGTCAATCATATCAAACTACACCTGTAGAACAAAAGTGTATCGCCACACTCGACGCTCGATTGGCGATAGGCCGCGCTTAATTGGAATCGAGTGGATTCTCGATCGGTAATTCCCTGATTTACTGGGGAGACGATGTTGTTTACCGGGGAGAGGCGGGGCGAGCGGGGCCTGGGCGGCGGCCGCGGTCAGCTGGGTGCGCGCCGGTCGATACACAGCGCAGGGCGCAGGCGCGAAGCTATCGAGCCCGCAAACGGGCCGCCGTCGTCGCGAGCCGCACACGCGATGCATGCGGGCACCTAGCGGACAAACGCGCGCGGGCCTCATGGGCACCGTGCTGAGCTTTAGCCCGCGCGAGCGGCGCCCGCCCGCCGCCGCGCCGCCGCCTGACCGCGCCGCCCTCGCCTACTCCTACGAGCGACTCAACAACGCCAAGAACCGGGAGAACAGGGACGCTCCCCGCGACGAGCGCCGCGCCACCCTCGATGATGCCGCCAAGATTATCTCCGAGAAGACCGCCCTGGAGAAGAACCTCAAGAAGCACTCGCTGTTCATCAACGCGCTCTCGTGGAAGAGGTTCTCGACCGCCAACAATAACAAGAAAAAGTTAGAATGCAAAAGCAAAAGCGTCTCGACGTTCCGAGCGCCGCTGACGGACAATGCACCACTCGATAGGAATAAGAATGTGAGCGTCGGCGGCTCGATATACGCTCGGGCACCCGTGCCGCCGCTGCCGCCGCCCGCCGACGTCGCGCGAACCAACGCTTTGAATAACAATGTGTGCTACGGTGAGAAGCTGCCGACGAGCGTGGTGGGGCCGGCGCCCGTGCCCGCGCCACGCAAGACCGTCATACAGGCGTCAACGTCGGAGCTGCTCAAGTGCCTGGGCTTGTTTCTCCACACGCGCTGCCACCGCCTACGCGACTTCCAAGCCGGCGACGCGGTCATGTGGCTCCGGACGGTCGACCGGTCACTACTCCTGCAGGGTTGGCAGGTAAATAAACTTGCATGCGCATTAAAGTGTGCGTCATACTATTTGTATTTTTTTATATTTTTTGTTTAGGTATATTATTTTTTATTAATTATGATACATCAAATATAATGTCTTATTTTTTGTTTGTTATACAGTTACATTTTTCATTAATATAGATTTATTTGTAGTTTTTAAGAATTCGTAAAAGTTATTTTTTAAAATTTCTACGAATCTTTTTAAGGAACGGTACATACGTACGAGGTGAGTGCACCGCGTCTGCATCGTGTCTATGACACATAAATAAAACAACTTTAGAAACTGCATAAATACCATTAAGCTGATACATATGTATAAATTTAAATATTTATTTAAAAAAAATATCTTTAAAAGTGAAAATTGAGTTGAGTTGAATTGACACAAATTTTTATTTCATTTTCATTTTTCCACCACGCTATGCAGAACAAATGGTAAGGTTGCATCTTATGACATTTGCCACATTTTGCAAGGTGGCTTAGAGAGACCCAGTGAAAAATCACACCGTACTCCACTTTATATGTTTATTTAATATATAAATACTAAACTGAACTTCAATAACAAAGTTATCTAATTACAAACATTTAACCGGGTGGGATATGTACCCCTAATAACCGTATTTTGTTCTTATAACAGCACAACCATGCTCAATGTCTTTAAAATCATGTTAAGATTAAATATTTACTCGTCAAATTTCAACTAAAATAATTCTTGCGCATTTTCATGGACGTTGTCGTAAAAATTATGCGGTAAAAGCTGCATCCCACGCAGGGCAAAAGCTGAGATTAAGAAAACTTTTAACGGGGGCTTATACATGACTTGTCCTTTATGTTTGAACTAACAAATATTAATGTTAAAATTAGTACAATATGGCAACAGTAATATAACTTAGAAATTTATATTGTTTCGATCAAATAGATATATAATAAAGTAGATAAACTTCAATAAATTAATATTTAAGTACCATATAATGGGACAACGTAGACAAGGAGAACTTAGCGATACCACGAGATACTAGTACATAAAGCCATGATTTGTTTGCATTATATGCAAACAAATCATGGCTTTATGTACTTCATAGTGAAGTTCATAGAACTTCACTTTTTTTATACAACATTAAAAACAATTATAGCGGAAATATATCTGTATAGAAAGCGGAGAAGCTGAGTTTCTTTACACTAATTCTTGTTTTCTTACAGCACATTATACAGGATATGCATAAATATAACTAAATTTTGATTATTGCTCTTTCTACCGCAGTGGGACAGCGTTAAACTGTAAAGGCGGTAGGTTGCGAATAAGATTCCCCTCGGGGGGAATAGTTATATTTAAATTATTTTTGTTTCTACGCTCGAGTAAGAAAGACCAAGCGTGGCGTTGTATTTTACTAATCACAGCGCAATTTCTTGAAATTATTCGGTAAGTGGAGAACTGAATGTCTTGACACTAGGTTCCATCTGACTATCCTTCTATGCGGGAAAAGGTAGAACCTGTAGAAAGATCCTTGACGCTATAACAGTTTTAGTTACTATGTTATTAAAATTTTGATTTAAAATTTGGAATTTCAATATTTGGACAAAGTTAAGCTTATACGTTTTACGATAAGAGCAAGGCAACGATAAAAGGATATATTTAATATCCCCCACTATACATATAGGTATACTAGTGGGTGGTTGGTCTACTGTTTAGTGTATCTGATTAAAAAGCCAGTGATCATCATTTCAAATTTTGGTATAAATATTTTAGTTACACAATTATTTTTTTGTATATTGATATATTTTTATTTAGAGTAGATGATACACATTTAATATACATATAGACCATAATATATAGTTTAACAATTTTCTTCGATCGGTACTGTAAAGTAAGAAGTAATGTTGTATGAGTTATTTATTTTATGTGAAAAATGGACTTTGTAGATAAGACAATTCAAAATTATGCTGGAGCTGACGAAAGCAGGCTTTATCACTACGACAAAGTTGAGGCCATCCAGTATCTTGGGTTTAGTGAGAAGACTATGAACGAAGCCTTTTGAGTTCGTGTAGTGTTAGTGTAAAAATAGTGACAATGATCTGTTTTATAAAGATACGTCTCGACTTCCCCTTTAGAGACACTAAGATATTACCGATGGAAACATTCTTAGAATAAAATTCGGTGGAAGTGTAGGTTAACGACAAAATGCTTATACTTAAGTCTTAATGACTGGATTGTAATTTTGTCTAATGATTCTTGTAGCGTACAATATTATCATAAAAAAATCTGACAAGAATATCTTATATATATATATTGTCTCAATATTTAAAAATGACATTAACAAACATGTGGTCTTATATATATATATTTAATTTTCATGAATAAAATAGTAATATTAAGAACTAGACGTAAAAAAAATTGTTACATCAATAGAGATTCTGACGTACAAGTCATTATGCGGGGAGCTAGACCCGCAGCGAGAGCGATTTCACGCCCTCATTTGTTTGTACGCAGTGCTCTGAAAATAAATAGTGCCTCTAAATATAGACGGAGGTTGTTAAGTAATAATTAGTTGATTAGTATAGAACTTCTTCAAAAAAATTGCCTAACTAATATAAAAATAAACTTTTGCCAAGCAAATTTATAACATATTTTTAAATATTTCTTAAAAACCTAAAGACAAATTATTTTTTATTTATTCAATTTTGAATTAAGCATTAAGAAATTAATAACCATTATTTTAATTTAAAAAAAGTTACGTCAAAGCTTGAGATACAAATTTATGTCATAATGAAAAGAAAATACAAGAATGTGTGTGCTACATTTTTTGCATAGACTTTATAAAAAAGTAACATAAAATGGAGAGGACTTTACACTAAACGCGTCCTTTAAAAGAACTTAATCCCGCGTCCTAGTTTAAATTTTGCTTTCCCCTTCATGACGAGCTCCACTGGCACAGAAATGTAAATGTTAGTTAAATATTACATTTGTATGGGCAAAATTATATATTACTATATGCGCCCGCGGCTTCGCCTGTATGGAAAAACCAATGTGTCACAAAGTTTTACACGCGTAAATCCCGACAGAAGAAAACAACCTTGAAAATAACGTAATATTTTTTATTGAAATTTTCAACATAAAAGTAGTGATTGTGAGTTATCCATAAGAGATAGAGAAATGCTATCATATTTGTTTTTGTAGTACTTTTGTAGATCTACAATTCTCTAGTACATTACTTTTGTGTATCTCTACCGGTTCACGAGGCGCAAGCGGGTATGGCTCTCAATAGGCAAATTTACATAAAATCGTAATATACTATTAACCTAGGCCATTCTCAAGAATTGCACTATATTTTGAAATCTGTTTAGTGGATTTTGAGAAAATCGATCACATACAGACAGACAGGTTTTGGGGACTTTGTTTTATAATATGTATCGATTTTGAGTTGACTTATTTTTACAGGAAGTTGATACAATTAAAGTGTACATAGCCCTTGTAGAGTCTTGACATTAAAAAAATATCGATGAATACTAGCATTTTACAATTACTAGAATAGTTTTAAAGAAAAAAGTACTAGACAAAGCAATAAATAACGGTCAAAAATATTTGCTAAATATTTATATTGGCGAAGTGTTAAATAGTTGAATGATCTAACGTTCAATCGAGTCGTATCTTATTGTGCCAAAATATATAAAGTATATTTTAGGTGACTTTATTTAGATTCCGGAAATATAAATGGTTAAATTGACACGTGGAGCTCTTAATTCGAGCTTTACAATATCCGCTTGTAAATATGAATTGGAGAGTTTAAAACTAAATATACCAACAGATTAATGTACTAGCGACACACGGCTTTGCTTGCGTAAATTTGCTTGTTATTTCGCAAACGTTGCTTAAATTTATAATTTAAACGGTTGTAACTTTTTGTTTATGAACCGATTGAAATGAAATAAATACTAAATCTTAAGGGAAGTTTACCACAATGCAATAGTTATAATTGCATTTATATCGGTTAAGTTAAGTTTCTGAGATTAGCGTGCACAAACAAACGACACACAGACAAAAAAACAAACAGAAAAATTATTATTTGGGGTTCTAATATTACACTGATTAACGCCCCTAATAATATTTTTTTCATATATCTTTCATGTACAGACAACTATCAGTTATATTTTTATGTAAAGATAATAGGGTATGACGAAGAATTACTACGAACAGTTGAAGCTTTTTAAATTGCCGTTATTTTTATAAATGAGTACAAAAGTTGCATAAGCTCATACTCAGCATAACATTGAAAAAAGAAAGTGACATACTTAGCATACTTCTGTTTAAATACTAAGGCTTTAGGCTATTTAAAAAGTTTCTATAAAACTACTAACTAAAAACAGATATTAGGCATTTAAGAAAAAAAGTCTAGACAAATTTGACGTACCTACACACAAATGTATGTCAATATCGATTTTTTTCAATTGTATCACAGAAATGTGTCTAATGTAGGCGAACATCGGAGAACAAAGTGCTTCGGGTGCAACCTACGGGTTGTGTCTGCTTACATAAGTAAATGTACGTTAGATATGAGTGAAGATTAAAAAAAACAAATAACCATTTTGTTTACAGCACATAGGTGCTGATTATACTTAAATACACATTGCAACTCGTATCATAATAAGAATCTTGTACGCCATGCTTTAATTAAACAGTCTCGTTTTCCTTTTTTCAGTCCACACATATGCCTATGTATATATATATAGCTTTAGGCGGCGATTGCAAACGTAGCGATATCTATCTAGACAGTTGGGTACGCCCTCAAATGAAACTCAATCCGCTTGACTATTCTGCTGGCTACTTATTAGTAGAAATGTATTTCTCAAAGCATTTCTAAGAAAAAAGAAACGATATTCTTTAGATACAATCAAAGAACAATGTAATTTTCCTGTTATTTCAATAAAGTCGTATTTTTAGCTTCCCAATTATTAAGTTTCAAGGAAAATTTAATTCTGAATTTATAACATATTTAATTATATTATAACGATCATTAAAATAAACAAAACTTTTTAACATAAGAAATGAAAGTAGGTAAATAAAGTACCTCTGACCCGCATAGCAAGACAATCCGTTCTCGCTTCTTCCGTCCATGTGTCCGTACGTTCCATCCATATTTAAGTAACTTCCCTGGATTAGGTTGTATATTTAAAAAAAATATAGGCTGAATTGTAAACCAGACAAGAATGACACTGTAAATATAAAAACGATTAAAATTTTGAAAAAGAATATATTTATGATTTCACTGCATTTTTATTCGATAACGTAGACCGGAGTATCTAGACTCTAGGTTCTCTCTGACTACCTGCTGCTATATATGGAGCAAGTGTGAAGATGCTTTTTTCCTTTATTTTTCATAAAATATTTGAACTAAAACGGATAACTAGATAGAAAGTTCACAAGAGAAGCTGAAGTATGCGGATATTCTGCAGTTGCATGATGTAATAGGCAGCAGTGAATTGAATAAATAAATAAATGAAACACACGGAGCTGCTTTTGAAACATCTGCACTCTAATGTTTTTTTTCTCAATTTCATGCATCTCGTCGCATTCCGTTACATTACAATACATTAGAAGGTTACATTAGAAGGAACGTACTGTTAGGGTATTGCTTGTTGGTCGGCTGATCCAGCAACGTGCTTTGAATCAAATGAAAATAAAAGAATTGTAAAATAAAAATATAATATGTTGAATACGGAGTGTTACACTAGGTTCTCCCTGACTGGCCTCTCTGACTGACCAATTGACTACCCTGCCATGTGGTAAAGCTTGAAGTTGAGAAAAAATACGTCGATATTCACTCGATTGATCATGAAACTCACTAACTCACTATGCCACGATGGCGACTCAAGTTTTTCTTTAATTTTGAAAAATATTTCTGTACGTGCAATCTACAAGACGATGCCATAGGTCCACTAAGATTATATTATATATTAGATTAGATTTCAAGCACTGGAAATTGTTAAAATGATCTTTTTAATTGCCTTCTTATAACAGTTTCTCTTGCTTTCTGTAGCAAGAAAAAGTTAACTTTAACACTACGTTATCTACTTTCTACGTTATATGAATGATTCAATGATATTTCTATATATTATTACTTAAATGAATAATTCTGTACCTTTTTGTAAGAAAATTACGAGGCATATGAAATTTGGCACTGTTATAATTTATGTATGGAAGAAAGAAGTGCAGATTGCTAATAGTTTTTTAAATGAATTCATAAACAACATATTAAATTAATAAAAATAAATTTAACACACACTACTATATATTTGTCACGCACGTTGCTAAGCAACGAGTGTTTACACGTCAACAGTGCTACTAGTTACTACTTATTATTTTATGATTTCAGTTTTATGGATAATCTATCTAGATTTCGAAAAGAAATTCTTAGTAGATTACTGGTTACTTCACTATAATTAATGACTGCACCTCGATAACATGAGAACTATATTTACGTTAATTTTTAAATATGATTTTCTAATTTCTAAAAATTACATATTAGTATATTAAAAGCGCTTGTATAATGGTCGCAATTAGCAAACTGTCTCTTAATCCTTAACCTCTTTACACCAGGCGCGGATGCAGCCTTCAAAAAAGGTAGTGGTTACAGCCACAGTTAAATCAGCCAAGCTCGAGCCAAATAATTACAATTCAGAAACTCGAACCAGATGTTTTAAATTTTATTAAGATGATGATGAGTAAAGTTAGGTGATGACCAAGATATGTGACGTCACAAGTCAGTTCCTCGTGTCGTGTCTTTGAACTGTATTGAAAAGTAGCATAGTCACATGTAACAACTGCTGGAGGACCTTTACAAATAAACAAAAAAAATGTTTATAACCATTTCACTGTGCAGACTGGAAAACGGATATTTACGAGATATTATATATATATATATACAGGCGACAAATATTTCTTGTACATAAAGACTTTCATCCAAATGGTAATCGCAAATACATATAATTATCGCGTGTAACAGTTTGACAATGGCATCAATATGTATATATAATGTATTGTACTGTAAACATTAATATGTATAGTAGGCATATATCAATGGGAATTTAACGAGCTATAAGCTATATCGTAAAATTTATCAGATCATACAATCGTTAAGGTACTATGAAATAAAATCGGCCAATAAAAGGAACGTAGCATAAAAGTGGTATCAACTCTTGACGTATTTTGTGATTTACTGATTGGGCTTATATATTTTTTTATAGTATTGTTTGAAGAGTGATGAAAAATTTGTTTGCATACAAACCATAGTGACTAAGTGGCATTTGAAGGATATGCCTTCCAATCCAATTATGAATATCTGTCTCTCTATTCATATATCCTAATGTATCTGTGTAAATGAAGCTAATATATCATTATTAAGTATATATATATACTGATATATCAAGATTTGTATGTTATTTATTTTAAAAAGGTCTGCCAGTGGTTATTACATAAATAAATATTTTAAATACTTATATGCATAACCGTTTGAAAGCAAACGCGACTTGCATATGTTGTGTCCGATTTCACAATTATAATAAATTGAACATATTATTTAAAAAACGCACAAAAATTAATGTATAAGTAAAAAATATTAAACGAAAAAGAAACTAGTAAGTAATTTACAAGAAATAACTAAAAGAAACGGCAAAACTAATACATTGTTGGTTGATTATTGAACATGTACTGAGTGAGCCTATGTTTATGTTAACTGATTTACAAAATTTTATTATACATCTTATAAAGATGAAAAATTGTTGTATTAGCTCCCACTGTCTTTTTAATCGATGGTGCTAATAGAGATACATGTTTCTTGGAATGAAACTATTTGTAACTTGATTAATCGCGTATATTATTGGTATTCGAAAATACATTTTAGAAACACGACGTTTCGAACACTTTATAGTAGTCCGTGGTCACAGGTAGACTGAGGTGGCATTCGTCTGTCAGTTGGTACAATTATTATATCATCAATTATTAAATAAAAAGGATTGGAAAAATTGCGAAAACGAAAGATCTTATTATATTTTTTTGGACTTTAGATCCTTTTCACGAAAATTTTGGCATGGTTACAGTCTATATGGACATGAAATGTAGAAAGAAAATAGTTTATAAAATAATGAATATAAAATTTAAGGTCAAGTGTACCTGTGTGAATACACTTTTGTATAAGGTAACATTTACAACTATGTTTATGAAGCAGCTTAAAAACGTAAACCACTGAACTATACATTAATCTGAATAAATTAGATAAAAATAAATAGCTTTTAGAATAGGAAGTTGATGAAATAAGCATTTTATTTATATAAAATATTTATTTCAGTATTAATATAGAGATATCACCCATAAAACCTTGCCCTGGTAATAAAAAATACTATATTACTAACATAACTTATGCACCCACGGATTATCCGGGACGACATTTTATGTACTTCATGGCTTATATTAAACATGCTCCAAGACAAAGCGTATATTTGTTTAATGTACTTAGACTGATAGCATTAAATATAAAAATATATAAATTCAAATTAGTTTATGACAAATTTTGCTTAAAAGTGATATGTTTATACTTCTGTTAACATACTTAGCCTCAATATAAAAAGTAACTGTAAGATTACTAGCAAAAAACAGATGGCATTAAAGAATTAAAACAGGTCAAATTTGTTAGACGACACATATTATACTTTCATTTAGCTACCCCTATATCAGTGTAGGTATCTCACATATATATAGTTCTTAAATAGGTTTTAATTTCTAGAACTTGTAAGCTAATTCGTACAAACCTTGAAATTAAATGATATACTTACTTTCAAATTATACATTGTGTCCTTGAATGTATGCTCTATTTTCATACAACATTATATAATATTCATTTTATGAAGCAACACGATCTGAATTTTGTATCCACTATTTTGTACATCATTGTTTTCAGCTTCAAGCTTTTACCCGCATATCTGTGTAGGCAGAGAGAACCTAGTGTCAAGACACTCCGTTCTCCACTTTAATCCGAAACATTGCGTGCTTAGTGGCGGAACTCAACCCCGCTCTTAGTCTTGACCAGAGCGGAGAAATAAAAATAACAATAATTCCCTCGATACTTAATCATGTCATGTATCTGTCATTTTTATATGATTGTTCATTCTGTTTTCTTATTTTTGCGTCAATATATTGTGAAATATTTTGTGACATTAAAATGGAGTGGGGTGATAAAGAGCTACGTAAAGTAGGTTTGGTACCAAATATAATTTTAAAAATCTTACACACGCTTGGTATTAGTTAAATGTTCGTGTACCGGCTCTTGATAGGTACAGTAAAACCTCCTCTGTTTGCAGCAAAAAAAGATCTCGCCGTCGACTTAGTTTTCGTACGAAAAAGGCTTACTGCTTTAGTAAGGGAAAGAATTTGAAGAACTCCTGTACGAAAAGAGCGGTAAAATCAAAACAGCTACTTTAGTAGTAAGCAAGTGAGGTCACAGAAAATGTTTGATTATGGATGAAAATGTTAACAAAAATAATGAACGTATTTGAACTGCTCTAAAGAAGCTTAACAAAATAAGTCAGCAGAGTACAACGTGGGCATTATCCGACTTCAGTCATGGTTTGGTGGGGATGAAGAAGTAACTGAGCCATATTTTTGTAAAAATGATCTCAAAACATCGGCACAAAGATACCGTTCTTGATAAAGTAGTTAAGCTCCTTAACAACACCACGCTCAATAACCAAGAATGGTCCTTTCAGTAAGAATCGACTAGAAAGCGCCGGGTCATAAAGCTCGATCCCCCCAATCTTGGTTAGAAACAAAATTATGATTTATGGTTAGTTTTAGAGTGTAAGGCTTGCTCTAAACGCCATGATAATTTGGAGTCCCTAAAACAATCAGTACGATTGGTAGCGAAAATTTTTCCCATAGAAAGGGTGCATGCTGCTATTGATAACTGGCCTCAACGTTTAATGGAGACCAGTTCGAATAAGCTTAATATATTTTTTATGGTTTTATATTAATATATTAATCTAAAACACTTTAATAGTAATAAATATTACGTACAATAAAATTTTATGTTTTTCTTTGTAACAATATTTATGGCAAGACTAAGTACGTAAGTCGAAAGCTGTCACACTGCGCCACGTCATAGTTAGTTATGATTTAGAAAAATGGCAAATGGAGCTTTTCAGCACTTATCAGATTCTATTTATCTACTCCCACTAAATTTGTGCACCCAAAGCGTACTCAGGACTAAATTTTGTATGGACCATTAAATATGGTACCGGGCAACACTCCAAATGCTCCAAGATGTAGTGTAGAAGGTACACAAAATAATAGCACATTCTTCGCCCCCGTGTGTTCATTCAATATGGATGAAACGGCGCCAAATCGATACCGTTCGTGAATTGGAGTGGAGAGCGAGAGGGGTGCTAAGGGAAGCCATTAAAGAAGGAGCAGGATAATAATAAATATAATAATATAGTAGTCAAATCGTAATTTCCTTTACATAAGCTATTTTACTAGACTAATATTTTGAGTTTTTTATATAAATCTAGATTTTAATTTTTATCTGTAATATTTTTATTTGCATCATTTAAACGTGCAAATATGTGCAATATTTGTTTAATTTATTCAATGTATTTCTATTGATTGCATTGTTATAAAATATATTGGTTTTCTTTACTTTATTTTCCTCCGTCCGCATAGCAGGCTAGTCAGATAAAACCTAGCGTCAAGACCACCCTTACTTTCCGCCCGAAATCAAAATAGCGTGTTTAGTGGTGGAACTCTACGCCGAGCTTTGTATTAGGTACTAGAAAGAAAAATTTAAAATATTTGAAATATAATTTTTCCCCCGAGTGGGAATCGAATCCACAAAGAATAGCGTTTACACTTAGGCGCTGTCCCACTGCGCCATGATGGCATGTCTTTATCCTAATATCATGAAATCACAGTACTCATTTCAATATATGAAATCGTTTTCTTATTTTTTTAAGTATCATTATCCTATCTAAGAGAATCCTTGTAGAGCTTTCTTTGCTTACATTAGGCAAGCTCGGTGTTGGCAAATTTGAAATGAGGGGCTTCACATCGACCTACGACCGTCAAAGTAAACATTGCGCAAGGCATTTGTGTTTGTTTTCCTTTACTCGAGTATTTTTGGGAGTATTTTTGTATATTATATTACACTGTCTAATGTAAGGCAATACAATATTATATTACCCATTAACGTATCTAAACAGAAGCCATTGTGGCGCCGTGGTAAAGCGTGTGGCTGTAACCGCGATTGGTCGTGGTTCTACTCGGGGGAATAATTATATTTTTGATTGATGATTATTTTGATTGACAAAATAAAGTGTTCCGTCACTCGACACGCAGTGTCTACTGTAGTTTAACACTAAGTTCTCTCGGCCGATCCAGCTATGCGGGAAAAGTGTGAAGCTTAAAAAAGGAATTAAAAAATACAACTCTTCGTTAAAAATTAAGTTTCGATAAGAACAGGGAAAGCAACTACAGCTCATTACGGGAACTTCAGCACCGCAATGCGTATTTTTCATTTTACTTTACTCCCGTGGAAGCCTTTACAGCATTCTGAACTAACTTTTGTACTTATCAGAACTAATTTCTGTGTTTATCTTAAAACATTTTACATTTTTCAATTTTTTTAGTATGAGTTATTTATAATTTATTTGATTTAAATAACTACAGTATTTAAAGTATACTTTTTAAACATTATTATGCTAAATAAAAAAATGCCTTCGTAGCACTGTGGCATAGCGTCTGTCTATAAACACGATTGGTAATGGGTTCGATCCCGCTCGGGGGAATAATTATATTTAAATGATTTTCATTTTTCTGCTTTGGTGACAAGACAGAACGTGGACTTGAGTTCCGTTACTCAACACGCAATGTCTCAGATTCGGGCGGAAAGTGGAGAACGGAGTGTCTTGACACTAGTTTCCCTCTGACTACCCCGCTAGGAGGAAAAAGTAGTTAGTAGTAGGTAGTAGTAGGCGGCTAAGTATATGTTACTTTAAAATGCCTAATTTACACGAAAAAAATATTTTATTTTAAGTAAATTGAGATTGTTATGGAAGACGAAATTTAAGATAATGAATATCTCATCATGTCATCCTTACCTAAACTTACTACACTTAACAAAACTTAGAAAAAGAAAGAAAATGACATTTATTGCAGAATCCACTTGTACTCATATTTTATAAAATTTTAGATGTTATTATAAACAAAAAACTTAGTACGATATGTATCCATAAAATGTGAAAAATTTTATTCACAAATTACATTATGCCTATACCTATGCTATAAATAATTAAAACAAGAGATGTTTTAAAATTTACAAAACTAAATATAAAACAAGTTATAGTGATTTGCACTAACCACTTATCTTCAGAACTGTGAAATTTTAAACAAATATTACATGCTATTACTTGAAACTTTCGACCTCTTGAAATTTTTAACCTAAATTTACTTCAAACACAAAACATTCTACTTTTATATATATGTCATAAAGTTTATTCTGTATACTTTTTTATTGAACAAGATTTTTTTTCTTTTTATCCGAGCTCTACGTTTTATATTTTATACGCCACTAATTTTACAGAAACAATCTTGACAGACCCTTTTCTATATACGAATACGTGAGGAAACATTATCTACCTTTTTTCTTAGCACCTTTTTCCTTTTTTTAATACCTTTCAACTTCCTAGAAGAGTGTGATATTTGGCATAGTCATATGTGCAAAAACTACAAATAGATATTATTGTTGTTAAAAATACATTAAATTAACAAAAAAAACAAAAATACATACATTACCATGTGTTTGATATATACTATTTTATAAAGTGCCGTCACCCAACAAGTAATTATACAAATTTATGCAAGCATGTATGTGGGAAAAAGAATATTTGAATATGTATCTCATTACTCATATATATAAGTATGTATAGTTCTAAAAAATTTTTTATGTTTAGAACTCATAAGCTGATTACCATTAACCTTCAAATGAAATTATATATCTTCACAATAAAATATATATAACATAATACGTTTTGTCCTTATATGTATGCTATAATCTAATATAATATGTTATTAAGCAGCACGATCTAGATTTTTATGCATAATTTTTTCTCACTATTTCTTTTATATCAGCCTCATTGTTTTTTCCCGCAAATCGTGGTAGGCACCTAATATAAGAACCTAATATAAGAACCTAATATCAAGACATTCTATTCTCCGCATTCCGCCCGAATCCGAGATATTACGAGTTGAGTGACGGAACACAACGTCGCTCTTTGTCTTGTAACCAGCGCGAAGAAATGAAAATGGACTTAAATATAAGAAAGAAGGAATATAACTGTGAGAATTGGTTTTATAAAAATTATAGCTTAACAAGATATTTTCCAAGTACTAGAAATCAGAAACGGATATTTAAATTAAATAAAAAATATCTTTTGTTTGTGAAAATAAAATGAATAAAATTTCACTTTTTAATTGTAACAAGATACCAGCCAGATCTCAAGTAAATTCAAATAAAGTTAAGATTTGTAAAGCGGTAATGACAGTATTTCTTTAGTTTTTCGCCATACCAATTAGTTTAGTCGTTTTGTTTACACCAATAGATATTAGAATGGTGGCATTCGATTTGCATCTCTGTGTAATGTAAATTTCTGAAGTCTAAATGAAAAGTTTCTTATGAAGAAAAGTTGGTTAGTCTATATATGGGGTCAGCCATAAAGCGCGAAAAGCGGAAATAAAACCAAATGTTTATTAGTGTTTAACCTGTAAGGTTTTCTATAAATTAAAACTTTAAATTTAACTTAATTTTTTTATATTTATTATATGTATGCTGAAATCCTCGGCGACTAAAGGTCTTACATAAATCAACTACTTGCCTTTAACATCAACATTTCATATTTATTAAATTTATGTATTTCATATATATGAATGAAATATCGTAAAGGTTCATGTTAAGATTTATTTAAACATAAATTTACCGCGACTTTTCTCCTGTAATTTACCTATTGTTTACCTAAAATTACAATTAGAGTTTTAAGTTAGTGATGTCAAGTGAAGACCATTCATCTGAAATGAAAGAAATTCTTAGGCCAATTGACACGTGTCGTTATAATGCAATTACCATGTCGATCAATATCAACATATAGGTCACTTCAAGGTGAACACTTATTTTTATAGAATGTGTAACAAAATATGACATTTGTACAACTAAGCGAAAGTAGATCAATAGTCTTATAAAAGAAGACCTACTTTCAGATATAACGATGTAATAATACTTGAACTGTTCTAATGTACCTAAAGTACATTTAATATTGGTAATTTTCTTATATTCTTTTAAATAAGCAATGTGTTATGTTAGAAAAGGATTTGAGTAAAGTACTTTTGATTGGTTTAGCATAAATATTATAGATACTTAATATGAACACATTTCGTCTCATTGCAGGACGTGGCGTTCATCAACCCAGCGAATGTAGTCTTCGTGTACATGCTGGTACGAGAGCTGGTCGACGGAGAGCGGATAGCCCGTCCTCAAGAGCTGCAGGCAGTGGTCCTCACCTGCCTCTATCTATCCTACTCCTATATGGGCAATGAGATCTCCTACCCCCTCAAACCTTTCCTAGTTGAAGATTCGAAAGACAAGTTCTGGGATCGTTGCCTTCTCATAGTCGACAGATTGTCCTTTAACATGCTAAGAATCAACTCCGAGCCTGGTTTCTTCACTGAGGTGTTCACAGAGCTGAAGGCTTGTGGGGTGGTAGACAGCCCCCCGCCGGCCCCGCCGCATCCCGCCCCGGCGCCACCTCACGCCCTCACGGCTGCCTGACATACAGAGGTCGCTGTACTCAGGCTAGCACTGACTGATCGCCCTAGTCGTGTTTGATGCCGGCTTTTATCTACAGAAGCTCTTGGTCAATCGTCCATTGTAAAGTGGACTACCAATAAAACTTATAGATAATTTAGGAAAAAATGGTTAAAAAAATTAGGATAATGTGTGATTGTTAATAGTCTGAGCAACAACATTCTCTTTGCATCTTTATTGTTCTTTCTTTATATTTCTTTAAAGATGAATCTAACATAAAAAATAGCAAATGTTATTCAGCTAATTAGGGGATATAATTAAATTATTTTGCTCAGCAGAAGAGTAATACGTGATTGACCAAGACCTTTTGTTAGACAGTAGCCAATACAGGATGACGGGTACAGATGAGACTAAATACACTGGCGTATTCCAAAGATTTTAAAATGTGATAATAACACAATTTTACACAAGAAACTAGACAAAAGTTTAATATGCTACGACCTATAATGTATACCAATACTAATCTTATGTAATTTTCGAGCAGATGGAGACTGTTAGCAGCTTTCTGTAGTCATACGACTGGCTATATAGCTCGAAGTTTCAAAAACAAATATTCATGGCTAGCCCATATAGAATAATAATCTATAAAGTATTTTCTGTGTCTGTGTTAATGTAGGTAATTGTCTGATAATCTTAATTTTCAGCTGCTCATTCATAGCGGCGTTCTAGTCCAATAGCGCAGCGGTTAGGTAGTAAGTTAAGAGTTCTTAATGTAGTGAATGATCGTAAAGCCATATAATTAGATGATATTAGCGAAATGCCTGGCAGGCGGGAGGATGCAATAATGCGGTGATACCGACATATGTATGTAACCGGTAAACCCTTCTACAATGTGTACGTACGAATGACCGGCTCAAAGCGGAATGTTCAAGGCAAGGAAATATATAATATAACAAATAGGTAAAATTTTGCGGACGAGTAAGCGTTTTGTACAGTAATAACGAGTAAAATATAATAAGTCCTAAATATTAGACTAGCTTAGAAAATTGACAGCAGGTATTAAATACGCCTGAGTGGCACTCGGTCTAAAACTATGATTTTAATGAAAATATATTGAAGTGCAGCTAATATGGCGAGACAAAATATCTTATTGTCACATTTAAATTGCTAAAAATTAATTTATAAGTATTTATTATAGAGCTTGGCGTCTTAAGGTTGAAATTGTAATAAAACTGCAAAAATAAAGAGTAAGCCAAAACAAATTATATAGATAGAGTTAATTATAGCTCATAAGGACTAGACCACGTCTTGCTACAAGTCATGTAACACAGGCGTAGCGTAAGGTTTCATTGCGGTATATTGCGCAGTAAATACTATTTACTGATTACACATTCATTTTTGTACAAGCTCTAAGATTGGATTTGGATTGGATTAAATTAGCACATAGATGTATATATAAAAAATATTTATAATAATACCAAGCCATAATTTACAATTTCTGAATAATCATGCTTCAATATTAACGTTACTGGAATATAGGCAACTTATAATACGACTTTTAAATTTACCTAATTAAGCCATTTTTAGTGTGATTATGTCACAATTCTATATTGTAAATGAAAGAATTACAAAAAATGGGAATATTGAAATAGTTATACATTCATCGATAATTTTCTCTTTGAACTTAACAGTGTGCATTTACATATTATGATGAGAACACAATGATATGACGCCTAGGCATAGATGTTTGAAGCCAACAATTCTTAAATAGATTTTTTAGTAACACCGAGTGTCTTAGTGTAAGGAAATTGTTTAGTCAAGTGAACGTCTTAAAATAGAAAATATTTAAAGATAATATTGAATCTCAAAAAAATATTCCATACTCATAAAATTTCGGGTAATGTAGATGTCTGTGATGTTAACTGAATTTATTACTTTTGTTGATGTTAAAATACTGTTATGTTACATATTTTATTTTTTATTGTTTATGGCGATGATTACGATTAAAAGTAAATTAAAATTAAGATCTTATAACATGTGGTATAAAATTGTATGTTTATCTAGAATTAACAACAAAATTGATGCCGTCTTCAAAAATAATGGATGTTTGAAATTTTATTTTAAATATATTTTAAGGTTTGCAAATTGGTGGATTACAGTTTGTAAAATGTTTTATTAGGATGAATTAATGCAAACTCATGTCAGCGTCATTTTTTTTCAATATTGTTTACACATTACAGTTCATTTTGTAATAACTTGATTCAAACATAAAATAAGTAATTATGTGTACATTCCAATTATACTGAATAATTAATTATTAAAATGTAAGTCCTGTTCATTAAGGTCCCAAGATCTCTTTAAGTATAATAAATTTGGAAGTATGGACGTGCAACTTTGACGGTAATAAAATTCTGGTACCTCTTCTAATTATTATTCATGTAACTCACGTTTGTTAATTAACCTAATGTAAATATACCTTATTATTAAAAAAAGTTTCGTATATACAGTTATTGTGTTTTATTTACAATCCTTACCAACGCCTATGGAAGTAAAAGATCTAGAAAATTATATGTCAACATGTATCTCCGGTACAATGTGACCATTGTTGCCCAAGGAGTAATTTATTACTGAATTCTTAAGATTATGAGACAACAATCATTAAAAACCTTCTATAAAATTGATATGAAACGTGGATAACAGTGTTACAACAAAAAATAAAATACTAAGTTCAATATACCTGTTTATTTATATTATACATTTATAACATTCAAATTTTCATTACTTTCTTTGTATTCCTAATAAAAATTAAAAAGAGTTAAGAAATAATTATATGTAACCCTTATTGCAATACATGTACATATATAATATCAAAAATATACGAGATTTGTTAGAAAACCTTACAATACAAACACAAATGAATCGTGTATGAGTAATATAAAAAAAAATCTAAAATGTATCATGTGACATTTTTTTCTAAATGAATATCGAATATTCGGCTACGCTCCTATCCTCCTATCGAACTGCAGAATATTTGGTAAATGAAAGAAAAATCCGTGATTTTCCGTTTTATGGACCCGCGTTTTAAAAACAGGTTTCCGGGAATGTTTTCATAACTACATATACCATTTAACATACCTCATGTTTCCTGGAAAAAACATGATAAAAATTATTTTATACCCATAAATATTGCATGCTGCAAACTGAATGCTATTAGGCCAAACAAAAAAATTTCAAGTAACCGACTTAGCAAAATACCGAATGACATTCTATATTCTCTGCTATAGTCTAAAGCCCAAATTTTGAGAGAAAGAAAGTAGCAATATTAAATTATATATGTTATAGTCCAAAAATATTCTGTTATTTGGATCCCAATAAACAACATTAATATTACTTTAAGAATTATATTAATTATTACCTAATTGTTCACATCGCTGACCAGTGACCAGTCCTTATTATAAAAGTATAATGTATAATGTGTAATTAGTAATTTTCTTAAAATGAGATACATCTTAAGACGGCATCAAATCACGTACAACCTGTACAATCTCTAAGTCTAACATCACAAGATTGTTTACAATATTTATATGAGTAATCATTATTATTACTATATATATTATTACATTATATTATTATGTATTTTATAAATAACTGTGTATTGTGTCTTTTTATTAGAATGTAGTACAATGTGTATATTATTTTCTTACACCACCTACGCTATATAAATTTCCAAATCTCCTAACCTTAAGGTTGTCCGGAAGAGAGCGATGTTTTCTGGACAAGTTAGCGAGCTAGTAGCTAGTAGCGATAAGATCGCCTTTTCTTCACACATTTGTAATTGTTTTTTTCCTATTGTTTTATTTTTAATATTTACTGTGGTATACAATAAAGTATAAATAAATACAATAAAATAATCTATTAATTTTGATAGGTGTCAAAGTCAGTGTCAAAACTTGGCGGTATTTTGGATTTTTAAGTTGTTGTTTTGGTATTGATGCTATTATTTGATTTCTTCCTTTTTAAATCTATGAAATAAGTAGTTTCAACTTTATTTCATATAATTGTACTTTTAGAATATTTTTAGTATTGAAACAGTCTGGTTTTAAACATTATAATCGAAACAGTTTACTTCAATGCCTTTGTTATAAAATTTATTAAAAACGTTAAATAATCCGTCAAAATGAGTGATTATCCGGATCCTGACGAAGAATATGAACTTATGCACACTGAAGATATAGATTTATTACGAGAAATAGAGGTGGACACAGGTATTTTAAATGTTCTAGACCTATACGAACTTTCATTTTGAAAATGCAATGTAAATATTTATGATAATTTGCCTTTAATACATGTATAAGTTTTTAAAATGATTATGAAATATAAAATCAACATTAATTAAATTGGTAAAACAAAAAAAAATCATGAATGTAAAATAATGTGCAAAGCTCATAAATACTGGTTAAAACTTTTTTTACATTATGAAATGATAATACAAATAAGTATTTTAATAAACTCCAGGTCAAAATGCAGGAGGTGCAAATGTTAAAAGAACATTCCAAGCAAAAAGAAGTCTTGATTTTTCAAGTCCTGTTGCTAAAAATATACCTTCCAGTGAACAAACTACAGACTCTGAAGTAAATTCATTTCATAATAATGACACTTCAATAAGTTTAACACCTAGTTTACAAACATTAGAAGATATTCTCACCCCCAGTGTATCTAATAAGAGAACAGTTGAGGACTTATTTGGTGATATCAATGATTTAGAACTTGACAATATAGAACTACCTAGCAAAAGACAGAAGACTGAAGAAGAAGATGATATGGATTTAATAAACAAAATTATTGAAGGAAGAAAGATAAGGAAGATGTTATCTGAACCTTCTGCTAGAGGTTTTCAAGAAAAGAAGTCCAATTATATTGCTAAGGATAATATCACATACAATGCCCCTAAGTTTGTGTTTCAGTTTAATTTCATTTTGTATATATATACAATTACAAAATGAATACTCTTTTAACATTTTTTAAAGTGTTATTCTCATAATATGAAAAATATTTTTCGAAAACATATACAATTTTTGGATGTAGTAGGATTTGAACCAGCACCTTTTCAAAACTGTTTGTGTATGGTTCAAGGAAGTGCATGCTGGCTTGGAGAATGGTTATGATTATTCTTTATTACAAAACATATAATAAATTGAACATAGTGGGATTTGAACCCATGCCTCTGGGAAACTAGGAAACCGTCCAATTCGCTATGTTGAAATTCTTATATCCTTTAATTATTACTTATTTTTGTTGTTAGCAATATGTAGAGATTTTTACAAAATACAACTGCCCAAAGATTATTGTACGAACAATTGTTTTACAAGAGACAATGCTATTTATAAAATATTTTTACCATTTTTAAAGTGTTATTTACACACTTAAGAATGTGAAAAACATATATAAAAATGAGTTCTACCACTCAACATACAATGTCCTACATTCTGGTGGAAAGTGGCAGATGAGGTGGCTTCTTATTAGATTCCCTGACTAACCTTCTTATCTTGCTCATACTAAGTTTATGTTTATTAAGCAATTCCAAAAATCTATCTTAGTAAGGAATCTTGAAATTAAAATTAAAGTTTTGTGATTCAACACAGATAAATAAAAAGATATATTAAAATTATTTTAGATATTACTGGTAACTTATATATGTAATTATCCTTTATTTCATTTAAATTCCAGATGGCCGTTTATTGCTTTTACAAATTGGAATGGAGATAGAGTGTACATAAGGATAGAAACAGAAGATGATTGGGATGAATCAATAGATTTTAGTATAGAAAAACTTTCATTAAGGTCAACATATAGTTCAGTATTGGAAGAAGCTAGAAAAATTGTAAGTAGTTTTAATTTTATGAATTGTTTTATTTCTTATTTATTGCCATTGTGGTGCATTGGTGAGGCCATTGTGGAGCAGTGGGACATTGTGTGACTATTTGTTTTACCTCACTCTAGTCAAATGTCATGTATCAAATTTGGGTAGAATGCAGAGAACTGAGTGTCATTATACAGGTTCTACCTGCACATACCCTGCTATGCAAGATCCTTAACAATTTTATGAAGCTGAGAAATGTATTGGGCTTTTTCCAATTTATTGCATTTAAAAAATATATTTATACTAAAAACTTAGTCTGTCCATTTATATAATCTTACCAATATTAGGGTATTATTATTATGCTATAAGGAACTATTTATTTAAATATTTTGATTTGTAAATCTAAACATTTTTCATTATAAGGTATTTTTGTATAGGTTTTCATTTCAATAACAATGGACACATGGTTAGTGGTTCCATACTTTATACTAGATTTTTTATCAAATTATATATATTTTTCAAGATTTCTCAGAACTAGAAGTTATCAACGTAATTAAAATAACTTATATAATTATTCTTAACTCTGTATTGGCCACTAATGAATTATATCATACAAGTTGTATAATAGAAATTAGAAGAAAGTGGAGAAATGTATATAATTAAATTATAATCATTAGGATCGAACATCGGTTAGGAATACGAACCCGCAACCAATCGCGATTACAGCCAAACACTGACCCATTACGCCACTGTAGTATTTTTTTTTATATATATATATGCCTTATTACAGCTAGAAACAAAGCAGCAGAATAAAGAATCAAATGAACCTATACAAGAGGAAGCCACAAACAGTGTTGTAAGCGAGCTATGGGTTGAGAAGTATCGTCCGAAATGCTACGTTGATCTACTATCAGAGGAGCCAGTCAACCGAGCGTTGTTACATTGGCTGCATTTATGGGATAAGGTATTTTTTATTTCAATATGGATTATATCCGTAACAGCCATGAATAAATTGATAAATTGAAAGTGATTACTGATCATGGCAGACATTTTTAAGTGTAAGTTTTATCTGTGTAGCGAACTTCTTTGCAATCTCTTTTAATTTATACAGTCACAGGCTGTGACACTACGCCACGATGGCCTCTTTAATATTTGTTAAGATTTTAAATCAATATGCATATAAAAGCATTAAACAACTTTTAAGTAACTATTTACTTGTATATTTTTTGTATATTAT
Source organism: Podotricha telesiphe (assembly GCA_038994665.1). Taxonomy (NCBI): domain Eukaryota; kingdom Metazoa; phylum Arthropoda; class Insecta; order Lepidoptera; family Nymphalidae; genus Podotricha; species Podotricha telesiphe. The sequence goes on along the minus strand of JAOYRR010000281.1, from coordinate 956,761 downwards.
GCTATGATAAGTTTAAAAAAATGTATTTGTACTTCATAAACCGTCCAAGGGCTCTAGCTAATCTAAATAACGAGATTGTTTGTGGGTTCATGGTACATTCGAAGGATGGATTCGAAGGAAAGTAAGACAACAGGCAACGCAAAGTGTATCGCGAAAACTGTAGAATGAAGTGTCTTGACACTAGGTGCAATCAGACGACCCTGCTATGCGAGAAAAAGCGTGAAGCCAAAAAATACAATAGAAATAAGTGTGAAAATAAAACTTTAAAAAACATTGAAGCATTTAATAACTAAAAATAAACATTCAAATTTAAACGCAGAGGCATTCAAACCCACGGCTCTTAGAAACCGTCGGATTCGAATACCACTGAATTCAAATATTCATACGTTTTCTAAAAATGTTTTCAATATCCTAAGTGTAGTTAGTATATAATACTAATAAAAACACAATATAAATTCCAGGTAGTTTTTAAAAAAGAAATTAAAACTAAGGAGCCTCAGCAACGCAACACATTCAGTAAGAGAACTGGTCAATTTCAACTGAGTAATAGATGGAAGGGTAAGAAGGAAGATGAACCAGAACTGGATGACGATGGCCGTCCTCATCACAAGGTGGCCTTGTTGTGTGGACCTCCAGGTGCTGGGAAGACTACGCTTGCACATTTGTTAGCTAGACTAGCAGGTTCGAATTTTATTTATTTTCAACATTTAGCAGAATATCCACAAACAAAATGATCATCATAAAGTATAGATAGACTGACTGAGGTAAAGATTCAAATTCAAAATATCCTTAATTTAAATAGACTTTCAAGCACTTTTGAATTGTTGAATGAGCATAAAACTCCCACCGGCTTGGACGGGCAGTTCTGCTGAGAAGAGCTGGCTAGAAACTCAACAGTTGCTCTTTTCAAATACAAAAGTGACAATTTTGTCATTTAATACAGTGATAACTAACCTGCACCAAACTCAAACCATATTACTTCCACACATTTTACTTTATATATATATATTTATTATTTTTGTACATCTCAACATTTTTATTGTATTGTTCAACATTTTTAATAAATAGTTTGAAAAGGTATAAACTGCTACCCAAAGATTATTCTATGAACAATCGTCTGGCAAGAGACGAAGGTATAAACTATTCTTAAGTTTAATTTGTATAACTTAACTTAAATTTGAAAATTTGTGAAAAGTATATTGTTGGAGGATGTTGTGACTGACTGTAAGTGGAATAACACCTTGCAATATTTGTGTTTGTTTTGTGTATATGTTCATATTATGTATATATTCTGTTGGCAGAACTTTTAAATAAGTAAAGTGTAGACTTGACATGTATCATAGGCCAAAGAGCTTTTTGCTAACAACAAAAATAAGTTGTGATAAGCGCATAAGAATGTCGACGCAGCTGGACGTAGAACGCATGGCTGTTCGCTAGAACAGAACGCTTGGATGGTTGCCAAGAGGCGCGGGTTCGGATCCTGCTGCATTAAAATTCTTATATGTTTTCTAAATATGTTATTTATTTCCTAAGTGTGTGATTAACACTTTAAAATATTACAAATATATATTAACGCCTCCACTATCCGAGCTCATCTCTCTACCTAACCAAACTTGTAAAGATCCTACTAATTCGGGTTTCCAAATACGTGCTAGAAATTAACTGATCATAGTTGTATATTTTGCTAGTAATCTACCTTAGTTGATATTATGTATAGAGAAATACATTCACTTTTTGTGATTTTGTAGAAGTATAACAAATTACACCAATTAAATATCGTAAATATATATGTCACTAAGAATAATATTTTCAAAAGAATTTTATTTCTGTTAAAAAATATATATCAATATATTTTTATTATTTTAAAGTGTTATTTACACATTTAGGTTAAGTGCAACATTTTAGTAAACGTATAAAAACTCTGACCACTAAGTCATTTCTTCAACGTATGGCTTAGCCTTCGAAGCGTTGGGTCGGGTTATAAGAGGCGCAGGTTCGAGTCCCGCTACGTTCAATTTATTATAGGTTTTCTTTAAAATATTTACGAAAGAAATATTACTTACGTGCTCATTTAATAACACTAGCTGCTAAAACAATATTTTATTCAGGTTACAGGCCAGTCGAGCTGAATGCTTCAGATGAGCGTAGTACTGAAGCTTTTCAAACTGCTCTACAAAGTGCTACGCTAATGAGATCGGTGTTGGACACTGAAAAACGACCTAATTGTCTTATTTTAGGTAATATTTATTGTAACTTGACGAATTTTGAGGCCAGCGTCTGGATGATGAGCGATGATTGTGGGTTCGATTCCTTCACGGGGTAATGATTATATTTTCATGCTGATTGGCGTAACTAAAAGCCGCGCGTTGAAAGTGGAGAACAGAGTATCATATCACTTGGTTTTCTTTGCCTATCTTATTATGAATTTTTTTAAAAAGATTATTTTTATACTTATATTAAGTCTACACATTTTAGATGAAATAGACGGTGCTCCGATACAAACAGTGGAACTTCTAGTCAAATGGTGTACAGCCGCTGGGCATAAAAAGGAGGAAGGCAGAAAGAAGGCTAAGTCCCAACCCTTAAGGCGACCAGTCATAGCTATATGCAATGATTTGTATGCTTCGTCATTGAGGCCTTTGAGGTAATTATTACTAGCGACCCGCTCGTAAACTTCACGAATATTAAAGTGTTATAAAAACAAACAAAATGTTTGAATTTTATATAGCACATTCCAAAGTGCACCAGCATTACCATCTTCGTTAATCTATAATAAGTGTAATGGTAAAGTTTCAACAGATTGATTATTAAAACTATACAAAAAAATATTTAATAAACTAGTATTCTATATAGGAGTTTTATTATTTTAATACATAGCTTTTATTTTTCATTTATTAATTTATTAATTCATTTATAATTATGTATATTACATATTTGGTTATTCATATTTATGTGTATGTATGTGCATGTGTGTTTGTGTATCTATGTATATATATATATATATATATATATATTAATATATGTATGTGTGCTAATAAAATATTAATAGTAATTATTTTTATAGTATATATTAATATAATATATATTTTATATGTGGAAATCTCCTATAGTGGACCACCTACCGTCACCGTCACTTCAATATCCAAAGGTTGCCTGAAAAAGATCGGTTTAAGCGATAAGCCTTTTTGTACATTTTGTTCTATTTCTTTGTGGATAATATTATGTGTACAATAAAGTACATACTTTTAAATGTATATAAATGTCGACGTTTTTTGTAATATTAATTTATCTTTTAACACACAATTTAACAACACTATTATGTCCAAATCGGATAACAATATAATAATGGCGTAAATTGAAAAATATCCTTGCAAGGATAACCATCATAAATTTTGGGCTATATTTTTTACCATTTGTTTTCGTCCTCAGGCCAGTCTCCCTTACAGTGTCAGTGGGGTCAGTGACGTCGTGCCGGCTGCTGTCCCGCCTGCGCGCGGTGGCGAGGGCGGAGCGCCTGCGGGCGGAGCCCCGCGCGCTGGCGGCGCTGGCAACACGCGCGGCGGGCGACGTGCGCGCCGCCATACATGCGCTCTGCTTTGTTAAGGGGAAGGGAGGGGTCAAGGGGAATCAGGTGGGTGTAGGTGTGGAGGAGACATTTCCATTATTTTGTTTTATTTTACCACCAATGCAGGACAATGCGCGGCGTTCAGTTCCACTATTCGACATACAATGTCCCGGTTTTGAGACGATGACGGAAAATGGAGTATCTTTATTTATATTAGATTCTCTCTGATATTAGCTGAAATAAATATGTTTTTAATATTAAAAATTCTCGTATCGATTTTATAAAAAAAATATATCCTCTAGGTGTCACTTCAACACCAAATAAATATTGAAATAATAGTTTTGATAACTAGTGACTACACTTATAACTGACTCTAATGATAAATATGTACACATATATACTGTTTTCAAAATATATTCCATTTTGAATATCTTTTATTTAGATAACTGTAGAAGATATAGAAAAGGCTTCAGTGGGGACAAAAGACCACACAAGAAGCATGATGCAAGCGTTGCAAGCAGTGTTCATTATCAATGATAGGGACTCAAGTGATATTCTGAGAACTATACAAGCTGCTGGAGAATATGATAGGTTAGTTTTAGTTATATAATTTTTTGATTAGTATTGTATGACTAATAGAACACTTTAGGAGGTCATTGTGGTGTAGTAGATCCACTACTGTAAACTAACTGTATATTGATTCAATTTGTGAACGAATGTTTATATTTTAATTTACACTCTAATAAGACACTCAATATTTCGAATTCACGCAGAAATTACAGAATAGACTGTCTTGAAACTAGGCCCTTTCCATCTACCATGTAAATTATATAATTTACATGGTAGACGGAAGTTTATAAGCTTTTAATTTTATGTTCATTTTTTATCATGTTATTTTTATTTATATTCGTATCTACAGCCATAAGGAAAATATAATACTCCAATTTTAATAAAATATTATGTTGTACATTTATTGATATTTTGTGTGTAAAGAAAATTTAAAATTAAAAGAGGCATTACATACTGATATTTAAATGGGGGACTAACCTAACCTAACACTGTACTTTAACTAATCAGAAATGAAAAACGCAGAATTTTAAATATGAATTGTCTACATTATTAGTAAGTCAAGGCATCTGTAGACACATTTTTCTTTTCTAATTTAATATGAAATAATTCATCCACACACAATCACAACCACACAATCTTGTTAATTTATAAAGATTAACAAGATTGTGGCCTTACAATGGGTCGTGGCGCCATTGCGCCTTGCGCCTGCGTTTAAACTTAATGGCACTTAGTTGGATTACCATTTAAGAGAATTAAAATTATGTATTAAAATTAATTGTTAATTGAAATGAATTTTTAAACGCAGCGGGATTCGAACCCGCGCTTCTTGGAGACCGTCCAAGTGCTCTGACCGCTAAACCACGCGAATGCATAACACTTGAAAAATGTTAAAATATAATTGTCAATGTTACAAAAAATATATATGGATTTTCCTTCAGCTTCACTCTTTTTCCCCTCATAATCAAGGTAGTCAGAACGATCCTAGTGTCAAACCACTGCAATCTGAGTGACATGAGTGACCGAATTCAACGTCACTTTAATTAAATTATAATTATTCTATTGAGTGAGAATCGAACCCACAACCAATCGTAATTACAGTCTATATGTATGTTCTACATTCGGCTACGTCGAAATTCTTATACGCTTAAAATTTATATTATTAAAATTTATTTTTGTTGTGGTGGTTCGAATCCCGCTACGTTTTAATTTTTATACGTTCTCTAAAAATGTTTTTCAATTTCCTAAGTGTGTGAATAACACTTTAAAAATGTTTCTAAGACAAAGCGAGGCGGTGAGTTCCGCCGCCGAGACACAAAAGTCTTGACAATAGGTTCTTATGAGAAAAGCGTAACGAAGCTTATTTGTTTTAATTTCAATTTCATTTAAATTATATATTGACATAATTATTTTCTGTTTTTTTCAGATTAGCAGAAGGAATATTCGAGAACTATCTCTCAGCGAGAGTAGACGCACGACTTTTAATAGCTTGTGAAACGACATCTTGGTTGAAATTTTATGATATTGTCAATACTTGGATATTAAGAAATCAAAATTATAGCGTATATTCAATTTTGCCATTGTGTATAGCAAGATGCCATGCAATATTGGCTACGAGGCAGACGTTCAAAGTTCAATTTCCTATGCAAGCTCAAGAGGTATATATCTTTTTCTTTTTGGTTGAAGGGTTGAGAGGAGGTTGGTTGAGGAGTTGAGGAGTTGAGGAGCACATGTCACATTCTGCGCTTATTTATTTAGGAACCATAATGAATTTGTATTGTATTTATATATGTTGAGAAAATAAATGGTATGTTGAATTGAAACTATTTTAGAAAACTCGACGTTTTGAACATTTTTTACGTTTTTTTGAACGTTTTTTACAGTAGTCGGGGGTCACAGGGAGACTACCCCCCTGTGCCCCCGGACTACTGTAAAAAACGTTCGAAACTTCAGGTTTTCTAAAATGCATTTTCCAATACCAAAAATATACGCGATTAATCCGGTTAAAATAGATTTCATATCAAACTATGTAAAAATCGTGAAATCCAAAGATCTTATTAACTGGTTTATAAATGAAGACATACATTCAAATATGGATGAAGGTGCGATCTAGCAAAATATCGATTTTCGAAACATTTCCATTTTAAAATGTCTTAAACTTTAATATTTTTGAAACAGGAAACGATTTAAAATATTTTTGTTAATTTACTTTTCTATCTATCTATACAATTATTACGTGAAGCAAAAACTCTTTTTACGAAAATTACACGAACGGGTAAGTTTGAAATTTGGTACAGTTAAAACTTATATGGAGTGCAGAACGCTTGTATTTTTAAAATAATGCGTAAAATACATTAAGTTAATAAAATTAATTTAACACACTTCTAACTTCTGTATAAAGTGACATGCACGTTACTAAAGCAAAGAGTTTTTACACGTCAACCAGGCTAGGTGATTTATTAAAAAACATTTCAAAATTTCTTGTCTAACACAATAAAAATTTTAATTAAATTTTATTTAGGCAATGTTCTAAAACGAAACGAATTGTTTTAAAGTATTAATTATATGCACTTAAATCTTAATTTATTGGTAGAACTGTAAAATCTAAAAACCTATCATTCACCATTTTCAAATATATATAACTATATATAACTTCTCTCCAAAAGGTAATTGAACCCATGACCATTCAATTTTTTTTAGCATTATTTTACATCTAGTATCGTATGACTCTATCCACCAAATTTATGTAAGCTTATTGCTAATTTTTTATATCCTCAATATTGATCAACATTGATCACTCGAAGGAATGATTATATTTAAATTATTTTCATTTCTCCACTCTGGTAAAACAAAGCGCGGCGTTGACTTCCCGCACTCATCACGCAATATCTCGAATTGGAGCAGAAAGTGGAAAACGGAGTGTCTTGACACAGTGTATATTCTCTTTGACTTTTATAATTAAATATATTTTATAAAATGAATTTTTGTTTTCAATATACGGAGTCAAAAACATGTGGCAAATTATATTATTGTACAGTAACCAAATGTATATTTTTTTCAAATAAAAAATATTTCCCAGGTGTACCGTAAAAGAGCTGAAATGGACAGCATAGTGCAGTCAGTGTGGCGTGGAAGAGAACCCCACATATGCACGTCTCGCGCCGCACTGCGCCTAGATATACTACCGTTGTTGCCATACTTACTAAACCCCAAGCTCAGATCTGCTAATATACAGGTAGGTACGTAGTTGGATATGGACCGCATGGCTTAGCGGTCACACCCTTGGACGGTTTACAAGAGGCGCAGGTTCGAGTCTCGCTACGTTAACTTTTTTTATATTTGCAATAATGGTTGTTTTGAACAAATGAGATACAAATACAGTTCCCTAATTACGGTTATCGATGCCACGATTATTCTAATAATTATTTAATTAAGCAGCTGACTTTGACGTAGATAGGTAATATCTATGCAGCGATGTCGAAGGGCGAACAATAGGCTATACATTGAATTCATAATATCCTCGATTACTTTGATTACCAATATTACTACTACTGGCCAATGGGCCATACTGTATTGTAGCGATTGTCACAATAATGCTTGCACTGATTCCGTCGATTACTATAATCTCGACCACCAGCTATGCAGCGACGCGGAGCGGCGTGCGGTGGCCGCGTGCGCACGTGCTATGTGCGACTACGGGCTGCAGTACTCGCAACAGCGCGGCTTCGACGGCCTTTACAGCCACGTCATAGAACCTGACGTGTACAAGCTTAGTTTCTTTGGTAAGTATATTTGGTAATACATGCATGGAGATTCGGGAATATGGAGTCCCGCATTGCAGGGTCCTAAGCAAGACGCTTCGTTGTCCACTTTCCGGCCGGATTCGAGGCGTTGCGTATTGAGTGGCGGAACTCGACGCTGTGCTTTGTCGTAGTTTGAGCGGGGAAATGGAATTAATTTAAATATATTTAATCCCCTAGGTGGGAATCGAACTCAAAATCACCGCGTATACATTCAATAACTGTCCCACTGGCACACCACTTTGCTTATTATATATTATTTTCATAATTCATACTTGTAAGCGAAATATCTCATGTTAATTATATTATAGTGTACTTTGAAATTTGTATTTGCATGAGAGGTTTTATTTATTTATATTTTATTATTCTTAAATTGAAGGTTCAGACGAACGTGGCAAGCCTCCACCTGCTATACGACAAGCGATAGCTCGAGAACAACAACTGGAAGTTATTAAAAGGAATGAGCAAATGGTTAGAATTATTTATAAATGCTAAAGAATTTACTTTATACAGATTTATACATTTACATATTGTTACATGTACAATAATAGTATTGTGTTATGGTATTAGCACCTACAGTTAAAGGCTTTCACATGTGAAATTGGAATGTCGCAATATTTTAATTTTGAGAAAATTCAATTTATTACCTTAATCGACTTAAAGTGTAAAACGTTAGTGCAAATCATAATAAGATCTTTGGTTTTCGCGATTATTACACATTTTGAAAATAAACTATTCTTACAATATATTTTTGTTACATATTAGATAAAAAACTGGGGCATGTGTCAAGACATTCCATTCTCCTCCTCCACTTTTTGCCCTGATTTGAGCCATTTTGGAACTCATCGCCGCACTTTGTCTTAGCAGAGTGTGGAAATGAAATAGTTTAAAAATAGTATTTCCCCTAAATGGAAATCGAAGAAAATTCGCATCTATATAAAGAAATCTTTTTTTAGATATACAGAACGACCAAAAATCAAGAGAATAAAACAAAAACAGAAGTGACAAATAATGCTAAAACTAATGTGGAACGTTTGCCAAACCACCTACAACGATTACAGCCTAAAGTTGTTACTAAAACTGCACCACAAGTAAGTACTAATATTAATATTAATTATTATTCAAATGAAACAAAATTTGGCAAAGAGGAGTGCAGGCAGCTTATTTTTTTTTATAATGATGGATAAGAAATACTTATAATAAGTTAACAAATACTAATATGTGTTTGACATATACTTTTATTTATTATAAGGTGACATACACGTTGCTAGGGTACGCCTATTTTACGCGTCTATGAGTCCATTAGTCTATATAAAAGCAATGTGCATTGTACCACTGCCCCATCATTGTTTAGTGAAATACACCATATTTTAAAAATAAAACAGAAAAATAGCGAAATTTTCGAAATTATCCATCCATCCATTTTCATTAAAGAAGCAGCTTCACACTTTTTCCCACATAGCAGGGTAGTCAGAGAGAACTTAATGTCGAGACACTCCGTTCTCCACTTACCGACAGTACTAGCCCTAGTACCGGGCTAGCGTATGAGTAAAAACGTGATTGCTTGTGGGTTCGAAGCCCGCTCTGGGATATACTGGGATAGGATTGCTGAATAATTATACATAAATTATTTTCGTTTTCCCGCTTTTGTAAGACAGAGCGGCGTTGAGTTCGTCCACTTAACACGCAATATCTCAGAATATTTATTTTATCGGCAATTATTAGATTGTCTAATTTCAGCTCGAATCGTTAATTCGTCCAATCTAGTTATAATTTTAACAAGCCTTCATTTGCTTCACCTGTATCTATTAATATGAGAACAATAAAATTTTTAAACTTTGAAATTCGCTGCCAGGTGAAGTCACGCGAACTCAGTCCGATGAGATTTGTAAACGTCTAAAAATCGCTATTTAAAGCAACGTCTACAGTCAGTTTATTTATTGATTTTCTTTTAATATAAGTGTTATTTATGTTTCGTATGGTATATGTATATGTATTTATTGATTCGTATCTATGTATATGTATTGATATGTCATTTTTTAGTTATTTTATAGCCTTTTTAAAGTGTTATTAACACACTAAGGAACATTTAAAAACATTTTAAGAAAACGTATGAAAAATTTAAACGGCTTAGCTCAAACCGCTTGGACGGTTTCTAACTGCGTTTTTGTTCTTTCCGCGTCTGTTCTATTGTTCTTTTAGTATAAATCCGCTAACGATGGTAAGAAAGTTTTGTGCTTATTAGTGATAAAGCCGCCATTGCATGTTGATTTTAATATCTCATAATGTTGTTAACTTACAACATTATGAGATATACAATAGACTGGATATATAATTGTTTATTATTATTTAAATCTTACTACACTATTTTGATCCACGTGTGGCGGGATCCAAGGGTAATATATTATTTTCATATGCGCTAACCTGATGAGGTCTTTGCGAGGATTACTAGCTTTTTATACTGTTATTCACACATTTAGGATATAAAAAGACTTTCAGGAATCGTATAAAAATATATACGGCGCAGGACTCGTAACTGCACCTCTTGGAGCCTGTTCAAGCACTCTGACCCCAAAGCAATACGTTCTATCCAGCTGCGTCAAAATTTTTTTGATTCTTAGCATCTCTGTAGAAATATTTTTACGGATTTCTGCTACCGATAGATAATATAAATTATAGATTATAATATTATACGATCATATTATAAAAAAATTGCGGGATAGGTTTAGCCATTCAGTTTCTTACGTGTGGGAAAGTTCTCTCTCTGCTTACTTGCATAAAGATAACATAAAAAACATAAAAAAATATAATAATACATTTGTACAGTTTATTTAAATATTTTTAAATTATGACTTATGAAATATTTTAATTATAAAGCTATTATAACTTTTATGGAAAAATATAAATAAGCGTTTTTAAGGTTATTTCAACAAATACTGTATATATTTTTCCAATTTACTACCATATTAATCTACAGTTAATAGAATCGTACTTAAATTTCGCATATAAACACATATGAATGTCGTTAATTGAAACTGTGTTTGCTGAACACCACTCATTGTACGGTGTGAAAGCTCTTTCAGGCGTCTTGTCATAGAATAAAAATCTTTCCTTAAATCTTAAATGGGAACTTTAATGCCTATTTTCTTGTAGAAATTTTTTTTTAACGTCAAGAATATACTTTTTCTAATTAGTATTGTTTGTTATTATTCTATATTAGAGGACATCGTGGCGCAGTGGGACAGCGTCTGATTCGATTGCTACTCAGCGAAATGATCATATTTTAATTATTCCGCTCTGTTAATAAAACAAAGCAAACATTAAGTTTGCCTTCCAGCACACATCTCTCTCATCTCATCTCGGGCAAGAACGGAGTATCTTTACACTAAATTCTCTCTAACTTACCTGCTATGAGGAAACAAGCATAATTTTTTAAATTGTGAGCCAAAATAATGTTGCAAAATTATCTTATATACATATAGATAGAGATGAAACTAATGATAGACTGTTAAAACGTAGAAAACATATATTAGTCTTAAATGAGAATCAAATGCACAGCCTCGGTCATAGCGATCCTTGTCACTGAGTATTAGAACAAATATTCAGATACTTATTAAAATTTAAATAGCCAAGTTTTTTTTTATATTAAGAATATATTGTAAATACCAAAACATTATAGTTTAAAATAAAATATTTCGAACTGGCTTAAAAATTAATTAATAATATCATAAGATATCTCTAACAGTTCTAAGTCTAAATACATGATGAAAATTTAATTATTGATAAAAAGCTAAAAAACTATCGTGTCTGTAGAGATGAGAAACAAGCATTAAAATATATTAGGCACGTCTATCACCATCTGTCGTCTATGCCGCAGAGGTCGCGAGTAATCACAGCAATCTCCCACACAGGTTGTTACAAAAGAAAATAATTAACCCATCTCATTCCCACTCGTCACTACACATCGCGCGCGTTTAGCTCTTTCATACTTAAATGATGCTAGCAATGAAATGATTCACATTCAACGCTATGTCTATTCAAAATTTATATGTTTCTTAAGTTGTTAGAATTTTAATACATACATAGATGTTTAATATTAAATGGGAAATTAATAGTTTAGTAATAGTTAGTAGTGCACCTAGTGTCAAGACACTTCGCCCTCCAGTTTCCGGCAGGAATGGAGTGCATGAATGGATGGATACATTGCGTGTTGAAGCGGAACTCCACACCACGCTTAAGACATTACCAGAATAGAATAACATAACTATATTTTGGATATAAATTACAAAGACGTAGCAGAATTTAAAGTCGCAGCTCTTGAAAACTATTCAAGCCTCCAATTAAGCTAGACGTTTTAACAACCAAAATAAATTGTATAGGAATTTTGAAACAAGCGTGATAACAACGTATGGCTTGTGATGCGCGGCTCGAATCTGCGCCTGTCATGCTACCAATATATATATTTTTCCTAAATGTGTAAATTGCATAGGTGTCTCCAAAGAAAGTTTAGATTTAGTGGAACGATTTAAAAAAAGTAAGCCATGTATCGAAAACATGTTTTAATTGTTAAAGTACACAAAATGATCATTTTTTTTTTAAAAAATAATATCATACAAATGTAGAAGCTCGCGTTCACGGCACTCATTTAATCGAACAGTAAAATTACTAATGGCGGCTCGGCAAGCGGACTCAGTGATGACTGCCATTTTCTGACGGATATTTTCTTTCAAATGCGCCAGGGAAGTCGGTTTATTGGCGTAAATTTTAGATTTAAGATAACCCCATAGGAAAAAGTCCATAGGGACCCAAACCAGGATTGCGCGGTGGCCAATTTATGTCACCTCTCCTGGATCAATTTGCCTGAGCAAATTTCACGAACTTGTGACGCATACGGTCACTTTAGGCAAATTAAGGGGTTTCTGATGCTTGCGTTTCCGATTCTGCTTATTTACGTGTCCAATAAAAAAATGTGTGAAAATCAGCTTCATCCGAAAAGAAGATCTTGGTAAACGTTGAAAACTCAATAGTCTGTTACAAAAAACCCAGCCTCTTACTGCCATCTTGGGGCTTAAACCTTGCACCAATTTCGATCTGGGTGCAGTTTTAGTTCTTTGTGTAAAATACGGTGTAATTATGACTTATGTACATTAAAAGCAGTGGTGCTGTTCCGAATTGAAAGGTTCAGGTCTTCACGAACAGACTGATTACTATTCTCCACGTATCATTCATTTCCGTTCTTGATGACCTTGGTCACCTAGATTTTGGTATTTCCTGCGTTTTACCGAGTACGAATAAGAGTAATACTTGGCGCATATTTTAAGAGACGAAATACTTAAATACTGAATCTTCTACGCGCTACAATCGCCGAGTCACTGTTTTTTTTAAAACTCTCGCACGCACAACGCGCGTTCTGCTCCCGAGAAAAGCTCCATGGCAACTCAATTCTCAAGAGCCAGGCTACCGATTGACATAGCCCCCGAAACGCTCGGGTTCGTTGCGTTCACGCAGTACGCTTAATAAATATAAACTTTTTTTTGAGACACCTGTATTAAAACAAATATAAATTTATGCGCACATTGGACGTCGTCGACAGGTGGGGCAAAATAGCATTTGCAATATTTTTTTTAACTTTAATATTATAAATTGAAGATTAAGTGAAAAATAGAGATAAGAGTGTTTCGTCACTTAGCTCTCTCTAAACTTGCTATGCGAGAAAAAGCGTGAAGCTGTAAAAAATATGATAGGTACATAGAGAAAGCTCTAATCTTATTGGTTGCCCGTAAGATTTCTTAAGGCTTAAAGCAATAAATCCCCCATTGCACGTATCTTTTAATTATTGTATACATACTGACGTGAGCTGTTAATATTGTATGCAATAATGTATTACTATTATTTTTATTATATACGGGAATCTTATAAAAACGTTGAATATTTTATATTTTTAGTTTTTAACTACTGCGTTGGAAACTTTAAGTCACTGTGTTACCAGACCTCAAAAACGCCTCCATAAAAAATATAAACATATCGTATTCGAACCCGTAACCAACGTTAGAAATATACTCGATATGGCATTACAATTGTCTATATACGTACAGAACATTTCATGTTTGGTTTTCTAATGAGGCCGGATTAAGTCGTAATGGCTAACTAATAAACATATAACCGCTAATGCAATATCGGGCGAGTTGCGAATGAATTGTTAATGCAGCTCACATCATTGATTGCGGATTACGAATGTCATTATGTAATGTACACGATATAGCCCTAGTTTAGAACACCTGTGGACAAATGCGTATTTATAGGCTTATGATGTTTGGTAAACAATCGAGTTGTTCGTGTAATGTAAAAGGTTGTCAATTTAAATTATAATTTTATACATAATAATAATAATAATAATAAAAACTCTTTTTTATAACCGGTGGATGTCCATTTTTAGCAAATAAGCAATATACTGAAAGACATAACAATGTAGCGAAGCAAATACATAGACTCCTTGCTTTAAAGTATAAGCTAATAGATGAAGCAGAGTCATATTATAAATATAAACCTAAGAATGTACTAGATAATCAACACACTAAACTTTATTGGGACCGGGATATTATAACTGATAAAACTACAACAAACAATAGACCTGACATAACATTTATTCTAAAAAAGGAACAAATAACCTATTTGATAGACATATCCATACCCAATGCCGAAAATATAAGGAAGAAATACACGGAGAAAATACAAAAATACATCCCACTGGCAGTCAAAATTTGACAAATGTGGCTTCAGCACACCGTTAAAATCATACCCATCGTTCTATCGTCCACAGGGCTCATTCCGAAATCTTTACATACATCCCTAAAAGAATTAAGCCTACACAAAAACACTTACATCCCTTTACAAAAGTCAGTAATACACACAGTAGACACTTGCTCTATAGTTCGTCGATTCCTGACATCTACAACTCAAACACCCACAGCCATACACAATGAACTGACCCACTTAGCTTAGCCTGTGACAGGTTCACACCACCAGCTTCTTGCTGAGATCCGTAAGGAGAATAAAAAATAAAAACTCTTTTATTCTACATCCATAAATTAAAACATGCGAAAAGAAAAACCAAAAGAATATATACATATCGTACCTTATCGCTAAAGTAGCGATTCCTTCCAGGCCATCTTAAGACGTTGGAAATAGCAAATTAAGAATTAAGATATCTAGCCTATTGTCAAGACACTCCGTTCTCCACTTTCCGCCTGAAATCGAGACATTGCGTGGTGAGTGGCGGAACTCAAAGCCGCGCTTAAAACTAATCTTAAATATGATAAAATAATTTAAATCATTTCCCCGAGTAAGAATTGAACTCACTACCAATCACGTCTGACGCTACAACGGTAATTTTATAATGCAAGTTTATATACACGTTTTGAATGTTGTTGGATTTGAACACGTGTGAACACACACAATCTCTTGATGTCACGTGTTCTAGCCAATTAAGCCATAAGTTGGCATCATGTCATAGTACGTTTATAATACGATTATGATGCATAGTCGTTAAATTTTAGAATTTTATAATTCTTGGCTTGGGAATGTCACTAAAAAATCTTTAGAAGTCGTTGGTATAAAAAGTGAAAAAAGTTTTAAATTAATTTCTATGATTAAAAATTATTTTTAATATCTTATTACAAACCAAGACCTAAATAAAGTGCAGAAAACTATGTAACACACACACAATTAGAGTAAATGGTAAATGATACATACATATATCATTTTTTATTATAAAAATTAACAGATTTTTAAAACTATTCTACGTTTTATAAAATTGCAAAGGATATTCGTCTAGAGATTAGTACTATTTTAGAGTAAATTTCTGGCAAATAACAAATAAGTAATGCAAAGAATGTTGATATGTTATTAAAATAGAATTGATACAGGATTACATATTTACGACGAAATTATTAATTTATTTATTTATTGTCATATATTTCAGACGTAATTGACATATTGTAAACGACTCAGACCAAATATAACATTTCCAGCTTCAACCTGTATCCCGCATAGGGTAGTCAGAGAGAACCTAGTGTCAAGATACTCCGTTCTCTACTTTCCGCACGAAATTGCGACATTGTTGAGTGGCGGAAATCAATCGGCCGCCCTTTGTCTTTTCACCAGAGCGGAACAATAAAAACAAATCAAACATAATCATTGCCTCGAGGGGAATTGAACCCAAAACCAATCGCGTGTACAGTTTGGCGCTTTCTCACTGAGCCATTATTGTTATTTCTTGAATTTTGTTTGAATCTTGAATATAATATTACTTTGCCATAATTATAATATCATGATAATCATCACCATCATCATGATCATCATGGTGTGATAGAATTGACATGGGTTAATTTTAACAATGAAGTTTGCCATATCGTTTAGATATAATTGACTTAGTGTTAACAACACAGACCAAATATATTTATTCAAACTGTTAAGTTTGATTAATTTCAGTAACTAATAAATTATTAAATTTATGTATATATATATATAAAAATCTGTTTAATTCATTAGAAAGTGTTTAGTGAATAAAAAATTATAATACTTTCAATTATATCAGATGTACAGTGAAACAGGTGCTATTTAAAAAAAAGATATAACATTCTTCTATACGCCTATAAAACTGCTAAGAATATAAAAAAAAAAAAACAAATACTCAAGATCCCCATACTGACCAGTTACGGTATTTAGTGCACTCAGCGGCCATTACGGCGGGCGGTTCACGCCCAGCTAATAAATTTACGGCCCGCTCTAATGCATGCGTTTACCAGCTTTTATTGTTACTCTAATTGTTTATGTTCGTAATGACCGCGCTATACGTTTAATTCTTTTACCAGAATGTCTTTTGGATATTTATTGCTTTATTTATAGGGAAATTAGTTTTCGATTTCGTTTTTAAGTTACTGTATTGATAGAGAATGATTGATCCTTTCTGAACTCTTTTATTTAGGCTGGGTTAAGGGAATCAAGTAATGAGTTAAATAGGTGCTCGTATATTTTTACGATATCTTGTTTTGTAGAATCTAAAACTAAAATAATTACTTGCCTGGGTGATGGTCACCGTATTCAGTTTCCGATTGATTTTCCTCACATTTGTTTAATTTTATTAAGTAGTTTTTTTGCTTTTTTAACTTGAGGAAATCCGTTGCGGATACCAGCCCGATTGGGGATTCGGACGTGATTATGTGGGACCCCGAACTGACAAATGTAGTCCGTCCGTATACCCACTAAAACCTCACGGTGGTAAAATATCCTTAATTTTTTGATATCTTATTATGCATTTATCGATCTTGGCTTATATTCACACAAAATATTTTCCCTAGTCATTTTCTACGTTAAACATCTTGAATATTCACATTTCTCTATGAGCTTATAATACTTAACGAAGTTAATCGTTTTCAATATTTTCATTATCAAAAAAATCTTTTAAAGTAATTTTCAATAAAAATTACATAAAATGGCTTAATACAAATATTTAATTCACGAAGAAGCGGATTTTCACAATATTGACGGCCGCCGTACGCCATTAGCGGACTAGAAAAAGTTGTAGAAAAAAAGAGTTCGCTCAACGCACAGTGGTGATGAAATAAATAATTATTTAACAGAGATATGTTAAATAATTATTTAATATATCTGCTGTTGTGTAGTAAGCTCAAGTGATTTGAGTTTCTATTTGACTTTGGCAAAAAACACTAGTGACTCATCACTACGACATTGTAACGACCAATAGTCGTGGTGATCGTGGCAGAATAAAGCTTAGCTAACTCCAAAGAAAATTATGTTTTTTATCAATCTATAAAGAAACTCTTTCGTAAGTGGAGAGTATATGGCACTAAGAAAGGATCTTCTAAAGTTCCTACAGGAACGAGAAGAAATGTTACAACGTTAAACGTACGTACTTACGAACATAAAGTAAAGTAAAGATATATATTTTATACCTAATTTACTGCGAATCGCAATTGTAGGCTACAACTATCACATACAACTACAGCACCAGCATAATTCCACAGTGCATTTTTATTTTCAAATTGGCAGAATATTATTAACTTAATATATTTGTAATATAAAAGATTTTCCTTCACTAAACGTTGCTCTTTACCACCCTCCCAAGAAATTCTTACAGAGTTTTTAATAGCGTCGGCCGCAACCCTTTTATTCTGATTAGTCGTTATACTGGGGAACATTGACAAATGCCCACTAACAACTCTGATAGAAATTAAAAATTGCAACATGAATTTTAACGCTCATTATGGTAAAATTTTTGTCAACTTGTCCAGATTTTATATTTTTTAGGCGATTGTCTTGAATAAAACATAATTTGTAATTGGAAAAGCCATTTAAAGGCAAACAAATTTGTAACAGCTGATTATTTATTTATAAATTCGACTTAACCATGTACTTCATTTTATAGCTATTATTTTCATGAATACTTTTGCTTACGGAAACGATGTGTGCATTTCTAATAAGAAAAATAATATTCAGTAATGTTAAGCGCTGTATCTTTATATAAATAGGAACCTACCAAAACGATATCGCTTACTAAAAACCTCATATCCACATATTACCTCCATAAAAGCAATAACGCTAAGACGGGCCCATGATACTTGAAATAAACGAATATTCGCCTAAATTGCTCAGCGCAGATGTGATTGCGAGGCCCCGGATACAATCATCAATCTATAGCCTCCCTTCCTCCCTATATAAATCACGCTCACAATGGCCGGAGGAAGTTCTTAAGAAGAAAAACTATAGGTCATATCCTTCCCGGGTGGCGGCCAATCGGAAACGGGTGCCCCCTCAAGGGTTATTCGTTTAGGGCGAGATTTTTCCACGTCTACCACCCGACGGCGCACCGTCCGTCATCCCCAGATTATGTGAGCTCGGAATTGATAGTATATATCGCTTTGAATTATTAATTTTCATATCGGTATGGTATTCGGTTTCGTTCATTTATCACGTGTGCCCCTTTTTTGTATGGTATACGGTTATGCTGAATAAATTCTGGCAAGTTTGTTTTATTTAATGTAATTTTTCCTTATATGTGTACATAGTCTGGCCATAAATACCTTTATAATTAAAAATAAACAAAATTTGGAATCTGTCATTTTTATATGATTGTTCATTGTGTTTTCTTATTTTCGCGCCAATTTACTGTAAAATATTTTGTAATATTAAAATGGAATGGGATTATAAAGAGAACTGTATCGCTGTAATTGCATTACATTAAGTAGGTATGGTGCTAAATACAATTTTTTAAATCTTTCATATGCTTGAAATTAATTAAATGTTTGTGTACCGGACTACTGATATGTATAATGAAACCTTCTCTGTTTGTGACAGAAAAAGTGTGTGTCCGAAAGCAAAAGATTTTATCTCGGGAGATGAAGATAGCATCTAGAATCATGTCGCGTATTTTAAAACATGACTTAGGACTTGCAGCCATGGGCATTAACCGACTTCAGTGATGGTTTGTTGGGATGGTAGCTTAAAAGGAGTGACTGACCCATATTTTTGTGAAAAAGGTATCAAAACTTCGGCACAAGTATATCTAGATACCATTCTTGAGAAGGTAGTTGAGCCCCTTAACAACACCATGTTCAATAACCAAGAATGGTTCTTTTAGCAAGACTCGGCGCTAGGTCATTAAATCGATCCACCCAATCTTCTTCTTTATTGTTAGAAACGAACGTTCCGGACTTCATCAGAGCGGTCAGTTTTATATCTCTTGACTACTATATTGCAGCCAATATAGTGCACTTTGAATAAGCTTTGTATAATTTTAATGGTTTTTTATTAATCTAATAAATTAAAACACTGTAATAGTAATAATAGTTACGTACAATAAAAAAAACAATATTAATAGCAAGACTAAGTACAAATAAGTTTTTGAGACCATCGTAGTGCAGCGAAATATCATGTGTGTAACTGTAAAGGCAACGGTTCCTAGTTCGACCTTCACGGGGGGGAGTGGTTATGTTTAATTTAGTCTTATTTTTTCGCTCTGGTAAGACATTGGGCAGCGTTTGGTTCCGGAACTTACATAATTCGCAAACAATGTCCTGAATTCGGAGGGATATCGATGAACCGATTACCTTGTATGTTATTATCTCTGCCTTAAGAAGCCTAAAGCTGTTTCTTATTTTTATAATTAAAATTCGTTCGCTAACTCTCATGAACTAAAGTTTGTTTTTTATCATCTTAGTTTGCGATGTAAGCGAAGAGCATTTAGTAACAAGTTCTTCAATATCCATTCACTTAAAGACATTACGTACGTGGGTTCTAAAAGACCTAACGCAACGACTCGATAAAAGCTCGTTACTCGTTATTTATATGAAAATCACGTTATAAAATTACTAATTATGATTTTTATATGAATGAATTTTATACAAGTTTTATGTCAGGCTTTCACCCGTACATTTATTTTTAAGCAAACTATTAAGTTTGTTATTTATTTCAACATTTATAAAGTATGGATATGACAAACATTTTTAAAAAACGTATGTTGTTTTTAAAGTCGCGGGATTCGTACTCGCGCCTCTCGGAAAACATCAAGCTCTCTGACCGCTAAGTCATACGTCCAACGTTCACTAGTACAGGTTTCCAAGAGGCGCGGGTTCGAATCCCGCTACGTTCAGATGTTCATAAGTTTTTTAAAAAAAAAATTCTCATGTCCCAAGCCTGTTATTTTGTATTCTAACCTTTTTGTAATTTTGTATACTTATTCTGAAACATATAATTTTACCAAGAATTACCAAAATTCATAATAATATTATATTAAAAAGAATAAAGCCGCAAATCAACCTCCAGAAAGTAAATGTGATTATCCACACACTACACACGATACACAAATTTCTTTTCCGAACGGATTCATTTGCGGGCTCGGTAGAATTTAGACGTGTACCCCGGGAGCGGCAAATTGTGAATTAGAACAAGTTTCCATTGACCGCCGATGTGTACTTTACTGTAAAATATCTTTAATATAAATAATATTTTTATTGAAATTGAAATTAATTATTGTATATAAAAAAAAAATTATATATATAAAATCATCGTTTGTTAGAGAGTTATGTTTTTAACTACTTAAGCGTTATTCCGGGTAGCCAGAAAGAACCCAATATATAAATTCAATCGTACCTTTAGTACATTATACTTTTGTGTGCGTAGTGTCTGAATATTTTTTTTTCTAATTTGAAGAAGCGAAATAATTTTTAATAATTTTTAATACTAAACTTTTAAATTGAATTTTGTAATAGTAAAAAGTTACACACATCTATAAATATATATATAAATATATATAGATACTACTATACTAGATACACATCTATAAAAATATATATAAAATAGATTTTGAAAAGCTCCGTCTCCTTCAACTCAATATTCAACATATTACACCTTAAGCATTTGACAACTTTATTTGACTATTTAACTTATGACAACTATATAGTCATAACAATTTTATGATAAGATATTCAAAGTTATTTACAGTTTGCCGTCTACGTCGTAAGTTAAGTACTTACGACGGCAACAAAACGGTACAATGGAAACACATAACGCAGAACGCCGCCGGCGCACCGCTCCGCTTGTTAGCTAGTTTTTACTGCAACCCCTTTGTGGTGAATTGCATCAATGTACATACATACGGTGCGCTTATTTATTCTCGCAACTGCTACTGTTGTGATGATTTGTCTTCGTATTTATGTATTTATATTATGTTAAAGTTCTACAAATTTTATGAATCACCAGTACATTTCAGTGGGAATTTTTTTTTCGTACAATCTTTGTGAAGAAATTTTAGCTACACCTGTAAGTGGTGAAATGTTTGTACTGAAAGATCGATTTTCTTTTTATTCGAGTTTATTTTATTGGTGTCGTAATTTTTAATTATTGGTTTGAAACAAACTTAATATATAGCTTAAACAAAAAAAAAACACAACACAAGATTATCATAAATTAAATGTTGCCAACGTATGATTCTAAAACGTAAATTCCAAACTAAAACGAAATTAATTATAATCCTTTATAGCAGTTACCTTTTTTTATTTAAACAAATGTCATTTTTCGATTATTTAATATAATTAAATGATTAGCACCTCTGTGGCTTCCCTGTACAGGCTTTCGTAATGTCATTTCGCGTTATGATCACCAACTTTCATTTGTCGGCATTACGTGGATTAGTCGACATTCCGTCCCCCCATTGTTGTAAATAATCTTGTCTAATCCCAGTCCGATTACCGAACGTTACGAATTCAAATAGGCTCAAATAATGCGGTATAATTTAAACACGTATGTAATTTTCGAATTGTGAGCCATATGCGACGCCTCGGGCTGAGTGTATTCTGGTGATACGAATACGACATATCGTGCATGTTTAGTATTTAAAATATTACGTTAGATAGTATTAGTTTAATTTGATAAGTTCAAGGTTTTATGTAAAGTTCTTAAAATATAGACATTCTCTGAAGTGGGTATCGAACCCACAACCATTGCGTTTCCTGTCAGACGTATAACACTGTGCCACGATGGCCGCAAAGTTTAATAATTTATTTCTTAACGAATACTGCCCACCATACTAAACAACTTTTCTTAATAAAGCATTTATTTATTTCTCATAGCTTAGGTGTTCCACTCTCCGAAAACAATTATATCCTAAAGCCGGCTTAAAAGGTGTACAATAGAATAGTTTAGTTCAAATTGGTCCAATAACTACGAATATGTGCGAGTACAAACAGTCAGACAACATTTAAAAAAATCACCGTTTCACATTCTATTACTGTTTTTACATCCCCCTTAATTGTTTTGTCGTAAATATATTCAATGTATAGACACGACATTTTTACTGTTTTGATTATAGTATAGATATTTCAATTTCACAAGTATTATACAAAGCTATACATACGGCGCCATGACGGCTATCCATTCGGAAACAGTCCCCGCTAAACGAGCGTAACGCCAATATTCACGGGCGGGTTGTAGATAATAAACCCTTTTATTGGCTTTATACGTTTGTACATTTGTCACATTCGCCAATTAGACACGAATATAGGACTGTGGGTTAGTTGTAATGAGTGACTCTTGTTGAATACTTTTGCTCACTTTGATTTTTATTTGAATAACTATAGTTTTGATAGGCATTTCTATTCCTTAGTTTTCTTGTTAAGTTGGAAGAAGTGGGTGAAAATATCAAGAAACTAGTACCTACATGCAAGATAGTCAGGGAGAATGTAGTATCGAGACACTCCGTTCTCGTCATTTCAACCGAAATTAACCATCGCGTATACAGCCAGACTCTGTCACATTCCGCCCCGAAGGTCTCATTTGAACAAACCTAAACCAAACCTATGTATACCTAAACAATAGTTTGAAATAAACTATATATACGTATATAATGAGATTAAAAACAATTTAAAAAAATATATATATTTGATTTGTTTAGATAAAATGATAATTTACGCGAATTCGAAATGCGAATTTTGACCTAGGGGGTCCTTTACCATCCGATTTGCTTGAAAATTGCAAACATTATTATATTAATTGTACTGTAATTTTAAATGTGTTTCTTTAAATTTCTCTTTTAAACTATAATAATTTACAAGCTTTTATTTAACTAGCTTGTAAACAAATACCCTTAATCAATTGAGCTGAAATTTATATACACGTTTACTTTATATGATAAATAAATAGCATGGTTAGCTTTGTCACGTCATTCTAATTAGTTATTTTTACTGCCCTCCTACGATGCAATGAAAAGCTTGCTCTCAATAATTTGAAAAATGTTTGTTTTTAAAAAGGGATTCTTAATTTTGCTTATTAATAAAATACTATGATGAAAATTTAAAAACCCAGTCTTTAGTGTAATATAATGAAGCTGCTGAGACCACAAAAGGGACTTTTTAATGTAAAGAGCTAGAGGCTATCAACACGGGAGGGTTATCTGATATTCAAAGATATGTAACAGTTGCGTAGCGGTTATTTTTAAACATGTGGCATATTGCATGCCTATCTGATTAAGGCAAACAGTGGGCAGATTTTAAATAACAGTAAAGGTTACAAACAAAACACCCATTTTTAATGTTCATAATTAAAATAAAAAAAAACCACTTCTTTAATACTTTTATAGTGCACACACTTAGGATAAGAACATTCTTAGAAGACGATTTCCAAGAGGTCCAACTTGGACGGTTCCTAAGAGGCGCGGGTTCGAGTCCCGTTACGTCCAAATTTTTTAACGTTAACAAAATAAAATTACACAATTACTGAGTATATTTTATTATTAAAAATAATGTAGTTTGTAGTTCTAGTTTGAAGTTTTATTTATGAGAAATGGTCAAGAATATTTTATTCTAATAACATAATGCATAATATTTAAAACAGATGTGTTACTTTGTTTTTAAAGTATAAAAGAAGTGTCTTATTCTCTAATAGATCACCTATTAGGAAACACACTTGGAGACTAAAGAAGTACCTATATTGCAAACATGTATAGAATTTCTAAGTGTGTGAATAACACTTGGTATAAATGTTAACATTTTGAAACTTTATTTTTCTAATATATAAGATTAAGTTACAATATAAAGCCGACCGTAACTTCGCCGCTAATATAATTGTCAAATTCAACCCAATATTTAATTCCATCGAAAAGCATCGATCATCCGCCACCGCCTTTGGGGAGTATCGGTTATCAATTTTAACTTGACTAAGAAATCGTTTTTAACTGATGTAATTTTTCTGAAAGCGTTCCACAAATTTGTTTTACATTTTTATGTAATTTTGTTATTAGTTTTTTTAATATTTTACCTATATATTTTTACACTCTTCAGTGTAGGAATGATTTCATTAGGAATGGAACAGATTCAGAGCTCTTTCCTATATTTCTTTTGCTTTTTCCCAGCTTCATGCTGTTTCCTTCATACCAGATAGTCAGAGAGAATGTCAAAACACTCTGTTCGCAACTTTCGAAACCGCCCGAAACCGAAACTTGCGTGTTTGCGTGTTGAGTGGCAAAACTCAACGCCGCGCTTTGTCTTAGGTACCAGAGTGAATAAATCAAAATATTTAAAATCATTCATCATTATCATCCTTCTTAGCGGGAATTGAACCAGCGACCAATTGCAATTATTAAAAAAATATTTCAGAAAATAGATCCTTTCTCGCCAAATGGTCATCTTTGAATAGCGAGACTTCATTAAGGTTTTCATATAAAGGTGATAAATGTATTTCAATATCAAAATACATATGTTGTGACTATAATTTTTCACAGTTCGCATTAAAAATCTATCGTTCGTTATATTTACCTGTTTTGGGTCACGATTTCCATATCTATAAAAGAAAACTATATTAAACTTGAATAGACCATTTAACTACTTATACAATATTTTACTTTTATCGTCCGGCCTTTGTGCATTGTTTACGAACTAAAAGGTTATAGGCTATCAATATATTACTATTTGCTTATGTTACTTCCACCACACGAAATAATACGAGGCCACTCAGCGGTATCAATAGGATTGTGAAGGACAAAGGGGAAAGTTATTAGGAAAGCTAATGATATCCATCTTGTAAATAATATTTATTTTATATTGTTTTCTTAAAGAAATATTAAAATGTTAAAGTTTTGATATAAATAAAAAAATACATATTATTTAAAAAAATATATTTTTCGGGGGAATGATTCAAATATTTAAATTATTTTCATGTCTCCGCTCTGGTACCTAAAACAAAGTCTGGCGTTGAGTTTCGCCACTCAATACGCAATGTCTCGGATTTAGGCGGAAAGTGGAGAAAGAACGGAAGGTCTTGACACTAAGTTCTCTCTAACACCCTGCTATGCGAAAAAAGGCGTGAGGCTAAAAAAAGGTATATTCCTTTTCTTAGCTATTAATAAAATGTTCATAAAATAATAAGAGTTTTTAATTTAAGTAATTTTATAAAAAATGTTTACTAGTAACCAATTATGATTATAAAGCTTTGACTAATTATATTTAGCTCATTGTGCAGCATTGTCACAGGATCTGACTTTATACGCGATTGTCGTACGTTCGATTTCCACTTGGGGAAATGATTATGTTTAATATCATGCAGCGTTCCACTACTCAATACGTAATATCTCCGATTCAAGTGGAAAATAGTGAATGGAGTGTCTTGGCACTTGGCGGAGAGAACTCCGCCTACTCTGCTATGTGAAAAAAGGGGGAATTTGAAAAAAAACTAATAATAACGTAATAGAACTTAATCTAGACAAAGCGCTTTTCCAGTAACGCTTAGTTTCTCATATCGAAAACAATAAAAAAGTCACCACAAATCCCCAGTATTAAGCAAACAAGAAACCGATCAAAATTTACATATAAGCCATCTGAATCCCCTTAACTCCTTCGCGTAGATTGTCAATTTATCTTCCGTTTTCTATAAAAAGTTTCCAAATAACCTCCGCGTACCTCGTAAACACAATATCGTAAGTATTGTGTATTTACTGGCAAATAAGTATCGGTGCCCCGGGCTCTGGGAAACAATGAAAAATGACCGGCGGAAAATTGCGCGGCTTTCTAAAGGATTCGAATACGATACGATCGGGCTATTGTAGGATAGTTGGGGCGGACTCAGAGCTAATATTATTTTTGTTGTAACAATCATTAAGTATCATATCAGTTGTGGAATATGTACGATAAAGCTATCAGAAATATGTTAAGTTTTGTTGATTTTGTTAGTTAATATTGAAATAATCTTCAATAAGATGATATAATTTTAAAAGAAATAATAAAGTTACAAATTCAGACTGACTGACAAGGAGAAAAAAAATATAATTAGTCGTGCCATACAATATTGTTACAAAGTAATGCAACATTTTTTATTGTACGTAACATTTATTACTATTAAAGTGTGTTAATTTAAAACATTAATATAAAACCATTAAAAATATATAAAGCTTATTCAAAGTGGGGTCTATTGGCTGCAGTATAGCCCTTTAAAGGTTGAGGTTAACCAAGATTAGGTGGATCGAGCTTTATGACCCGGCGCTTTCTTGTCGATTCTTGCTGAAAGGACCATTCTTGGTTATTGGTCTTAAGAATGGTATCTTGATACAATTGAGCCGATGTTTTGATCCTATTTTTACTAAAATATGGCTCGGTCACTCTTTCATAGCTAACACTCCACCAAACCGTCAAATATAATTTACATCAGTTATAAATCAAATATTGACAACCGTAACGATATAAAATATTTTTGTATAAATATTAGTTTACTTACAGAATACTGTCTCATATTAATAAAAAAATTAATCCAAGATTACCGTTACAATATGACAGATAAAAACTTGTTCAAACAATATGTTGTTTTTACAATTTAATGTGTGTTAATTCAAATATTAACTATTGATTAGGAACTAACTCTGTTTGTACGGTTTTTTCAATGAAAGAATGACAAAAATCCAAACAAAAAAATAATAATTGAATATTAATAAATATAGTCATATAATCTATAAAAGTTCATTTTTATTATATGTATAGATAGGTATATGAACATTCTATATACAGTTGTAATTTACTAAATTTCCATTTCACAATAAGGTTTTAAATAACGCAGCCTCCGGCCGGTCCTGTGTCGTCGCGCACTCTATTTTCCCATTTGCGTGGCAGATTGGCTGTGATTGTATTGTTTGCACCCTCCGCCCGAAGTCGAGCGGAAAATGTGTTGACTGACTACTGAAATGTACTGCTGAAGTGCAGAGGTTTTAATACCTAAATTATTTATATTTAAGTTTATAATTTTTTGCGTCTTTACTTGCTAACCGCTGGCCATCATCTTGTTTTCTTCATCCTAGTCGTTAAATTGGATCTTATATTCCATAAGCAATATTTATTCGCAAACTTCGCATTACACCATCGTGACGCAATGTGACAGCGTCTACGGCTGTATACGAGATGCTTAGCGCCAAATACCGTGAAGCTGAACTATATTTATAAGTATTTGTTATACATCAAACTTAGAATTCATTCAGTTCATGATATTTCAACAGAACACGTGCTAGTTAGTGCTAGTTAGTCACCAGCAACTTTAAATTATAATATATTGAAATAGTATTAATGATATATATATATATGATAATATCCATGTTAGATCTGTAATATAACAATACCAATAAATCAATAATCATAAAATATATCGCAAATAAAAACGCAATTATTCTAAAACCTATAACCTATCTCTATATTGTCAATATGGCAATACACTTGTAGCCAATCACCTACGAGGGCGTTACGTACGTCGTAAGGCGCGGATAACTTTTATGAACGGGAAATTGTGTTTATACGGCCGTGTGTCGCGATTTACCGCCGCCGCCAACCACTGTAATCGGAAATATTGTCGTACAACGAAGTTATTCTGTGGTACATTGTATAAGCTCTGCGCGAATACTTAGTCGACATCAATATTTCCACATTACATTAGTTATCTATCTATCTATCTTAAATTAATATATATGGGGATAGCTTAGTTTTCTCTATTTATATGGGGATAAGTAATGTACAAGAAAGTTAGATCCTGTGGAATTATCTAGGAAAATTAAAATCTGTAAAAAATTGGAGGGCATTTAAAATTTCTTGTCTGCATGATCGTGCTTTTGCTTTTGATTTTTATACTATAAAGACTATTAACATTATTATTTCAACTTCGAAAATGATATGTACCATATAATTATTATTTTGGCATAATTAATTAGCTTAGTTTCATTAACACAATAATTTGTTTAGCAAAAACATATATTTACTATCCCCGCAAAATGTATTAAACGTGTAAGAATAACAAATATTGAGTTATTTACAAATAGATTGAGAATATTACAAGCTAAATAAATAATATTAAGTATTTTTTTAACAGTTTTTAGAGTTTTATTCTCACACTAAAGAAATTGAAAAAGACATATTTAGAAAACGTATAAAAATTTGAACGCAGCGGGATTTAAACCCGTGCCTCTTGAAAACCAGAACGCATAGCTTAGCGGTCAGAGCGCTTGAACGGTTTTCAAGAGGCACGGGTTCAAATCCCGCTGCGTTAAAATGTTTATACATTTTCTAAATATGTCTTTTTAATATTAAGTAATCGGTCGAAGACCTTGATTTGTATAAGGAATGTAAAACTAACATTTTCTTTTAAATTCTATAAAAAAAATAAAATTCACTTTCTAACTACTCACTTTCGCTACGTCTTATATCTTTTCACCCATACAAGTGAGTTCGACTCGTTTCAATATTATTGTCGATCTCACTCAGATAACAAACAAGTTATTGGCTTGCTATTGCCCGCGTTCGCTGTGATATTGTTTTCTTATCGATATTATTTGTTCTGATTACGTATAGGTTATTGATATTTTTACTTAAATCGATTAATCATTATGAAAAAGATAATCGATATCGATAATAATAATAATCGATACAACCTAAGTATGAATATTGCGAATTACATATAGTATATTTTTAATTAGTTTTTTAAATTACAGTATTATCAATTTAAAATAAAAGATCTGCGTGCTATTTTTGGGATATATTTGCCGAATTATAAAATTTTATTAGTTTCGATTTTAAATTGCTAATTACGACTCGTACTTTATAGGAATAAAATCCAAATAAAATCCGCTAAGAATATAATCGCCCTATATTTAGTGAATAATATAGCTACAATGCGAAAGTAGACATCGTATTTTTTTTATGATTTACTTATATTTTTTTAAAAGATTAAAAAAATTAAAAATTGCGATTTTTTACGTAACATACACGTTAATTGTCTAAAATCTTCATCGCATAGCAACACCTAGCTGCCGAGTGCATTCCACTGGAACATAGGTGTAACAACGTCGTTACCACAATCACCGCTAACGATGTCTCACATACACTCAACTTTACCTACATAAACTACTCATTGCGTAAGAAATGAACAAGATAAAACAAAGAAAAATAGTCTTTTGGCAATTATAAATACATGTCATATTTGTTTGAAACAATATATGAGTGCTGTTGTTTTTGGTGCTTATATTGAGGTTTTATAATACACCTATAGTGATATAATACATAGTATTAAAGTCTTTATTGTAAGGTAATAGTATTCATAATGGTGTGAGGTCTTAGATGGGAAACGTCTACGTGATTTCTAATTGGAGCTGCGATGTGGGGCCGCGGGCGTTGAGTAGCAATTTACAGGCAAATGTGTTTTTTAATTGTACCATGCGACGCGGTTCTACGAGTGTAGTAAGCCCCGTTTCTATTGATAGACAGTTTTTACACTTGTAATATTGTTTGTTGTTACAGGTACAGAAGGACTTCTTTGGACGTATAGTTCCTGTTGCTCAACTACAGAAACAAGGTACAAATAATACATTTTACTATACTTTTTAAATCTTTAATTTCGACGTAGCTAGATGTAACGCATGGCTTAGCGGTCAGGCGCTTGAACGGTTTTCAAGAGGCGCAGGTTCAAATCCGGCTGCGTTCAAATTTTTACACGTTTTCTAAATATGTCTTTTTCAATTTCCTAAGTGTGCGAATAACACTTTAAAAAATGTTAAAAAAATATTTAATAAAAAGCGTTCTCTCTTGCCAAACGATTGTTCGTAAAATAAACTTTGGGTAGCAGAAATTTGTAAAAATCTCTCTACAGACATGCTAACAACAAATATGAGTTGTAATAAGCGTATGAGAATTTCAGCGTAGCTGGAGGTAGAACGCATGGCTTAGCGGTCAGAGCGCTTGAACGGATTTCAAGAGGCGCGGTTGCAAATCCGGCTGCGTTAAAATTTTTATACGTTTTCTAAATACGTATTTTTCAATTTCTTAAGTGTGCGAATAACACTTTAAAAAATGTTAAAAAGAAATGTTTCTTAAAATTTTGTAGATAGGTTTACTTTTAAAATATGCGTAGCCTCCTTTGTCTTACATAAGCTAGCTATTTGATAAGATGTGATTGTGACGCATAAATTAAAAAATAGTTTTACAAAGCGACATTGCGTATTGAGAGGCGGACCGCAACGCTGCGGTTTGTCGTGATTATCAGAGTGAAGAAATGAAAATACTTAAATTAGATTATTACACTAAGTAGAAATCAAACCCTAAACCAATCGCAATAACATTGAGACTGTCCCACTATACCACGATAGCCTCTTACTAGAAAATGTCCATAATAGATATATAAAATATTTTATAATTTAACGATTTAATTTGGTCCAATTTCTTATATATTGTATATAATTTTTAATTGTATTTAATCATTTCAAAATTAGAAATGCTATTAATAAGTGGTGTTAATTTAGTGTGGTATAATTACCAATGTAAAATTCCCAAAGAAATGTCTGACGGCTGTAAGTTCAGCCAATTTACGTTTTTTTGAAATTATATTGTACTAGCGACCAACCCGCGGCTTCGCCTGCGTAAATTACACAATTAAACTCTTCCATGCTTTCGCCCGCCAGTATATTCACTTAAATTTATAATTTAAATGGTGGTAACTTTTTTATTTATGAAGCGATTGAAATAAAATAAGCACCGATATATAAACCGATTGAATTAAAAAAATATAATACGCGTCTGTCCGCGTTCAAGTCGCGGTCGCGGACTCAGCGATGAGCGACTTATTCCCCCACCTCACCCGCTGTGCGTCGGCCACGCCGTAGTATAGCGCACTCGGTTAAAATAATATTTATCCGAATGAAACCCGTGAAAGACATTATATCTTTAAATACCAGAAGCGACTAAAGTATCTAACTACCATATTAATTTGTTGACTACAATGGTTCACTATTTTGGCTTTAATGGCTTGAACATAAGATACTTAATTGATATTTTGGTCAATTCACACAATGTCTTTATAACTTGTTGCCTATATGTTATTCTGATGTATAAGCTATACTATTGTAAAGTTTCATTATAAATCCATTCAGTAGTTTTTATGTGAAAGAGTAACAAACATCTTTACAAACTTTCGCGTTTATAATATTAGTAGGATTTTACGCCTCAATTCCAAATTAGCAAAAATTCGTCGCTTTAAAAATATAAAACCACTATTATTATTAGAATGAAAACAAAAAAAAAGTAAAAACGTGGTCTCCAGTTAATAGCAAACATTTTCCCTTTAATCTCTTTACGTGACATCGAAATAACGACGCCGCATAACATAGCCGTGGCGTTATTGCGTATAATATACCATTATCACATAACGTTTCAAGTGAGCCTATTATTTTCAATTACGCCGGGAAGGGTTGTTAATATTCATCGCCGTCAACGTCGGAATCGAACACCTGAACCCCCGTCTGCCCGATTGTCGACCATTTAGATATTATACCTATAATTTGGTCTGGTATACGTTTTAATAGACATCCTGTGATTAACTCTAGCTTATAAGGTGAGACTACACTGTTTTTAATTTCAGTGCGATGTAAGGTTGCAGTGAAGTAGCTTTGTTGATTTATTTACATTTTTAAAGTGTTCTTCAGACACTTAGGAAATTGAAAAACATTTTTAGAAAGTGTATAAATAGTTTTTTCGGAAATCGGATGGTTTTTGTCCGATCTAGAAACCGTTTAGCCATGTGTTTAGTGGTTAAAGCGTTCGTTTCCAAAATGCGCAGTTTTAAATCCAGCTGTGTTTTAATTTTTATACGTTTCCTAAAAATGTTTTCTTTTTTACTCTTTGTTGTCTGAGTTTTTGTAAATAAAAAAAAGTGTAGGCACTTGATTTATAATATTACCACTTTCTTGTAAATATTAATAAATTGCCATATAAGGCACATTCATATATGTGGGTATGATATATTAATTAAATTATATATTTTGAAACGTATAATTTCGCCCGACTCGAACCTTCTATATATGCAAATTGCGAATCCTATCTTATTTTATATAGATTTAAAAAATATATACTTTTGTTTTAATTTTGTTATATTTTTGTCAAATTTTAAGAGATATGCATAAAGAAGTTGATAAAACTTACTTTTCGCCGAAACTCGGTTCTTACACCGTTATATATTTAGATCCAAGAAACTAAGAAATATTTTTAAAATATTACTACAAATTTAAAAAGCTAATATTTTATTTAAATATCATAAAAAAGCATAGATTGTGAACTTGGACAAAAATTATGATTTCAATACATAACATGTCCTCAGCTTTAATACAAATGTCTGTTCAGCTCGTTAACTTGACTGCTTAATGGTCTCAACGCGATTTGTAATGGGAGAGACTGAAAATTCATCTTACGCCAACGCAAGTTGTATGTCAAGATGAGAAACGATAATTCACGGTTTAACCGCGACGTTATTTACTATGTTCTTAGAAATCCTATATTAATTTGTTGAATTTTCAGTTTTGAGTAGTAGTTATTAATATATATATATATATTAATCATAACAAGGATTTCTTTCAGCTTTACGTTTTTTCCCTAGCCCAGTGTTAAACTTAGTGTCACGACACTCCGTTCTTCAGTTTCAGCCAGAAAACACGACATTGCGTGTTAAAACTCAACCCCGCTAAAGACAAAGGTAGATAGGTAACTAGAGCGGAGAAATTAAAATAACTTTAATATAATCATATCTCTGAGTGGGAATCGAACCCACGACCAATCGCGTTTACAGTCAGACGCTGCCACGATGGCCTCAAGAATTATTTAATTTAATATTTATAAAGTGAAATTATTTTCTATCTGCTTATCTTTAGCCTTCTCGTACTTAATGGGGTAGACAAAGAGGACCTAACTGTCAGTCTGTAAAAGCACTCTTTCAGAAGTCATGTTGAATCTATTACATAAATATAAGTGTTTTCATAAATAACCCCACAATATTTTCAAATACCTATTCAAAACATTAAATAACATACGTCGTAGCCAGCAAGTTGATGCTACGAAATTCCGTAGATGGCTCTACAAAAACTAAATGATTTAAAGTTTTTTTTTAAATACTTATTAAGTTATACTTTTATATTATTTATTTAGTGATCTAGTAAATTACCGTATTTTGACCTATTTAGTGTCAAATAAATTACCTATTAAGATATTAAGACTCTTTTCATACCTGGAGACTATAAAGAACTTTGGACAGTTGCTTTCAGCTTTCAAATAACAGCTTGCCGACAACGATTCACATATATTTTTTTTGACGCAGCTTTATTAAACCGATTAGCTTAATTAACTACTTAGGTAGGGACGGATTTTCATTTCAAATTTCTATAACACCAATAGGTGTTATAGAAATTTTTAATATCTATATAACAAAAAAAAAACGTTATTAAAAACTACAATTTCTTCAACACTAACATTTTGAATCTACAGCAGCTTACACACACCAAAATATTACTATCATTTCGTAGAAAATCCGAGGAGTAAGTTGTAATGAGCGCTCTAAGCCAATTGTGAACGAGATCGACTCGCTGTTTGACTTCGCCCCATTGTACTCCTCACTCGATTTCAGTTAAATTATATTATTTCATGCTTACATTATGTTAAATTGGTTTCCACTTCTGATTTAGTCGGGCTGATTAATTTCCAATGATGTTAATCTTTCAATATTGTAATTGTAATTGTTCGATGTTTAAGTAAGTTTCTGATATTGGAATGTTTTGTTGATGTACAAATGAATTATTGATTACGAGTAAGTGGCTGTTTAATGTGAATGTAAGAATTTCAGATAAATTATACTATTATAATTAGTTCAATGTTGCCAGTGTTATCATTTTTAATTAAAAAATATTTTATTTTTAATATTTTCTCTATGATTGTTTTAAAAAATATATTAAATAGGAATTAATTAACATACATGTTAATTATAAAGAATACTATTTGACAGCGTCTGACTGTGAATACGATGGTCGCAGGCTTAATGTCCACTCGGAAAATGGTTGTATTTTATTTTTATTTCATTTCCCTTCCCTGCTTTGGTCAGCGTAGATAGAGACCAAGCGTGGCGTTGAGTTCCGCCACTCAACACTTAAAGTCTCTGATTTGATCGGAAAGTAGACAACTGAGTGTCCTGACTCTAGGTTCTCTCTGCCTACCTTGCCAAGAAAAAGCGAGAAACTGGGAAAAAATAAAATAAAACTACAAGTCTACAACTATAGAATTCAATTTATTCTATTCATAGAATACATTTGCACGCCTAACACAAATTCGCAAAACTCAGACCGACATTAAAATAGTACATCATAATAAAATAAACAACCAACATTGAAAATAATGCGAAAAGTTAAATTAAATGTTTTGAATGTAATCTTACACCATTATATTAACAAAAACGGAATGAATGAGCGTCATTAAAGCGATCTTCTCATAACCCCGCCTTTAATTCACCGTCGTCCGTATAAAGCCCGCCTAAATTAAAATGCTACACTAGTTACCGGCTCTTTCATGTAAAAGCGGGGTTATTAACGAGAGTCGGTTAAGAGTTATGCGGCCTTCGTGGTAGGGTTCTGCCCAGTAATTTTTGGCACTTTATAAGTTTTAGATGTGTATTTATGTTTTTGGAAATTTGTTCATTCACCTTGTCCACAATCATTATCCTCTTTATGCCTGCCCTACGGGGGGTCCTCGTGATTTTACGTGGCCTTCCTCCAGTATCATGGCTACTGTGGAAAGTCAATCAAGGTCTTCCCCTACCTCTTTTGCCTTTATCAATATTAAATATTGCTAAATTTAATATTTTACACAGGCAAATATAAAAAAAAACAAGAACAAAAATAAGCGCATAAGAATTTCGACGCAGCCCGATACAGAACCCACGGCTTAGCGGTCAGAGCGCTGGTACGGTGTCCAAAAGGCGGTGTTCGAAACCCGCTGCGTTAAAAATTTTATACGTTTTCTATTCATGTAAAAAAAAAATATTTAATTTAATTTTCTATTCAATTTCCTTTTTATTTTCCGTATTTGAATAACACTTTAAAATGTTAAAAACAGTCAAATAACAAAATTATTTAAAGTCTCAACGAAACACATACGGTACCATAAAACTATGTGAGGTTACATAATGCGATAGGTTTGCACAGTACAGTGCGACGCGGAGGCGAGCGGCGCGTCGTCACAATGCGCGCTATTAGCTTACGCAAACACGCCGCCCACGAGTAATTATACAAGTTGATTATACTATGAATGCTTGGCTTTTCTTTTTAGATTTTAATAATTTTTGTAATATATAATGAATGAATACAGATATGTTGAGTTGCGTTATTTGGATATCTAAAGGCCAGCTTTAATGTTTTAGAACTATTTCTTTAAAAATTGGGATCGGACGACTTGATTAACAAAGACTGACAGACAGACATACCTGAAATATGATAATGCATAATATACTAGTAATTATTATATTTTAAACTGGCCTACTAGCTTTTCTTCATATATAATTTTTCAAAGTATGTAAGAAATGTATTAGTATTCATTATTTAGTTATATTGTTTAATTCAGAGTTGGATTGATATTATCCTCGTCGGATAAATTATGTCCATCCTTTTGATAATAAAAGTAAAAACACGTTATTTTTTTAATAAATGGTGTACGAAAAGTTTTTTTACAAGTCAAAAATGAAACTGTAGTTTTTTAATATAAAACCTGTTTATTTATATTTTAAAAGATAATGCAAACTAGAGCGTAAATTTACTCTCAAACTCCATTTTCAATTTATTAAATATATGCATAGAGCTTTAAAGACACAGGTTGATAAAACAAGCAGTAAAGCGGTTGTTATATAATTTAAATAGCTACTTTTTTAATATCGTTTAAAATGTAAATCCAGCCAAGCCATAATTAAAGAAGAGAACTGAAATATAATACATTTTTTAGTATCAAACATGTCATTTATATATAGCTGTATTTTTTTTAGATGGAGTAGCCGATGCTGTGTCGTCGAGCTCTGTATTCTATCAGTATAGAGAAGGATTCAATAACGCAGTGAGACGTAACGTGCGAGTTCGCGATTTGTTCTAAATTCCACTTTTATGCGTTATTTTGTATAATGTGTTTTTAATTATATAATTTATTTATTACCTATAATTTCTTTAATATAAATAAAATGCTTGTCAAGTCCCTTTACAGCAATATAGTAGTTGTTCGTGTATTATAATATTTTAATAAATAATAAATTGAAAATATGTTTGTGTTTTTATTTTAATACTTTGCTTGTAAATTGTAATTGTAGTTCAAAAACTTACTTCAAATTATATTAATATAAATAATTGAATGAATAAACGCTTTTTTAATGATATATTCTGTCTGGATTCTAGACAAAAAAAAGGGGGATATCGTTAAAACATCTTCTGCTTTTTATTATAAATGGGACAATTAACTTTAAAAGTATTCCTTTCGAGTCTCCATGTAATAAAAAATAATATTATTAAAAAATATTTTTTTTAATTCTCAGATCCGGGGACTAGGATATATTTGACCATTTTTCAGTTTCATTGAAACATCACGTTTCGATATTATTATTAACACAAACTATTTATTTAATTTTATACTCTTAGCGGATTTTTCTCAAAATTTATATTTTTGTATAATTAACTGAAGGCTTAGTAAATTGTTACACTAAGAGATAAAGTAGATCCAAATATGATATATGCTTAAATCACAAGGTTATAATAAATATACAATATTAGAAGATAATATTATAATTATATATAGAAAAAATGGTGTCAATATATTAAATATTTGTTTTAGTAAAATTCATAATTATACAATGATATCAAAACACTATACAAATTTAAACATTGGCCACCTTATTAATCTATAAAAAGTAAAATAATTTGTTATTTGGAACCAAAGTAAGTAACTTTCACTTTTAGATATATTATTTATGGGCAATAATTGTTTCATATTGAGATGCGTATTCGTATTTTTCGTATTCCTTCTTGCGCTGTGTCACTTTAAACATATTCCGCAAATATCTGGACTTGATATGCAGGTTCCTTGGACCCATCTATGACAAAGAACATTTAGCCAACAGTCAACAACATTCAGTCAACATTTAGCCTGGTTTTTTTTGTACACACATTCTTGCACACCAAATCATTGGCACAAAATCTATTTAGTTTTCACGTAAAAAGTAAAATACTAGGTTTCAGAACAGAATAAGAAATAAAGAATTTTGCAAATATTTATTTCAATCTCAATCCTTCTTTTCTAAAGTCAACAATACCGTTTCCTTCTTCAATATATAAATACTATCTTCAATTATTGTTCATCTGAAAAAAAAAACAAGTATGTAGTTTGTTAAAATGTATCAGTACAATTAAGACCACTAGTGGTGTACTAAGAAATTTAAGAATAAAACATTTATCACATTATAATCACAAAACTTAACAGTTACATTTTTATTACGTTTATATGAAGCCATGACGATGGTACATGGGACTGTGTTTAACACATTTAAAAAGTGAAGTACACGTTTGTATGGCAACGCGTCAAGTTGTAGTAATTTTGAAATATACCTATACCTACATATATAAACCATTGTAATTACCAAGAAAGGTGTTACCAAAATAATATACCATTAAAATTACCCAACCCGCCGCCATAACTCAAAAACTTTGCAAAACATCACCTGCATTTAGTTATTAAAAGCGTAAGCGCTGAAACGCTTCCACGTAAATACATCAGGTATATTACGAATGCGTCAAGTGAACTGACGAATGGCCCAACTTGCGTATTATATACGATTGTTCTTGTTTTATGGAGATTTCTTGTAATAAATTATTATGTTTATTATTTATTAGTGTTTTGTTATTCTTTTGTAATGTAAGTAATAAAGTAACTCTTTAGTCTTTTATTTGTAGAGATCGTTTCGATAAAAAATTATTGTTGCAATATGTCGAGCGGGTACTACTTTAAGAAAGAATTTTCAGTATTTTACCTGTTAAGTTTTATCTATCAATCTATTTTAGAAAACTTAGCAACGCATTTGTTCCTGTCTTGCCGTCCAATTAGCTTTAAAATTTACTCGCGCCCAGTTACGATAAACATTAATTATTTGTACAACAAGAAAATAGTTTAAAGCGCTTTTACAGATATCCACCAGACTTAGGATTTCTATATGTAATAGACGAGATATAGAGTTCTATATGTAATAAATCGGTTGACTTCCACTAAACCTACATTTTGCCCTTCTTCTGAGCCGAAGACTGGTCTCGGCGGCGTCACAATACAACACGAAGGCGTGGAATCAACAATTATGCCACATCATCTTCACCCACATGCTCTCAAATAACCTAAGCCTATTATAGAGAAACTTACAGTAAGATTTGTTTTTCAATTTTCAATGAAGTAATCAATTATAATAAAATAATAGAAAGGAATCTAAAAATGTAAGAGCGGTAACTTTAGATAATGACATTTTTGATAATGGAACTTAACGCAAACTCTAGCCCACTTTGTAACACTTGCAAATAAACTCAGCTATGCCGCGTTCGTGATTAAAAAAGCAAGGTAAATAATTATAATATAACTAACATTGGTACTGCCCGTCTTGTTTATTTTAGTAATTTTCATGGCATTTTATTTTATGGAATGCTATTATGGGGCAGTGCAGCATACATACTCAATATTAATCTTCAAAAAGGAGCCGTGAGATCGATTTATGACCTTAGAGCTTCTTTGCGAGATGTTTTTTAAAACATAGATTTACTTACAGTATATATACTATCATATTTTCTTTGTCCGATAACATATCCAGTATTATGCTAAAAACGATGGGAACAAGAAACAAAGATAACACCAAGTTAAAGTAAATTATTCTTTTATGGGTCTGAGTATACGCATGTATAATAACATTCCACATCCTATGTTAGATTTGCCGCTATAAAACAAAATTTAAAAAGTAAAGCTTATTTCTCTGTAGAAGAATATTTAAAAGACAAAAATGTATGGAAATAATATGATTTAAGTTTGGTGCAGGTTAGCTACCACTGTATTAAATAATAAAATTGTAACTATATTTCAGAAGAACTGTTGAGTTTCTCGCCGGCTCTGCCTTGAGAACTGCCTTTCGAACCGGTGGTAGCTTTATGTTAATCGACGATTCAAAAATGATTCCAAAAGTTGATTTGAATAAAGGATAACTTAAATTTGAAACTTTAAGTAAAAGTAATTAATATCATCTATATCTCATCAGTGAAAGAATATTTTAACATTTTTTTCATTAGAAAACGTATAAAATTCATATCATAACACTTTACAAATGAATATGTGAATCACACTTTATATTTAAAAAATAATATTCTCTCTTGCCAAACGATTGTTTGAAGAAAAAATAGCAGAAATATGGGTAGCAGAAATATATAAAAATTTTGGTCAGCTAAGATGATGATGAATGATAAGAGATGCTAACAACAAAAATATATAGTAACAAATTTATTATTATAGCGTTCAAATTTTTATACGTTTTCTAAATATGTCTTTTTTATATTTTATCTTATCTGTAGTCATAGATCGAATAAGTTCAAAAACTATTTTTCATAAAATATATTCGGGATATTATAGGATTATCCTTTTAAAATGTGCAAAAGCCGCAAAAGTGAAAGATTTGAATATTATAATTTTATTGGTATTTATTTTATTTAGGAATTACTGGATTTCTGAATTTATATAAATTAAATTAATAAATAACTAATTTTCTTCGTTTATTAACTTCTTTATATACCGTTAATCTTTAACTTGTTTATAAATTAGTTAAATACTTTTATTGCTATTAAAATATCTATATCTACTAACAAATCCTTTTTGACGCTTTCGTAGCATTTCGTAGCGTTGCGTAGAGGCCAGATGAGAGGTGCAGTATGACAGCGTATTTTCATATTTCCTCTCACTAGAGAAAAAAAAGAAAAAAAAAGCGCGGCGATGAGCTTCACCACTCAATACGCAATGTATCGGATTTCGGCAATAGTTGACAACTTGCCACTATGTTCTCATGAGTGATTTTTTTTTGACATAATCTAGGTTGCATTTAAATATTTCTATATTAAAGGTTTTGGAGAAATATATTGGTATTATATAAATAACGAACAATAAAAGATATTACGATATCGGTGGTGTTATACTAAAAAATTAAATAAAATTACTTAGAGTAATAAACAGATGTTTTTTAATATTTTTATTTGGTATTTATATTTGTTATAAAAGTAATGTAATATAGAAATAAAATGTTTACATTGTAAATTTAATAAATGTTTTATTTTATTGATTGCTCTGGTAAAGTTATATTGTATCGAAACAAGACTGAGCAAAGAAATAACTTTTAATACAAACGCTTGTGAGATTCATAAATGCAATAGTATTGAGCTTACTAAATTACTTAACTTACTTCAAAAGGTTTTATTTTATTCTCGACTTGACTCTAAATGATTTTATCGGTCACTCCGTCCCTTTGAGCAGTCCGTGCCGTCCGCGCCTTGGGTTGTGCGTTTACATTACTCGAAACTAGACTCGATATAGTCTACGTATTTCAAAATATTATAAGGTTTATCACATCACTACAGCTTCTTGTGAAGTAGCGTTACATTTAAAGGTATTGTGTAAAACATTTTTAGAAAACTTATTGAACGCTATGGGATTCCAATCCTCGCCTCTTAGGAGTCGTCCAAACTGTATGGTCGCTAAGTCATGCGTTCAATTTGCGGTTCGAATCTCGCTGTGTTCAAATTTTTATACGTTTTCTAAAACTATTTTTCGTATACTAAGTGTGTGAATAGCACTTAAAAAATGTTAAAATAGGTATTATGTAATGCATGTCATTTAATCAGAATAATGATATACTATACTATATACAATATAAGAAAATATAATAATTATATATGTTGTATTAGAACCCAAATTACGTTCTCGCGTGAAACACATTTCAACTGTATCATCATTTTATTCAAACATTTGTTAACTACCTTACGCAATGGAAAAGCGTCTGACTTTGCTTGACTTGGCGGCTGAACCCGATGAACGCTCAAGAAAACGATTATATTTAAATTATTTTCGTTACCGCCCTCTTTTAATGTGGCAGTGTCTTGAAAATAGGTTCGCTTTGACTACACAAGAAGCTTCACTGATTGAAGCTGCTGTAATAATCTACTGTTTTATATTTTTATATCCTTTTTATTACCATTAAAATTATTATTTACCTTAAAAGGGACAAAAGGTTGTTTTTCAAAATAAACACACAAAATCACATGTACATATTTTATTTTTAATAATGAAAACAACTAATCACGTGAAGCGTATATAAGCTATTTATAATCTACTCGAATATACTATATACAGGTATATGAATACTTTACGACGTCACAATTCCCCATCTCGTGCACAGTGCAGTTGCTTCTCACCTTATTCCACTCCTACGTATATACAAAATGACGTCGGTTTTATCTACTCTTAATATATGTATATTTTAAGTTAAAATTCTATTCTAATTTAATTACAATTTAAACTTAATAAATATTGTTATTTTAGAAAGAAATTGCATATGAAAATTATTTTATTACAATTTTATTGTTTTTAACGAGTATTTTTATGATGCAAAATTTTACACCTCGTTCTTAAATTATTATAGAATTTTTTTAAGAAATAAGAAAGAATTTTTTGCCTCGTATACACAATTAAGTTATTATTTTGTAGGTTTATTTAAAATGTATAAAGAAACATTTTTATTTAATTTTTTTTACATAATAACTCAAACTAGTGCGTCTAGTGGATTATTCTCTTTATAAAAGTGCGAAATACAAAATCTTTCACAAATATTGGAAAAACGGTGGTTTTTAATATATAGCTCAGTTTGTATACACTTTTCTTGCAACATTACAGTTTGTCTTTAAATATAATCGTATACCAATATTATGCATAATAAATATTTACATATATATGTATATATTATTCATATTTCCTTTTTAATATTATGCAAATATATGTATTGCGTTTGGAAACAAATATTGCTATACGCAATGATATTTAAACCTTATATAAGTTCTAAGTTTTAGGCGCAGCGGGACAATGTCTTACTCGATTGATTGTAGTAGGTTCGATGTCCAATCGGAGGAATAATTGTATTTTGATTATTTCCATTTCTTCGCTTCGATTAAAGTTCCGCCATATAACACGCAATGTACCCATTTAGACCGAAATGGGAAGAGCAGGGTGTTTTGACACTAGGTTCTCTCTAATTACCTTGCTATATAGAAAAACGTAAGGTAAGGCTATAAGAAAAATATAAAAGGGGTTTTCAATTTCGAAGACAATATTATTTTCGTTTTTGAAAAATATAAAGTAACTGTAACTTACATATAACTTATATATCATATACGTTCCTATATACTATTTATTTACAAAGCACTTGTTAGAGTTAAAACTACATATATTGTAAGATTATCATATAACCATAATTTTTGGAAACAATTATTCACAACGATTTCGTCTAATACTGGTATCGGTAAATTAATTAAAATATTTACAAAAAAACCTTAATTATATTTTGAGAATAATACTTAATTAAAATTTGACGACTCCAGCTTCTAAAAAGTATTTTTGTTAAAGAAACGATGTTTTTGGTATTAGCTTTCAGTAAAGTAAGACATGGAAATGTTATTTAGTTACTGAAGTCATGAGTGCGAAAAAACGAGGTTTTACAGTTACGGGCGGCAACTAGTAACATATAAAACTAAAAAGACAATATTAATTCCTTAAAGTGTTTGAGAAATTGATTTGAATTTAATCTTTTTAATAAATGTGAACATTAGTATGTAAAGTTTATAAGTGTGTTCTAAGTTTATAAGTATATCTTTTAGATACTAAATCTTTTAAAAAGTGGTATTATATTTTATTCAATTATTTCGGAACATTTGAGTTTTTTATTCGGAACAAATACGATATAATATGTCTATCTACGACTAGCTCAGGAAGCTGAGAAATAAGCTAAAAAATAGAGATGTTGGTACAAATCGAAATCTCAAATTTATTCTTCGATTGAACAAAGAACTTATATAGAAAATAACTACTGTTTATTTTATAAATAAGATTAGAAATTTTATCGACTTCCCTACATTATTTACTTATATTCATAGGAATATATATAGATGCATTTACATTTAACTACAAATATTTAACATTGATCGCTTATGTATGTTACATACATATAGGTACTATATGGCACAAACGTTGGCACAGTGTGAAAAATGGCACTATTAAATGTATATTTTGACAATTATTACATTGTCAGTTATTATTATTAAGATTAGATTTAATGAATAGAAATTACAGTTTATAGGTTTCAAATTTAGTTGTTTACGCATAAAATTCATCTTTTTAAGTTTCAAATTATAGAATTTCAAAATCAATACAATTATTTCAAAGGTCTATAAAATGATTTGTAGTTCAAAATCCAGTACAATAGTTCAAATCGACATAAAAAATATTTATAGTCAAGAAGATAGCTCGGGTATTCTATTACAGATGTAAGGAAACACAATGTAGCTGCCGTTAATATAAGTGTAACTTATTATCGTATATGAGCTATGCCACAAGTGTTTTATGGGTATTTTTGCTAAATATATTTTATGTCAATTTAATACGTTTATCATTCCCATTTAAAATTATACAAATATATGAACACAGAACAGCGTTTAAATTAAGACATTAGAAACCATTTAATTATACAAAAGTATCGTTTAAGCAATATGCAAGTTAAATGATAAATAATACCACTGCGGTACAGATACGTGTAAGTGCATTAAAATAATGATTGTCAAAAATTTCAAGATGAGTTCTTATAACGACGGTCTCAAACAAATACATAAGTCAGTTATTGTAATACTAAAGTGTTATTTATACAAGGAATGCTTAATTTTGAAATGAGAATGAGTAAGATAAGAAATTACGTTACGTATGTATTTAAAAAAGCTATTAAATATTTTTTTGATCAGAACTTTTATAATTTGCTT
The DNA here is from genome assembly GCA_038994665.1 of Podotricha telesiphe. Taxonomy (NCBI): domain Eukaryota; kingdom Metazoa; phylum Arthropoda; class Insecta; order Lepidoptera; family Nymphalidae; genus Podotricha; species Podotricha telesiphe. The sequence goes on along the minus strand of JAOYRR010000281.1, from coordinate 911,871 downwards.
TTCCAAACGAAACAATGTATAAATAATAATATTTTTTTCATTACAATAAACTAATGAAAAGATTCCTTAAACATATCCATCGCTTCTATACAAACAATCATAAAATACACTAAATAGGCATAACAAAGACTTACTTAATCTAAATGTTTGGGTGGTTCCGGAGGCGCGGTGGGTTCGTGCAGTAGCGACAAGGGCAACGGCGGGAGAGGTAAGGGCAGAGGGAGTAAGGCCCTCGACTGGAAGTTGGCGAGGGACTGTAATAAGGCAGCAGAGTGCTCGTGCGCTTTGCGACGGAGTTCAGCTACGCTGGAGGACCGCGCTTCCTCTTTCGGGCAACACGGGCATCCCCAACCTGAAACAAAGGTGGTTTTTAATATGGTATAGCTATTGTATGTTTTACAGAAGTATTTTGAATGGAATGGAACTAGTTTGATGGTAAGTTATTTTTTAATTCCCAGTATCGTAAAGGATTGACAAAAGTAAGGTCTTGAAATTTTGGTAAGAACTTGTAATTTTTATTAATGTTGTGTATGGACGTAAAATCTTAAAGACAATTTTCTTAAAATTTTACGTCTAAAATAAAGTACGCATTCAATAGGTAGATATATAAGATATGATACTAAGAAAAGTTTTATATACCAAAAATATTCATATAGTTAAATTTCCAAAACCCTACCAAAAGTTCTAATAAAATAAAACAATAAAATACCTTTAAGTGGGAAGAAGGGTTGCGATAAGTGGTTGAGGTGCTGTGAGAGGTGCGAGAGGTGTGGCGGCAGAAAGAGCGGGGGTGGAGGTGCTGGCGGGTCCGAGCTGCCCGCGGGAGACGAGCGGAATGCACCCGTGCTGAAACAAAATCTATAATTAATTGTATTATTACATACTAGTTATCGCCCGTGAACCTTTGTCATATTATGTTATCATCAAAAATATACTCTGATTACATATTCATACTAAGGATGTTTGGTTGTGTTCATGAGGAACACTAACAATATGGCTATCATAGACAGAATTTTGGCTAGGCTGATAAAACAAACAAATTCTTTAGCTGTATATAAATTTATATATAATATAAATATATATATAACACAAATTTATTAGTTTTTATATCCCTTTTATATATCAGCTGTTAAAGTATGATTGCCGTACAAATTAATAAATTAAAATTATATTTAAAAGTTTGCAATATATTAATGCGATCGCTTTGAAAATTGTTAAATTGTGATTTCAATGAGTCTTGAGTGTAAGCGATTTAGATAAGAGATATGCATTATACCTAAGAATTTATCCCCTTCAAACAGTAACATTCAGTGTAACATTCGTATATAACAATAATATTTATTACAGCTTCACGCTTTTTCCCGCTAAGTAGATTGATCAGAGAGAACCTAGTGTTCCTCCACTAAACACTTCATTCTCCACTTTCCGCCCGAAATCGAGACATTGTGTGGTGAGTCGCTTTTTTTTTTAATTGTTATTTTCTTTTATATGTATTTTGTAACTTTGGTTTTTGTTATTTTTTTTTTTTAAGTAAGTTCTGTTAAGCCTTACATAAACAAAAATAAACTTGCAAATTAATTTTAATGAAGTATACACTTACTATTCTAGATATTTTAAGAATATGCTTCATAAAAAGCAACATTATTATATTCATAATTATTCATAATTCATAAAAAATAATAATAATAATAGCGCATAATTGAATTCGGTTTGAACAGAGTACAAAGTAAGAAATGCATCTCAGAATCAGCGGCAGACGAGCTGGTCTCCAGGTTTACCAGGTTTGACTTGTCGCCGAGTGAACATCAAAGCACCCTTCATGGCTCAATGCTAATATAATTTCTAATACTTTCACCAATATTAGAGCAAAGTTGAATGAAATTAGATGACTTTATAGAATTATTCATTCTAAAATATTCAATACTTAGTTAACATAATACTTTAATATATTTAATTTAAGACCATGGTGGCGCAGTGGGCGTCTGACAGAAAACACGATTGGTTGTAGGTTGGATTCACTCAGGGAATGACTATATTTTAAATATTTATTATTTCTCCGCTCTAGTACCTAAGACAAAGCGCGGAATTGGGTTTCGCCACTCAAAATACAATTTCTCGTTTTCGATTGGATAGTGGAGAATAGTGACTTAGAGATACACAAGTTTCTCTTTGACTACCCTGCTAAGCGGCGAAAAACGTGAAGCAGTAAAAAAATATTAAATATTAAAGTTGTACACATAGATTTGTGGTACAAAATTAATAGCGTATAAAGATTTATATTATATCCATACAATCCCAACTAATAAAATAAATAAATTTTGTCAATTATATTTTTTTCAGCTTTTCTAATTTCTGGTCCTGAATAAGCATACTTTTTCATAGAGCTTGTTGTTGTAGTTAAGCTAAACATTTAGGTATATTCAAAATTATATTATTTTAAAATATCAAAGTACACAAATCAATAAAAATAAATAAACATATAATGTGACGTGAAGTGGGACAACATATGACCGAAGTAGTAAATATAATGTATAAATATATAAAAAATATTGGGTAATATATCATTATAAGTGAAATAAACAAACTGGACTCGACTTGAATAAATCAAAATCACTCAGCTAAACGCCGAGAGAGCGTTAGCGAAATTCAAAAGAGCAGATCGCGTCAAAGCACAGATTGAGACAATGAAATGAACGGCCGAGGTGTCGCGTCGCTTTGACATTCTCTCAGTGCATACTTGATGTACCGCGACTGTGGGGCACAAGATGGAGGAGTTAGCGGCGTTAGTTAAAAATAGAAATTATAATGTTTTTTTAATAACAGTAATAAATATTGCAATATTATAAAGACGTGTTTTTAAATTGATACGTGGCGAAATATAAAGGCAGAAAGCCTATATAGTCAGAGTTAATTTCTATGTAAATGAAATAACAAATAATTTCATTTTAATTATATTATATGATTTTATATTATTGTTATTTTTATTATCACACTACGGACATATGGTCCATACTTTTTATTTAAATATTTTTTTTTCCAACAACTTCAATAGTTATAACTAAGATTTTAAGACTCTCAAGTAATTGTAAATAACCTAACTAGATTATTGTATATGATAAAATATGTGATTAATTTCAGAGCTTGCATTAATATTATATATATATATAATGTAATACACGTTAACATAAGAAAAATACAACCTATAATGAAAATCGACATAAACCTACAAAACGAATAACCGCTATCACCTACAACTCCCCGCACAATTCCCCCGGGCACTCGTTCAATGGAATCAAAGGATTTGCGTTCATTACATATGGTAATAATTGATGGAATCCACGAGCACGTCACCGCATGCCGTCGAGATGCTTTTACTGAAGCGCCCGCCTGCACTCTGGACGCGCCCTTATCTATAATACAATCTGACTTTGCAACTAGATTAATGCAACTTACGTAGCGCGAAACGAAAGAAGAATTATATATTTAGGATTATTGTCGTTGTTCTAGTGAGACAGTATATTGTAGTTATTGATTAATTTCATTTCTTTTGTGTATTGGGATTTTTTATATAATTTTAAGATTTATATAGGTATAGCAAGGAAGGCAGAGAGGCACAAGTGTCAAGACACTCCGTTCTCCACTTTCGGCTGGAGTCCAAGCACTGTTGAGAGGCGGACCTCAACACCACGCTTTGTTGTTCACCTGGTTTGTTTTTCAGTTCCATAAAGTATTTTGTTTATTTTTTCTATTTCATCTTTGTATTTTTCTTGTTTGAATTTGCTTTACCTTGCATTTCTTATATTAATTTTCTCTCTTTTAATCACTTTTAAATATAAAACATAAAGATGAAAGATCGTATGTAATATGCATTTGCATATATTTATATAAGTATATAACAACTTAGTATTGAGTGAAAGTGACTTTTATAGGTGAAGTAATTTTTTTTATTTATGCCGGATGAATAGTCAATTTAAGATATATAGATGTCTAAAAAACATTATATTATATGAGTATTTTAGGACGTATCTGGTCAGGCGAGATCGTTTCTACCATACAAAAGTGCCTCATTAAAATATGGTTGACGCGTGAGATAAAAAGTAAAGACAAAAGCGTTAGGTGCTTATTTGATTTTAAAAAATGGCAATACTAAAATATTAATGAATCAGACAACCAATTAGGTATGACAGATATATTGATATATTTTTATAAATATGATAGTTCTTCAAGCTTCAAGCTTCAAGCTTTATCCCGCATAGCATAGTAGTCAGAGAGAACCTACCGCCGCTAACCGAAATCGAGATATTGCGTGATAAGTTGCGAAACTCAACGGAGAAATGAACATAATTTAAATGTAATCATTGCCTTCAATCGGGAATCAAACTCAAAACTAATCGCGTTTACCGTCAGACGCTGAGACGTCTTAATTATATAGTTAAGAAAAAAAACATTGTATGTCGATAATTTTTTAACCCTTTTCCTTCCAAGTATCTTTAATACCTATAATATTGTATTGCAAGGGTCAATCCCAAAGTTTGGCAAAGTCTAACGAAGCGTACCTCTATTAATTGGTTAGGGAGAGGCAAGGAGGAGGACATCCCAAATTGTCCTCCTTGAGGAGTTGCTAATATGAATATTCAACTAGCGAATTGAATACAAGGCGTGGAACAAAGAGAATTTATGCTACCCTTAATACCGTTACTAATTTTGATTAAAGCGCCCGGCGAATTGAGTGCCACCTCTGTTTGTTGGTCTTTGATGAAATAGTAAATTGATTGTATTAAATTTTCTCATTGATGTTCTGAATTGACTGTTCTACTGAGAAATTGTAATATGATATAAACAATGCCTCTAGACACTGTTTTATAAGACCAGTGTTATAATCTAGGTTAGTAAGTTTGTATGACGCTATAGGTGCGAAGTGTAGAAGTGGTTCTACACTTCAAACCTATAGCGTCGCAATCGCAAGTACCAATTGTACTTGGGATTGAATTAGGTTCGTAAGTCGAATCGACGGAATACGTAAAGATATAATATTATAATATAACATTGTGTTTATAATATTTAAAATTAAAATATATATTTTATTCAAAAAACAAACCTTTTCATTTTTAATAAAATCACCTAAATATATATAAGAGGTCAAAACAAGTTCATTTTGTGTATATAAATAAACTAAAACAACTAAATAAATATGTCAGCACGGCTTACAAAGGGGATACGATACTACTAAGTTACAATGTATGAGTAACTTGGTAGGTAGAGGCGGGTGTAGTGTAGGTAATGAGAGCGTTCAATTATTCATGCAATTAACTGATTATAGCGACATGGGCCACCCCCCAACTATCACGCCTTTGTGTGAAGGTATTCTACACGTATTATGGGACTGCCTAAAGTTGGCTTTTGCGGACAGAGAGGATGGGATAGAAAAGTGTGTGAAAAATTGTTTTTAAACAATATAATGTACTATTTTAAATTTTTCATAAAGTTTTATTCGCACAGATTGGAAATTGAAAAACATTTATTTAGTAAACGTATAAAAATTTTAACGCAGCGAGTTTTGAACCCGCGCTCTCTTGAAAACCTTTCTAGCGCTCTGACCGCTAAGCCATGCGTTGCGTTGAACGCGTTTATATTTTCTAAATATATATTTTTGAATATAATGCACATTACTACAAATTATAGTTATATATTTATTTGTAAAGTATTTAATTGAATTCAACTATTTATTTAATATCTTCTAAGTCTGTCAATGGGTAAATCGTAACTAACAGAAAACGATATGAAGAAATCGGTCAATCAAATTAAAAATAAATAAAACTTACTTGCTTGCTTAAAACCAGCACACTTTTAAAAATATCGGAAAATATTGCGTTATTAAAGTATATTTTAAATATTGCAAAAAGAAAGAAGAATGTTCCCGTGCAATAAGTATAAAGCGAAAAAACTTGTAATTTGTATTGTAAAAGTTATTCATATTCGAACCAAAGCTCTTGGGATCGTATTACTTCATTTCATATACTCAAAATGTTAACAAAGGCTCGTTTAACTCTTTCTCATTACTGTAATGACATACATACAAAGCTCTATAAAATAGATATTTGTAAGGATAATTACTTCAAAGTACTCTAAGAGATTAAAAGGACAAATTATATTTCATAGAATAAATTTGAAATTTTTAGCAAATTTTAAGCTATGTTATTAATTATTGTTAATATTTATTGACGGTTCTCTATATCTGTCCTTCATTAATATATATGAATAGTTGAAGCGGAGGCAGGGGTTGGAGGTAGTCACACATAATGCACTTAACCAGTCTTGATATTATTACCACTTAGCGTAGGTAACAAACAGGAACTTTGTCACGTCGCGTCGCGCCGCTTCGCTAAATTAGTGTCAATTTATCGTGTTGCATAATTAATTTTCATTTGTGAACGCGTATACAGTTACGGCACAACTATATTTTGATCATTTATTCATAGCGCCGTGTCAGGCATTTCATGACGCTGAATTTCAGGTACGATTGAATAAAGCGCATGGCTTTCGAGCGTCATACCGGTATTCATTAATAAGCCGTATTCTAAAACTCGCACTTACAATATTATTAAGAATAACAAGAGCTCTTAATACTATAGTGATTGTGATCTCATTACAGAACTCAATACAGAAAGCTTAAAAGAAAAATAATAATCAGTCAAACCTCAAAAATAATTCAAATCCTTAAATAGTTCTATAAAAAAAAAATTGAAAGAAAAGTAACTACACGCGCATAATTCCTCAAAGAGAGAACGTTAAAACGTTCAAACACCACTTTATGTACATCTTTAAGAAGAAAATTTAATTTTAAGTGAAAGGTAGGCAGGGGTAGGAGGAGCTCCTAATTGCCAATTTTCTCTTTACGCCATTTTTTCAGCTTTTAAGGAGAAAAATTCGTTAATGCATATTTAATCGCCATAATCGTCTCTCCCTCACGAAATTACGAGACGCCTGCTTTTTATATATTTTTTTTATATTTATAAAGTAATTATTGGAGTTTTTTTGTCTAACGTAGATATTACTTTAGTAGCTCCGAATTTAGTATTTTGATTAATAACGAATGGAAATTTTAATTTATTTTGTATAATTGGTGGTTCAATTAAGAAATTTGTGATGAGATGGAATAAAGTCTACCCCTAATGTACAAGATAGTCTACAAATTCCAAGACGTACTTACGTACTTTTAAAAGAGTAGTATATTTGTTTTTTTCGTTTTTCACAGAGGCCCCGTAATCCACATTACTATCCAGTCAACTATCCAGTCTCAGGGGCACACAATCATTTTCTTTGAGCCCACTGTAATCCCGCCACCATCCCGCCTCATGTATAATGCGTGCATATAAATTTCAATTTTAAACCCGCGCAGCTCGAGTTACAGCCATTTGTGGAATTACGCGGTAGCCGGGGGTTAGTTCTACGTGACGGGTGCCGTAATGCTGTTTTTTTTTTTATATTATAATGTAGGTATTTTTTAATATTATGAGCGAAAGTTATTTTCTAAAGTTCCCATAAGAAATATATTATTTGATTTTTTTCTTAATTTCGTATAAAAATTGTATATCTGTATTTTTTTTATTTGAAGATTTACACTTCACTTTTGGATCATTTGTAAATATAAATGACAGCTATGATTAAAGCATTTTTCAGAGTAGAAAAAAATATCTAACTTGATGAATGTTTCTATGAGTTATATTTTTTCATAAATTTTACTCAAATTTAAAATGCAAACAAATATTCTGCCTGGAATTTCTAATGCTTTTATTTTAAATCAAACGAAAAGACAAAAGTAGAAGTAAATGATATCGTTATTATCTAATTAAGAAACAAGCATTAAAATATGAAAAAAGATATTTTTTATAAATTAATAATAATATTACTTTTCACGCTTTTTCAGAAAGTCAGAAAATGGAGAACGGAAATACTTTTCCTTTCAGATTTTGTTTCTATAAAGCCTTTATACGATCCAATCAATTCTAATAATAATATTACTTTAAAATAAAAGACTTTTATTTATTTTTTAGATATCACAATGTCGTAATCGTATCGTAGTCGTGATATGTAAACTAGACGGGTAATACTGTTTCTAGTGGTGCAGACGGTAGGCACGTAATCAGGTAATGTGTTTGCGACGTAGCACCCGAATGTTTCAGTAATATTTCACTGTCCGTGTTCACGTTTCGAGACGTACAAATTGTATTAAATATTCTTTGCACTCTTGAATTGGACTGCCTTATCAAAATATGTATGTATGAACAGCTCGTATCTGAAGTCACTTTTATATTATATAATAATACTGTATAGTTGTTTCGTCTTGTTTAGTTAATCATTTCTTAGACAACATTTTATAATGGATATTATTTTATTAGCCTTGCCTTTGGAAAAATAATGCGTGTGCACACATAGTTAAAAATAAATAGAAAATACAATCGTCACTTTATTCAGGCGTGTCTGACATTCGATGGAGATTGTCGTGCCTTCAAAACCCATTAATATTTTTATTTATTTTATACGTATAAAATAAATATGGCTTGCATCTGGTGTGCCAAAGCTAGGTTAGAAAGAAAGCTAGATTTGTTAATATGTATATACTTATGTATTTATATGTTATGATGATATGTATGAAGCAAGTACACCGCTTACCAATTTTACTAATCCGAGTCCTTTACCTTAAGGTTGCTTATAGCGATAAGGGCGCCTCTGTACATTTTAATTTCATTTAGCATTTTTTCTTTTCTGTTTTTCTCTGTAAACTTGTGGTATACAATAAATTATATTATTATTATTATAACATTAGCTTCAGGCTTTTCCCGCCGCAGGGTAATCAGGGAGAATGTCAAAACACTCCGCTCTCCACTACTCGCCGCAATTCGAAATGAGCTTACTTAGATTTTACTAGAGCGTAGAAATAAAAATAATTAAATTATGATCATGCCACCGAGTAGTATTCGGGCCCACAACCAATCACGATTAACCAGTCAGATTAGGTAGGGTTAATTGGATAAAATGTGGAAACTCATCCCAATATTTCCCTTCAAGATGTAAGAAATGTGCAAAATAACAAAAAACGAAGTAAATGTAATTTATAATATTCGCTTTATATAGTGTTAGAAAAATATAAATCGAAATCTGCCGTCAATAAGACAAAGCCTGGCAGGGAATCAGAGGTAATCCGCGGCGAATAATAATATTTGTGATCCGCACCGCTAATGCAGCCTTGCCTCCCTGCGGACTTTAAACTGCTTACTGATTTAAACGACCCGTTCACTTTGTTTATAAGCCGCGGTATCGCTAAGAACGGCTTAAGGGGATGATTGTTGGTTTCTTTACTTATATTGATAGTTCATGTCATTTCAATATAGATTCCTTGAAAAAATATAACTGTATAAAAATGTTAAATGTCGATATAAAACGATTAAGCGCTACCTGGCAGTGTGTATACTAGTGTCGATAACGAAATTCTAATTCTAATGATAGATTATTAGTTAATTAGAATTAAACCTAGCGTAAAATTTGATTTCATTAACCAACATACAATTTTTAGGATCTGCGATAACGGAGCCTATAATCGTTATTTTCTTTGTCATAGTTATGAAAACAAAAAAAAATTAAAATAAGTACTAAGAACTTAAAAAACAACTTGAGTAAAATTGAATAATAATTAATATTTAATCCCAGATAATACACAGTACACGTTAGTGCCTACGAGTATTTCAGCGTGACAAGTACAAGCACATTTGTTGTGTTACATCTACGACAATGAATGGGAGCATCGTGGAGCGTGTATTGTTTAATAAATAAAAGATTAATATAGATTAAAGCGTTCAAGTCGACATATTGTAACAAACGCGACTATTGATACATTTGTAGCCGTGACGTGAATATAAATTGATACGACAATTACTTCGCTCGCCTCATAAATTTTAATAAAAACACCGTGCGAGTTATCAAATTAGAAAAATTAAATGTGATAAATAAAGTCCAATTAAACGTTATTGCGTAAAAAAAGCATAAATTAATTCGGGGAATACGGATGCGATGAAAAAACAAGCGAGCTAATGACTGAGTGCGTCATCTCGTGTAATAAACGAGAGGAAATCTTTATTTCAATCGACTAGCGACCCGCTCGCGGTTTCGCCTGACTAAACTACACGACTAAACTATTTCGTTTTTTTTACTCGCCTCCACCTCACATGAGACACAAGCTTTGCTTAAATTTATAATTTAAATTATTGTAAGTTTTTTATTTATGAACTGATTGAAATAAAATAAACACTAAATGTTAAAGGTACAGTTACTAAATTAGGTAAAGTTTACTCAAATACAATAGTAATTTGAATTTAAATCTGTTAAGTCATTTCTAAGATAAGCGTGCACAGACGCATTTAATATAAAAGAAAATAATAAGATAAAACAATGAAATAAATCATTTCTTAAATTATCATAATAATTATAGTAATAAAAAATTACAAAACACCCCAAGTGACTTTAACTCGTGTGTCTAAATTACATAGGTTAAATGTGGTTTTAATTAGGCGCAGCTTCGAAAGGGGTTTTGTCAAATTTAATGCCATTAATCGGTTATATCCATCAATTAATGCCTCATACATTAATACTTTCTTATTATTTTACATGTAAAAGTCATTACCATTCAAACATCGTGATATGTGGGTCATTAACATAATTTATAGCTTTATTTGTTAACTGTTTGAGTACTTTGTTTAATTGAATGTATGTGATTCTCATCGCCTTGTGATATTAAAAAAAAATTATAATATTGTAACTGGGCTCCAATTTCGACACGTATTATGGAGGCGTGTTTATGTTAATTACGTTGAGAGCTTAATAACTGTAAAGGAATACAGCTTCACACTTATTCCCGCATAGCAGGTTAGTCAGAGAGGACTTTGTGTGAAGACACTCAATTCTCCGATCGAAATCGAGGCATTGCGAGTTGATTGGCTTGGCTTTATACTTAACGCTGCTCTTTTTTAAGTACCAGAGTGGAAAAATTAAAAAAAAATTATATAACCATTTCCCCGAGCATTGTCATTGTGGTGGAATCCCACCACATTGACATCGAATCATAACTATTTACTTTTTAAATTTTATCACATCTAGAGAATTGATCACCATTTTCGTACTTTATTTACTGTACTTTATTTTATGGGATTTAACAAACAATACTAATCAATATTTACTCCACTGAGATTAGAATCAACGGTCGTGACCATTACGTGCGGGTCAAAAATTACAATGCTATGCGCAAAGAGCGTGAAGCAGCTTTATTTGTGTGAAGTTATAAGTGCGACAATAAAAAAAGCTGAAAAGAAATGAGTTTAAAAAAGATTTTGAGGAGAAGTTATTTCAGAGCTATAAAGAATAGAATGCAAGATGATATCCAAATAAACGTACCAACATTGCAAGATATATAAAAGCTTTTAATAAAAATAAACACTTTATTTACTAAAGTAGTGTATAAATGATTGGGGCAATATAAATAAGGTAGGCGGGGCGTGCCTACCAAGGAGGCTATTATGAAAAATCGTAACGCATTTACTGAGCGGACTCTACTGCATTATTCATGGAGGAAATTTCACGTCGGATACCTGCTATGTCTATTATTTATAAACGCTCCATGTATTGGGGTGCCACGCCCTAAGGTTATCGAGATGTTTTACTTTAGGTGAACTTAAGAAAATGGGTTTATCCGTTTTTTTTATTATGAACCCTTTGTAGAGAAGATTTTAGCGTAGGTACTTTAATAAGGTTTGTAGTGACTTCATGTTTTTGTGTAACTAATAACTAAAATCCAAGTTGTTTTATCCTAATTATATTTTATAAAAGTCAGATTTTAAACAATAAATTATATACATTTTTGAAGTTATATTGTCTCAGTGTTAATGTCCGACCGTCATTTTGGTGATTATGTGTTCAAGCTCGAGGGAATCATAATAGTATCTCCCTAGTTAAGGCAAAGCGCAGTGATGGGTTCCGCCAACGCAATATTTCGATATCGGGTGGAATGTGAAGAACAAAGTGTCACGACTCTAGGTTTTTGGGCGTTAAAAAAAAAGATATAAAATTAATCTATAATATAATACATAAAGAGGTAATACTTGACTGCAATCTTTTAATCTGTTGTCAATATTAGAGAAAGAATAAAATTAATTAAGATATACTAAATTAAAAAGAATAAGTTAGAAGTTATTAAATTGTTGTTTTTTGTTAGTAGGTATAGTAGATACAGTAATAAGTTAATATCGTATAGAACTTGTATTAAAATCGGCATTTTAAAACAACTATTTAATGTACCCAATAAGTAAATAATAAAGTAGAAATTCAATGAACCGTTAACTGAAATTAACTTAACAGAAATCAAGTTGACAAAGAGAATATGAAATCGTAGCAGTGAAATAAATCCATAAATTCGATTTGTACTGTGAATCAATGCGACTCGATGGAATATCAAAGTGTGATAGCGACGGACGGGCGTCGACGACTGCCTCGGCAAAGGCATAAGAAAGCTAGTCACGATCGGTCGCGACGGTAACGCATTTATCCCACAAATACTCTGATTGCTAACGACCCGGCCAGACGCCAAGGAAATCTTATCCCAACTGTCTATGAGGAAACGCCTTGCGATTGTCGCTAGATTTTAGTACATTTTGTTATCATTTATCCGTGTGTGATAATTTAGGTGTAAGATTATCGCGATTGTACTAGTATATAGTCATAATAAAGATTCAAGCACTTATCAATTTTATATAGTATTTTATTCAACAATATCTTTTGAAATTGAAAATAAAACTCCACACAGAGATTAAATAAAAAAATATTATGATTAATATTCCCTGTTATATAAAAAAAATTGACAAATTGCATACAGAAAAGCGTGTTTAGTACTCACTATGTGATGAAAAGCTATAAAATAATATAGTTCAAAAATTTGTAGCGTGGAAATATTTCCAACATAAGCTAATGTTGCTCTAAGAGAATTCAGCTCTAAAGCGATAAGCTCGGCGCGCTCAGTCTCGCTCACCGTAAGCAGAAACTTAATTATCATATTTTATACCTCATAATACTTACGAAACAGATATTCAATTATATAATTTTCCCTCTGAAAAGGGATTCCCTTTTCATTTCTCATTTGGATTTTTCTCTTAAGCAATTACGCGCGCGCCTCGGGGAACGCGAGATTGGTTCGCGAGTGTACCAGTATCCACGTCCGACGAACGCTCTAATTTATGTTTTAACAAGGACCGGAATGTTATGTTAACTTATGCACGGACCGCGTTGGCTCTGTTTTCGTTTAATAAAAGTGTATTTCGCGGATGATTTTATGAGTTTCGGCGAGTTATGAATTTGTTTGGGCGCGGAATAGAAATGAGCTCATTTCATGCTCCCGCCGCCGACGCCGTCCGCCCGGCGATGCATTGCGGAGATTAAGAGTTTTCTTTATTACCTATTTACATGGATAAAGCTTTATAAATAAATGCTAAAATTCATCTTTATTAATGACGCGATAATAACTTCAGCTTACAATTCCCTGCAAATATTATTTGTCCCACCACATTTTTAAACAGAGTACCGCTTCCCGATTTTATATCGATTGTGATATTTTCGTTACATTCAAGTATTAAGTACCAACAATTTGAAAAGGCTGCAGTTAACGATATAATGGAGACAAATGAATTTGAGCTGACAACTCGATACAGCGAAGCGGTTGCGAAACTCGATTCTGAAAACTGTCAGAACGGATTCCGGGCAACTTGCGTAATCGCATCGCGCGGCCGGAAACACAAATTATTCGAGCACCGAAACTCGCTAACTTCGTCAACCCTATAAAGGAGGTAAAGAACAAAGCGGAACCACAATTGGCCGTACCCTGAACCGATCATACCTGAGTTGATGGAAGTTTTAAAAATGGCGGCTCTTTGAGAGAAAATTCGATAAGGCCTCGCCCGTGGGACGCGTAAATGCAATTTGCAAGGAATCGCTCGTGCCTTTGACGTCCTCGCGACTCGTCGTTTGAAGATTTGCTTGTTTGTTCCCTACGCTCTCGTGTGCTTACGTAAATAGGCAAGAAAAAATCTAATATTGACACGAGAGAATCGTACAACGTAAAATACATTTACTTTAAATATGAAACGGTCTTTCCAACGATACCTATGAATACTTGAACACTTCAAAGAGAAATGTGTACATGTATTTATAATTTTTTAATTTTTAAGATTATCTACAACTATGGTTGTTTAATATTATTTATAGTTTTCTTAAGGCTCAACATATTTCTTCTTTAAAATAAATCTAATTTTTACTAAAACAACTACTACACAGCTAGCATAACAATACTGACATCCACATGCTTGAAATATAAAATCACTATGAGAGCAAATGAGAGCAGTACCATTTGCAAGGTAACTGAAATGATGAGACTCGTAAGTGGATCAGCATAATTTTTATTAGGTAAATCATTCTGGGGAGGAGCGGAATTATTTCAATGTGCCAACTTTATGCAGTGGCTGCTTAGTCGCCACCCAATTGTAGGGGAACCATGCTTCATAATATTGTAAAGATAAAATCATCTAATAAGAAATCAATTGTACTATAATAGATCATGAACTATTCATTTTGAGTTTGTTTTTTTTATGTTAATGTTAACATCTTAATTACATAAGCTTCTAGTTTCTCAGCGAAGCCTAACATCAACAACCTATTTTATCTAAGTAGGTATATACCGGAGAGAAATATACAAATGCACCTATTACGCAAATGCATTTTTTTGCAAACAAGTTCATACTTTTTGTATGATAGATAAATAATATAAAACAATATTGCTTAAAATAACATGAATATAAAAAAAAATGCCTACTTCAGTTTCTATTAGTCAAAAACCTTTTATACTATCATTGTATTATTATTTAAAGTTTTTTTAATTGCAAACGTTCCATTGCTTCTAACACCTAACATGCCATGAAAACAAAATACTGTATGTCACTTTGATTAACCTGCATGTTGCCAGGCTGGAGGCGAGTGAAAAAAAAATATGTCCTAAAAAGCCTAAAACAATCGTGGCACTAACGTAGCAATGCAAATTGCGGGGAATGATAGAGAAACTCCGCACAAATACTTTACCAGATTATAATTTGTTATTTGGATCCAACGCAATTAGCGAACTCGTAACTTCGTAACGCTGTGACTGGCGTTTTAATTTGCTGATTTATGAGTTAAGTTGGGACTTTCCATTTTGTTCAACATCGATTTCTTAGTAATAAAATATCTTATATTATGCTAGCAAATTTATGTTATTGTTCTTTTTTCGTAAATATTCAATACAAAAAGAAAAACACCTTATACGAGACCTGCTAATAATAATGGTAAATTTAAGGAAATTGTTAAATCAAGGAGCTCTAGAAGCCAATTGATATTTATAAATTGAAATTTGTAGGAAAAATATTGTATATTTTTGAATATACAATATTTTTCCTTACAATATTTTTCCTTTTGTTTGCAAAAGGTATGGACCCGGTTGATTTTACCTTGACTATAGTGTGTTAACAATAATAACAATTAAAAAATATAAACCAGGCCCCATATAATGAATGGTTAAAAAAAGAGGCAACAATAGACATTGGTTACGATAGACTATCCGTATTTATTAAAAATCTAACCTCATTTTTATAAAATTTGCCATATAGATTAATATATCTATTTATACACTATAATAATTTGTGAACGATGTATTCTCCTATAATTAGTTATATATAGCTACTAAGCACAGTAAGAAAAGGTAAAGTAATATGTATAATCGTTGGAGATCCGTATAAATAAATAAAATATATGTCTGGTTTTTGATACCAAATGTAAAAACACCAAAAAAGTAATCGTCGACAGAAATCTAACATAAGTCCTTTGACCACAATCGCCACTAATCAAACCAATAGGCCATTCTTAATAAAACATTAGTGAAATATCTAAGAAAGCTAATGACATAAATAAATTATCCGATAAAGGCTTCATCGGCCACCAACAAATAATATTACTACACGTGTTAATATCACTAATAGTCACGTCTTGTTAACGAAACTGCCTCAATCGAATAAGTATAGTTTATATGATACTTAGAAACAGTTATTCCCAGTGTATTCTTAATTTAATTTCTTATATTATATAGATCGATGAAGTTGCGTTAATAAAACCTTATAATATATAGAAAATAAATATATATATTTGAGATTAAACGTGAAGCTGTATAAAAAGTTATATTGAAATTATGGACCTAGTGTCATGACTCTCCTTTTTCCAGTTTCCGCCCGAAATCGAGACAGTGATGATTAAAAATATAAAAGAAAAACAAGCGCTTCTTCTCAGGCCTAAGATGTTAGTAAGCCAGTGCTAGGTTATTTGACATTCAAAAGATGAAGCATGCATGTTATTTGGAATAAAATTAATATTTTAAATATAAAAATCCAATGGACTTGTTATGAGTGTCCTTAAGTAATCAGAGTAAGGAATTATGAGAAGACAAAATTTTCAAGTAATTACAATACTGAGAATCTTATTTTTAGAAAACGTATAAAAAATTGAACGCAGCGAGATATGAACCCGCGCCTCTTGAAAACCGTCCAAGCGCTCTGACCATTTTTATCCATTAAGAAATTACGATATTGTCTCAAAACTACGGAACTACTGCTTCGAATAGTTTGCCAAATATTAAGTTACAATAAATACTCATATATAATGCTCAAATAACGTGGTTGTAATAAACATAACAGTACGCAACGCTTGTTAATTCCAAACCTCTTCAACATCTGTATATAATATAGACCTTTTTAAAAACATAAAAAAATGGAAGGAATTATAAATCTCTCCATAAAATGAGATACTATGAACTACGAAATACTGCTACGAGATACTACGAAATGCCAAACAAAAGCATACATTAAATACCACAGATTACATTTTAGGGTGCAAAAGAATGTTATCTCTATATAAACAAGGTAAACAAAATTACACTCGTTTTGTAAGCTAATAGTCACGTCACGTTAACGAGCCTCAGCCTATCGAATCAGCTAGTTCTGTTAAAGTACCTAAACGTGAATAAAACAGAAAACTGTTTCTATATATAAAAAATGCGTTAAAACTTATCATGGCAGCAGTTTTACAAAAATACACAAGTTTGTTATATATATGTACACGCATTTACATCTAGATGCTAACTAACACTTGTGTCTATCTATGAATGTACGAGTATATAAGAAAATCTTGCAAGGCTATTTTGAACCTTTCCTTGCAATCCGATTTGTTTTAAAATTTGCACCGCGTCCGGATTCGTTGACAATACAATATTTTCATAGTATGTGCCAGGACAACTGGTAATAATTTTTAAACTAATAATTTCCTTTTTTAATTAATTAATTAATTTTATCAATAAAACGCATTTTTGCAGTATTGAAAGACGTGGGCTATAAATTTCAATATTTAAAACATCACTTAGCTCTAGTTTTGAGTAATAATTTAAATTAATGTAAGTTACGATTAAAAAAATAACAATTAATACTAAGGAAAAAAGTGTTTGTAGTGTTTATATGTTTAAAACAAAAACCTTTTATCACCATTATCAAATAATGTCGACGCGTTATTTAGTAGATGGAGAAATCCAATACGACTAATCAGGGCAAATATTTATAATTCAATTACTGAAGTAGATATCAAAAATTGAATATTGAATTCAATCAACTTTCAAATCTAACCCTTTAAAATGTGTAACCCGCATTGACCGTGATGGTGGTCTTGCTACTGATAACGCTACTTAAAATTTAAAAGTTAATTTGAGCTTTGAAGCGGTAAGTACCTACTTGTTGGCACTTAATATATATTTGACTACACGTGAAAGGCATTGAGAGCTTAATGTACAATACAATACAGCACCTACAGTTAAATATTTTAAGACATCGTTGGATGAAGTCAACCAAAGGCCACGTTATTTCTAAAGAGACTGTGGATGCAGAAAAATGGTTGTTTTTTATAGTGTCACGTTTTTTTCTCGCATAGCAGTAATCGGTATTGAGTGGCGAAACTCAAAGCCGCGCTTTGCCTTAGGTACTAGTGCGAAAAAAAATAATTATTTTAAAAATAATCCCTCGAGACGGGATCGAACGCGCAACCAATCGCGTTTACAGTCAGACGCTTGTACATTGGGCCACAATGACCTTCAAGTAGGATTTTAAGTGATATTATATGAAAATGATTCAAATGTAGCGTTAAGTCGTACCAACTACCATAGCTTCAAGTTTCTAAAATAAAATGTTTGTTAAAAAAGTTTGTCGATCATATTACAAGCAATTAAAGACAAAAATAACCCTGTCATTACAATAATATTTTGCGGCCCGCATTACGTCATTGAGGGCGGTTCTACCACTCAATCCCGGATTACTGATTTATTCTTCTCTAAACGCTGTATTGAATGCAGGCGTCGTTAATCCCGGAAGGGTTGCGGGTTGAAAGGGCACTACGATACGAAAATATAATACACGAATTGTTTCATTTTATATGAATTTATTTTTGCTATAGTTATAGTATAAAGATTTTAATGAAAACTGATTTTAGAATAATCATTGTACAATTCTGAAAAAACGATTCTACAATCATCGAAAAACGATATATATGGTCGTAGGTAATTCAATTCCTCTTAGTGTTTTTACACTGTTTTTTTTTCTATGTATGGCATCAGGGCAAAGTGAATATATAATGCAAAGTTACAAATGTTTAAAAACTCCTTTTATAGTTTTTGTCGCTTTTGTATTTTTATTCAATTTATTTTCTCTTTATACACAAATTTATCTTAAACATCATATCTATGAACTAATCGTTTAAAAATATCTCCATATATGTTAATGTAGTTTTGATTTCATTATTTCCACCGATATACCGCTTACGCTTGATTTCAGCGTGTCAAAATATAAGAAGTGCACACGGACGAGCGGCACGTGCGGGGAGTGCACTCAATATGGAGAGCCCGCGGCGCTCAGCGGGAAACGAGCTATTGTTCAACCATTGACTGGCTTGTGTTAGGAATATTATAACAATATTGTCTGTTTGCGATTGTAACACTTATGTGTCGATACAGACGACAACCTTTTAAAGATTTATTTCGGTGGGCATTTTTTCAAATAAATTTCGCTTATCGGTGTATTGGTGTTCAGGTGACGGTTGTGGATTCGATTCCCATTCGTGGAAGATATTATACTTAAATTATTTTCAATTGTCATCTCTGGTGACAAGAAAAAGCGCGGCTTTTTCTTGGATCCGGGAGGAAATGGAGAACTCAGATAGATCTTGACATAGGTTCTCTCTGACTACTATCAACGCTACGCTGGAAAAAGCATGAAGCTGAAAAAATATATAACATTCAACAGCATGTAGTAAAATAAATTTCAATTGTCTCATAATATCGCATATTTTTAAAATTGAAGCTTTATTTTCCAAATTGAAGCATACGCTTAACAAAATTTCCAATTCCCAGTTCTAACACACTTCAATATCAACAACGTCTGTCTTCAGGAAATCCAAGATCCAATTACGGTACATTTAGCATCAATAGTCCTGTACTCCAGTAGTCGCGTGTCATTTGCTTTATGTTTATACACCAACTTCGGCTCAATTTAGCGTTAAGTGATCGCTATTGCCTTTAGGGCGTCACCCCTGCTTAATGACTAGCTTTCCGCTTTTTTAACGCGACGGGACGCTACGATTATATACGGCCAGCGACAACGTGGACTATTGTCCGAGCACTTGATTGAAATCTGGTACGCTGATTTTGATAGAGTCCTTCATTGATTAGTTTGAAGTGAGATTTTATGTTCTTTTTATTGTGTGTTAGGGGATTAATGTCACCAGCTCGTATATGTTATGATTCCGGTGTGTTTTTCGTTTGTTTGTTAAAAAGTCAATAGTTATAGGCAGAACTATTTTTGCTTTTATAATTTATTGCTATTTAGAAAAAAATATTTCAAACTTTTTAAATTACAATAAATTATAATATTTTTTGCTAAATAAGTGAATGAAAAATATTGGACTGTTTTATACGAAAATAAATATTACACTCGGTACTTTTGTACAAAGTGGCATTTTTGAGGTTGCTAAGGCAACGTGCATTTAAGCCAACGGGGCCTTTAGTAATGATAAATTTCCATAAGAGGAAACAATCCATACTCTTTACATAATAATAAGTTTTAAAGCTATATGGGATTTTTTTTTATTATATTATCTTCTTCTTCATCGTAAATATGTAAGCGATTCCTAAACCTGATTATATAGAATGCGACATTGCTTTAACTACCTTAAATAAAAATAACCGCCGTCTATCGCACGATCGACTTTGAACCTGGTAGATAATGCAAAAAATGTACGGTAATCATCTTTAATTTCTGATTATATATATCTAAAGGATCTCTAATATAACATAATAAGGATCTCTAATATAACAGAATAACGAAAGAAAGGTGAAAGTATCGAGGTAAAATAAAATTGATGCTAAAATCTATATTTCTATATAATTCGACGTTTGTCAACGTCCATAACACATAGAAACATAGTACACAGTGTTGTGTCGGACTGTCGGGATGCATGATCCAATTGTCGTCGCTAAATTGATACTCTATTTGGCCCAATTAAACATTAATTAATGCCACTAATGAACACCGAGCCGCTCCACTGTAGTGCGCACTATGACATGACCGCTAATCAAGTTGCTTTTATGTACTCACCATAACGATATTGAGTCTTATTTACGTATTATATATAAAAAATATTTAATTATTAATTTAAATAATAATATTTTTCACGAAAAATAAGTCTGAAATATATGAAAGAGTAGGTATAGTAAACAAATATCAATCATACGACCACATTGAATTACCATAAATAAACTCGAACACACATGGATTTGAACCTCTTAGATATTTTCTCGGCTTCGTATAGAGTCCTTAGTGGGGCAGTCAGTTCTTGTAATTATTCTTTCACCTAACCACGGTTATGAACCTCTTCATACATGCACTCCGGGGTTCCTAATACTTTTAACATGACCTTCACCATCACCGATAGTGCATTCACTAAGGTCAACTGAGGTCTCCCCCCTCCCCCCTATCTCACTTACTTCTCACCTTTGCTTCATAATCAAACTACATGAGCTAGTTCCTCTTCATTCTTACTTTAACATCCTCACTTACGCTTGCCATTCTATGTATGTCTTCGGTGGTGACTCGATCATTAAATGTTATTTTATAAATATTTTTTATATAAATTGTTTTATATAAAATGTTATTTATATAAATTTATCTAATCTTTAGTAAGTTACATTAAAAAAGTTTGTTTCATCCAATTTCTATTGAAGAACTGTTAAATCATAAAAAAAACAAGCAATAATCTTAAAATCTAGCCTTACATTAAATCATCATATTTAACTCTTGAAAAAATCCACTATAGTCGAATTAAAACACGCGAATAAAATGCGTCTCAATAACATGTGTAGTTTAATTAACGACATTACGCTGAATTGACTTAACTAGTCAAGCAATTAGTTGAGACTCAACGCGCATCGCCTATTGCTATTATGACGTGTAGGCAGGATGTTTGTTGTCTTGTAGATTGCATTAACTGTGTATGGCAACATTGAATTAAAACTATGAAATATATACTGTGCTAAGTAGATTATTATTTCTTATATAGTGGAAAAGTCAAAAGTGGGGAGCACTTCATTATTTAGCTTATACTTTTAGCACGTAATTTTAGTTTGACCTGTCATCTATCAATCGTCTAATTTGATCCACTTCTTTGTTGTTCGATGTGTTTAAAATTTGCTTGTGTGTCCGGATACGGTGACACTACAATATTTTCATTGCATAATACTGTTGGTGTTGCCACGACGACTAGAATAGCTTGAAAATTTAAAAACAATATATATAAGTAAGTATGTATTGAAAAAGACATATTTAGAAAACGTATAAAAATTTGAACGCAGCGGGATTTGAACCCGCGTTTTTTTTTAGAAAACGTATAAAAATTTGAACGCAGCGGGACCCGCGCCTCTTTGAACGGTTTTCAAGAGGCGCGGGTTCAAATCCCGCTGCGTTCAAATTTTTATACGTTTTCTAAATATGTCTTTTTCAATTTCCTAAGTGTGGGAATAACACTTTAAAAAATGTTAACAAAATATATAAGTATGTATTGTTTTAATTTGTTTAATCATATTTTAACCACAGGCACCTGGTCCGTAGCCTTTTTTACCTAAATATTATTTGTATTTTAATCGTTAATTAACATTAATATAAATGGTTCTTTCGAACTAAAGCTAGGTGATTTGTAATCATATTTTTTATTCTATTTTACTATTTTTGTAATTGCATTATACTTACTAATAAATATGTAGTTATTTTGGTACGACGGTATTATCGATACGACAGTTAAAAAGTTTAAAATGTTACATACAAACACGAAAAGTTTTCCAAACAGCTCTCAATACAACAAACTAATAATGATTTCAATAGTAAAACCAATCTTATTATCCTCTTGCCAACCGACACATGCTACGTACAGCTCAATACGAGATTAGTCCCACGTACCAACATTACAGTATTAGAGCTCGTTCGCGTCGACAAACGCGCTAACGAGTTTAACCCACCAAAAATCCACTAATATGTATGTACTCCCCTTTGCATTGACCGTTTATACGCCTAAATTGCTTATGTGCTTGTTTTTATTTTAATAGGAACATTTCGCTTAAATGTAATGACATTTTACTGCACTCAGAATTGTCAATTAAGTTTAAAGCGTGTCTGAGCGCGGTAATGTTAGAAAGCTTAAGTTAGAAATCATTGACTTTGGTACATTATTATTATTAATTAATGTATCATTTATTTATCGTTGTAGAGCAGATATATCAAGACAACTTGTTCCTTGACATATTGAACAGGCAACTAGGAACATCCTTGTAAGCAGGAAAATTCCATCAACGCTTTTTTAATATTATACTAATTTAAAAATGTTTATGTTATACGTTTATAAAGGTTAACGTAAAGAAACGTGTTTAGAAACAATAAATTATTTAACTAGTGTCCGACCAAAACAAGGTTTTCACCAAACCAAACCCGCACCATCGCTCTGGTGTTAGTTTGGGCTGAAACCGAAATAGAAACTAGTCATATCGTATTAATATTTTAAAGATATATTAAAACTAATATTTTTTTTGCGTATGAATTACAATCGGTATTAATAAAAAATGAATGTAGGTACTTTGGTGAAAATCATTGGCGAATCAGTGTTATATAAACTAAACACACTTAAACGTGAAAAAGATGCAAATTAAATGCTATTGCAAATGTTATTAAGGAACATTTACACAGTGATATCACCTTTAGACTTAGCATGGAGTAACAATAGGGACATTGTGTCTAGAAGATCTGTTAAGTTTATAGCAAAAGTTTTATCTAAAGTTATTGCTAATATGACAAATGGAAAGTCTCCTGGACACGACAGCCTAAGCCCTAAGGAGAACATTTTAGGTATGCCGGTGTTAATTTGCCCAGAATGTACTTGCAGTGCTTTTTAATTTTTGTCTGGGACATATTTATATACCAGAAACGTTAATGCGTACAATTGTGGTGTATATTGTTAAAAATAAGACGGGTCCCACATCTGGCAAGTATAACTACCGGCCTATTTCACTACTACAGCTGCAAAAATATTTTACGGTCTGCTTAAAGGCTAACTTGCGAAGTATGTGGAACTGTACGATGCCCAGTTTGGGTTCAAGCCGATTGTACACTAAAAGGAAAACGCAAAAAACGAAAGAAAACGATCACGGCTCGCCTTGATTGTTTTATCCAAAAACACTGGATAGAAATATTAACAGATCATACAAAGTAAATATGTAATATGACTTACTATTACTAATATAATTTATAAGGAAATATTGGTACTAATACACTAATTGTTGTTTTCTTATCATTTTCTACGGATATAAAACTGAAAAGTAATTATTTTTATTTATTTATTTAAATGGATATTGTGTGATTATAAACACTCCTATTTTTAATACGCTAAATAATAAAATTTATATTTTAAATATGCGAATAATATATTTATTTTTTATTATTATTATTTAATACCTATTGTTAATATAATGTGTGAATTTGAAAAAATCAATAAAGCCGGTAATCAAAATAATACATATAAAAATATAAAAATGGCATTCAATGGCGGGAACGTTTACGGTATCAGGATCGGATCCACGATCAATAAACTCACTCGATCATGGCTAAGTACCGACTGATAATTCACGAGTACAAAGTTTCGGCACGGCCGAAAGGTTCAGCCGACTTTATGCCGACACTGTGGCTGAAACTACATTTTTAAACCGAAACTGGCCGACAACGAAACTGAACCTTCGAGCAGTCACTACTTTTAACGAATATATCAGTAAAACGTTTGTTATGGTTGCTGAAGTATTCAATTCATCGGAATAAAAACTGTATTGATATTATCACACTGTATGTATAGTTTAGGTACTGTGTGATAGAGCCGAATGTAATGCTTTGTCTTACTAGAGCCGGGAAAAGGTTATAACTTCCCGAATCCCAAAACGATCGCCACACACCCACAAGCACAGCGTAACGGCACAATCTATCAAAACCCCACTAGTTCATCTCGTCAAAAACTAAAGTTGCATTTAAAGTAATTGATATAGGTTATTCTTGCTAACATTCGTATGACGTAATTACGTCAATGAATTAGGACATACAACAAAGGGTCGACTGCAGTGCCCTTAGTGCGACTCGCGAACGGGTTTATTGGCGCGCGGGTGAAACGAGCTGATGTAAATCTATTTGTCATATTAATGTGGGCAATTAGACCGGCATGCGGGCACCAGGGTTGCCAGTTTTACAGCCAACTTTATATTAAATCGCGTAATATATGCATACAAATAGTAAGTTAAATTTAAGAAATGTGTTAAATTAAATTACTGCAGTATGCAATATAATATAGAAGACCTGTTTTGTATGATTTCAACAAAACTTATTTTATAAGTTAAATAGCTGATGATCTAAATTAAAAATAAAACAGTATTTATGTAACAAATTTAAGCTTTTAAAGTGTAAATCAATTAATAAATAGTTGTACAATATCGATATTTTAGTAGCATGGCGGTAGCCCTATAGTGCAAGGGTTGCCGTGAAACGGTCGCGGGTTCGTTACACCGAACAATTGTTCAAATGAAATGTTTAATTGACGCGTTTAATTAGATCTCACGATCATAATACGCTTTTTTGACTAATCAAATGAGTCACAATGAACGCGGCTCAACTGGATCATAGTTTAATAAAGACTGAGGCTGCTTTATGGATATACTGCTATTTTTTTCACATTTAGGTAAGTTTATTTAATATAGTTTTTTTATTCTAAAATAGGAAAAGTCAGTAGCCTATTTAGATACACGCCCTCTTAATGAACACTTTTTTTTATTTAATATTATAATACAATTTAAATATTTTATAATATAAAATAATATTATCTTTTCATTGTAATTAGGCATATTGACTGTTTCTCTTTAAAATGAAACATGATTGTTTATCGATAAGCATTTTTAGAAAACGTATGAAAATTTGAACGCAGCGGGATTCGAGCCCGCGACTCTTGGCAACCGTCCAAGCGCTCTGACCGCTAAGCCACGCTAATGCATAACACTTGAAAAATGTTAAAATATAATTGTCAATGTTACAAAAAATATATGGATTTTCCTTCAGCTTCACTCTTTTCCCCTCATAATCAAGGTAGTCAGAACGATCCTAGTGTCAAACCACTGCATTCTGAGTGACATGAGTGACCGAATTCAACGTCACTTTAATTAAATTATAATTATTCTATTGAGTGAGAATCGAACCCACAACCAATCGTAATTACAGTCAATATGTATATATATAAAGCAACCCAACAATTTACTAAACGAAATTATCTAATAAATTACTCAAGAAGAGGTTTTAAATTAAATAAGATATAAACTGCTACGTGCTCTTATAAATTATGATAATTCAACGGGTGTGAATAGAGTTACGTACAGACTTAATAATTGTATTCGTGTGTGTACTAAGGGTATAATGACACAAGGGGAGAAAGGGGTATATTTTTGTAACATGGCTAATTTAAAAATACTTATATAGTTGATATAGTTGATGCGTAAATAATGCGTTGCCATAGCAAAATGCATGCACTTTATACAAAAGCGCATGTCAATCATATGATTAAAGATAGCATATGCGAAAGATAGCATATGCTATTGTGTGTAATATTTATTTTATTAATTGTATTTCTAATGCATTATATTAAAAAAATATAAGCATTCTACAGTCCTCTGTTCTCCTCCGTCCGATTTTCATAAAAAGAAGCTTAACGTTTTATAGATTTATTATTACTTATATCTTTATAATTTTATTATCTATACATATAATAAAAATAAAGCTGTACTAAACATGGAAAATCTATTATTTGTGGCATTTATCAATGTAAAACAATAATTTAAAAATCATTTCACTCATCACCTACCACTTCATCACTACCTTTTTTGTTCTTTTTTAGTCTGTATGACTTTTCTCTTTACTCTGTGTATTTGCACACTAATCGCAGAAACGGCTTAACCGATTTTAATACAGTTTTGTGTTTTGGTAAACTTCCCTAAACATTTAGTGTTATTTTATTTAAATCAGTTCATAAATAAAAAAGTTACAACAATTTCATTTAAAAATTAAAGCTAAGTTTTTCATTTAAGTGAGAACACGGGCGGGCGAAAAAACTAATTAATTGGTTATAATCGTGTAGCTAACGCAAACGAAGTCGCTAGCGGGTCGCTAGTTATAAAATATTTTCAAAGATTTAAGGTAAATAAACTAATTTATATATCTATATAGTGATAACATGTCATTGCGTTCTCTACTGATCCCTCCTTAAAACATGCAGAGGTAACGTTATATTTTACACATACAGATCGAGGAAACGTTTTTTTTGTTATATATATATTTTTTTCCCAAGTTGGCTATAAGCCTACCTACATCATGTTTAGTCGAACGTACCTACTAACTAGGCCACAATGTCGTTAATTACTTTCAGTGCTTTAAGATTTTTTTTAATATTATTATTCACAATTATTTTTCATATAATTCCCATCAAAACAAAGTATGTATGTATCGTATATATTAAATGTATTGTGTGTACAATTCACATATAGGTGTGCGATAACTGGCGTCATAAGCCTGACCGCTCAACGCATTAGCGTACTTCCGACGGAAACAACCACCTTAGTATAAGTAATATTTTATAACAGTATATTATCATTAATTATATTTCTATTCTTTTAAAATACTAATAGATTATTTACATACTCATATAATTTGGGTGAAACGCTTTTTAGATTTATCGCGTTTGAGATGGTAACCAAAATAGTTAAAAATCGCGAAAACCAAAGTAGTAGTAACATATTTATGTTATTTAAATAATTTAGCCATCGTGGCGTCGTGGGACAATGTCTGACTGTAAGCGCGATTGGTTGTGGGTTCGATTCCTATTCGGTGTAATGATTATATTTCAAATAATTTCATTTCTCCGCTCTAATACCTGAGACAAAGGGCGTTTAGTTCCGCCACTTGATACACAACAATCGACTTTATGCGGAAACTGCAGAAGGGAGTGTCATAACACTAGGTCCTCTCTAACTCCTGCTTCTGGTCCTGCTACGCGGGAAAAACGAAGAGCTAATAATGTTAATAAATACATTATTTTTTTTATTAAAATTTTGATTATATAATGATTGTGATATTGTTCATTGAGGATGAGCATTTAATCTGACAATTAAAGACTAACTAATTTATCAAGCACATCACGAGTTGAACTCTTAAAGTTATTAAGTGGAACGAACTTAACCCTTGATTATTGGTAAGTAAGCCCTCTCGATTCAATTAAAGTGAATCTTTGAGAAGTTAAACAAAGTTCGTAGTCATACCGATGTTACGGTACAAAATTTAATTAATACCGACACTGTAACTTGTTAATTGCTTAACTATAAATGTATTATTATTTATTTTATATATTATAATCTACATGCTATTTATTTATTTATATTTTGCACACACGCATAGCAGGTTAGTCTGAGAGAATCTAGTGTCAAGACACTGTTCTTCACTTCTTCCGCCCGAAATCAGGACATTGTAAAGTTGAGTTAAAAGCTGCGCTTTGTCTTAGCACCACAGTGGAAAAATATAAATATTTGATATATATAATCCCGCTAAGTGGGAATCGAACCCCACAGACCAATAGTTACAGTCAGACGCTGTCCCACTGCACCACGATAGCCCTGATTTATTGGCTTATTTTTAATTACAGATCCTATATGCATAACGATTCACTTATCGATCTATGTTAACCAGTAGACCCGTTAACGCGTAAAATTAGGGCGGTACCAATATGTGTTATGTCTATATTAAAGTGTGTGTCAAACATATGTTAGTGTTAGTTATATTTATTTCATTAATTATATGAATTTCTTTTACATAATTATAAAAATATTGACTTTCTAGACGTGTTTTCCATATAAATTTAACTAATTATCTCAATTTTTATACTTGATCTGTCCGAATAAAGGGGTTAAATTCCTTTTATTCACATACTACTACCAATAATATATATGTAATATTTATATTAAAATTATTAAAAGCAAGCTTTAATATTCTTCTGTTGTGTAGTAAGTATAAAAGTTACTATACAGTAACTTTTATACACTAGTTATTAATAAGAAACGACATAAAAAGTTGAGAATGCATTTTTACAAAATACTTTTCGCACACGCGTCATATATTACGTTTTAAAGTCAATGTAAAAGCAATTAACTAACATTTTAGAAAATATAAAGGATAATGTGCTAATAAATATAAATATTAAAATAGGAAGTCCAGTGGCCATCGTAAAAATTAATTGGCCGACCAAACAAATAGCGACCGCAGACACCTCAGTTCAATGGAATCTTTAACGGCCTCGCAAAAGCTGACCTACTTAGTGTTATTATATTGCTATTTCAATCACTGTTCATTATTAGGAGTAGGTTTTGTTCTTTAATTTATTATTCATATAGAGATACAGTACTAAATATTAAATGTTCCTTACATGTTTAACATACTACATATTTTAGAAAATTCGTTTTTTTGGCTACAATTTACGAATACTTTCAAGAACTGCAAAAGCTGTAACAATGTCAATTTGTCAAATCAGTAGCTCATTTTATATACGTTAACAATATACGCAATAAGCCATTTGCTGGTTTTTTTCAAATTGTTTAATGTTTTTATTTAGAAGTACGAGTACCTTAAAAATTTACACTTTGTAAGTGAGCGATTTATACGGAAAAACTTGAAGCTACTTTCCATACATACCTTTATATGATATTATAATAAAGACATATTTAGTAAACGAATAAAAAATTGAACCGTTCAAGTTTACTTGAACTTGTTGAAAAGTCAACTTGAACGGTTTTCAAGAGGCGCGGGTTCAAATCCCGCTGCGTTCAAATTTTCATACGTTTTATAAGAATGTATTTTTCAATTTCCTTAGTGTGCGAATAACATTTTAAAAAATGTTAAAAAAATGATATTATAATGTGTAGTCTACAGAACTATAAGGCAACAATAAATAAATTTATTTGATAGTACCAATATGATTTAGACTTATTTCTGTTATATGTGTATTAAATATAACAAATCATAAAGCAAACTAAAAACAATTACAAATACATGCTCCTAAATTGGAAGAATCAAAATCTATATAAAGAACAGCATGTTGGTTAATGCAGTTACTGAGAATAATTTCAACAACAATTCCAAACTAGCTGCAAATCAGAGTTACATCACAAAGAGTAAACCCAGATTAAAGCCAGACATAAATTAGAAGCTAAAAATTCCTTTATTGCCTCCATCACAAACCCGCTTATTTATAAGCGTTAGCGCATAATTACCGTTCATTAGACTAACGCTCGCTAGCCTTAATAAAGTAATTGCTATAAAACCGATACTACTTTAGAATGTTTTATACGAATATGTACCGTATTTTCAATATGAAAATGACCATATTTCTCTGAATATATTTTCTGGATCTATGTCTTTTGGTTAATCATGTCATAACTCGACCACCGGCAATGACGACACACGCTATGGAATTGAATATGATTCATTTTAGTCGAATAATTAAATTGGTGAAATTAAGCGTTGTGTCTGTCTGTAAGGTACTGATCAATTTGCAGACGCAACAAATTGAACGTTTAGAATTTACAAAGTATAAGTTATTCAAATGAAATGAATGTCCTTTCGTAATACAACCACAAGTATAATATGTACCTTCATTTATTAATTAATATATACGATTCCCAGATATTTGTAGAAATGAGAAATAATAGTAAAACTTACTGGTCAAAGGGTGAAAACAGATGCGTAGGTCTTGGTTCAGGAGCTTCCCGAGACCCAGCGCTACCCACAGACGGCGCCGGTGATGGCTCCGATCTATGGAACATAAAATGCTTATTACAAATTTTGAAAATTAATATAAAAAAATTTACTGCATGGTTCGCATAGAAAAAAAATTGTCATAAAAACGTGAAATCGTAGCTATGTTTTCCCCTCCTGGACTACATTTAGTTATAAATTCAGAATTAGCTCGGCCTCCTTCGAAGCCCGGTGACGCTGTAGAGGCCACTATGGCCAACAGCATAAAACGCAATCGAAAAAAAAGAAAAAAAGTAGTGTCCGAAGTAAACAATTTCTTAACTATTTATCTTATACTTATCAAAAGTATTTTTCTTGATATTTTAATTGATTTCCATGACCATGACTTCAGATCATCTGAAAGTCATGGTCATGGTTCAGACATACCGATAACCGGACTTAGCTGTACTTACAAACGTTACAAACTATTCGAGAGCATTTGTTGTATAGATCGTTCATCTAACAGTCGCCAAGTATTTTTTACATTGCATGGGATTTATCAAAGGATCATGTAGGAAACTTAAAAAGACATATTTAGAAAACGTACAAAAATTTAAACGTAGCGGACATCCAACAATTTATATTTGTTGTTAGCATCTCTGTAGAGAGTTTTTTACAAATTGCTGCTACTCAAAGATTTCGTTCGTTTTGTTTATACGTTTTCTGAATATGGCATTTTCAATTTCCCAAGTGTGCGAATAACACTTTAGAAAATATAAAAAAAAAGGAACACGCCCCTGTGATAAATACTATCTTTTCATATATATAAAGGTATACCTTTATACATAAATGTTTACCTGTCAAGCCTAGGCGATCTAGTGGGCGACCGATGTGGAGAACGTCTGGGCGAACCCGGTGTAACAGGAGGAGAAGGCCGAGGTGACACCCCCGCGGACATCGGAGATGCATCTCCAGATCCTCGAGACATGCCACATTCTGATGAACCCTGGGAATGGTATGGAATGTGGTATATTTGTATAGACAACTTGAACTAAAATATTGAATTAAATTAACCTATGAACTAGACTAAACTGAACATAAGAGTCGATTCTTGGCTTCTATAGTTAAAGATTTATATAGAAATTGACTAATGAACCATTTTTAAGGTGTTATTTAACAATTTATTTAATTAAAATATTTCAATATGTTGAATGTAAGTTCATAGAGTATATAAATCAACATAACACTATAATATTTAGATACCTTGTCATCAGCTGGATCCCTCTTAGCCATCACTTCAGCACCCTCCCTCTTACGCTGTTCCTCTTTCAACCTCTCCGCTTTTCGCCACTTCGCTCTTCGGTTTTGAAACCATACCTAATAATAAATGTATGTTTAAATTTGCTTATCCGTATTTATTATACCTGTTACTCTTTATATCCACTTTTGATCATATATATATATTATTACAATTATGCAAAACAATTACAACAAATATATTAAGTTTCAGGCTTTTACCCACATGGCAAGGTAAGCAGTGAGTAAACTCTCTGGTCCCTGCTTTCCACTCGATTCGAGACATCGTTTGAAGAACTCGATGTTTTTTAAAAGTGTCGATATGTATTAACATATCTTATATTGTTAATTGACTCCAGATTACTTAATTAACCTTTTCCCAAACTTCTAACCATTATTTTACAATAATACTTGGAATTTTATTTATTAAGCCAGTGATTGAATCAGTTGAAACCAAACGATTGTAACATATATAATAATGTACAACATATTTATGACTAAATTCATAACATTTTACTTATTAAATATAATCATCTATATAATATAAATTCTATCGCAATTCTTAACTAACAACACAAGCTTTTATGGACCTTATAAAATTCATATACTCGTAACTTCCAAAAAATCTATAAACCATAATCCTCTCTAGCCGAGCTGTCAACACGAGTCCTTAATAATACATCATTACAACCCTATTTCGCTAGTATTATAACTCAAAGATTACCCATCAGTATACCATACGGGAGTGAACCCCAACCATAAACGTTGAACTCTTCTACAATGGCAATATTACGCTACGAAAGCTCAAGCTAAGTTTGTTAATGTTTAATCAACGCCAGGATTATAGAACTAGGTGGTTCGTTATAATCTGAGCTACGGGAGTTCACGTTACATTGGACGGTCTAAGCTGGTTAGCGCGTCGAGAGCGGCCACATTTGCCGGTGCAATTTTCGCAATTTACTTTTAATAAGCCCTCTGTTGGGTGAGTGCTATGAAATCTCATAGCGATGGTGTCAAAATTTGTGCAGACTTGAAATTAGGCATTAACTAAATGAAAGTTGTTTTCTAAATGAGTATTCTTGAAGTTATTATTTTCATTTTTGAATATTGAAGCTTTGTTGTTGTAATATAAAATGATTTATACAATATTTTTTTATTCTTCTTCTTTAAATATGTAATGCCTTTTAAGACATTGTATAAATTCCATTAAATTAATAATGCAAAACTTTTGGAAGAGCCTATACAAATAAATATATAGTTTTCAGCATTTCTCTATTTTAATCTTTGACGAGACTGTGCTCATAGTGGCCCTTAACGGCGGTAAGCTAATTTGGTTAAAATAATAATCCCCCATAATCCGATGATCCCTAATAGTTTTTATCTCTTACAAAAGTGGAATTAATAATTCAACGCGTTGTCCCCCACTTCTGATATTATATAAACTTTTTTTAAATCTAAATTTGTCAGTTACTTTTTAACTTCTTAGATACATTTTTATATAAAAACAATTGTAATTTCAAATGTTATGATTGAAGCACATTTATTTATCTAATATGTTTTCTATGCGTATATGGCCGTAAGACATGTTACTCCTTTGTTTAGAGTGTAAATGTGCAATTTACACCGAGTCTAGGGACAATGTTTTTAGATAATACCAAATGAAATATCACTATGACTGAACTTATACTCGTACATGCATACTTTTCAGTGAAGACATTCTTTAAGCTTAAACTTTTATTTTATTTCAATCTATATTCCTATTATGATTTTAAAAAACAAACTTTTCACGCCTGGTACGGTATTAAGAAAAGGATTAGAACTTATAGCCATTAAGTACTGTCTGTCTGTATAATATATTCATAAATATATTTAAAAACAAAATTATAGCTGAAAAAAATATAAAACATCGAAATGGAAAATATTTATAATATTATTTGATTTTTACTTGCAATTTGACAAATGTTTTACCTCTAAGGACAAATGTCATAACTTATAGCCATGTCACTATCAAGTAATATCAACCATTTTGAAAAGACTGATCATCTCTCGTCGCTCTCACTTAAACTACATATACAAGGGAGTCTAATAAATTGTTATAGACCAACCTAAGTTTGCTGTATTATAGTTGACTTAATATGTTACAGATTTTGATCTTTATACTTATGGATGTAAGGTCTAATTTAGATTTATCTTCGAATTATAAGGGTGTTTCAAGCAGTAGGGGTGCGGTAATTACCTACTGTTCGGTAAGCGACGACTGTTTGCATTTGCTTCGGCGCGGAGGAGTTAAATAATAACAAATACATTGTTTGTAAAGTGTAATGAGCCTTTAGCGGGCGGTCTGGTAATTGCTTCTTTTATGAAGGTACAATAGATTCGAGTATAATAGCAATCTATTGTGTGATTTGAGTTACTTCACAGCAATTACGATTAAACGATTTTTAGGTGTTGGTTTTAGTTGTCTACGTATTTCAAATTAGTTGTTACCTAAAATTCTATTTGCGTGGACTTTAAGACTTTATGACATATTAATACCATTAACCATTTGTTAAATTTGACTTAAAAATACAATAACTTCGGAATGGTCATTATTATCTTATCTCTATGACTTTTCCGTCAGATGTTGCAGACGATTATATGTTTTATTCAGTTCCACGGTTCTCCACTTTCCATCCGATTTCGAGATATTGGGTATTGAATGCTGGAACTCAAACGCTTTGTCGCTACCGGAGAGAATAAAAATAAATAGATATAACCATATAAGAATTTAGATAAAAACCATTCCCTCGAGTGCGGATCTAAATCACAGACAGCCACAATTGTTACAATGTTCATTAATTTATATTTAATACTGAAAACTGCACACCTTACCAAATAAGTTCTACCAATGCAGCATTTACTTATTTCTTATAGCTTAGATGGTCCTTTTAGGTTTATCATCAAATTTTCCAGATCTTTAATTTTTATATATCAACGGAAAATGCATCACGGTGAAGGTGTTCCATTATAAGCTAATTCCTGTCAAGGGTTAAAAGCTGTACAACAAAAAGAGTTTCATTCAAACCCATCATATTATTATTTTTTGTTATAATTTCCTCATGTCCCTAATGATTTTTTCATAAATATATTCCAATCTTCAAACACATCTTTTAACTGTTTTGTGATAATACTAGTGGACGCCCGCCACACTTTTTGCGTGGACTTTATGACATACTACCTACTGCCTTGTTGACATAGCGAAATCAAATGACGATTGTAATACTTTTTAGCTTAACCCTTTTTTTCTCTCGGCAGACTAGTAAACCATGAAGAGAACCTTATGACACTCTGTTACCCGCTTTGAATACCTGAACACAACGCTCCTCTTTGTCTTACCAATTTAAATATAAAAAAACAATTATAATATAACCATTCCGTGGAGTGGCGTGGCAATCGAACCCCCAACCGTCGCGTTTCCAGTCAGTCTGTCCCACTGCGACAGAGTGACTACTACTAATACGACATTTACTGATTTCTTTTAGTTTCGCTAGACTATTATGGTTCTAATCAGTTATTCCAAACTTTTTTTATGCGTCAACGAATACTGCCCTTTATTCTGAACAAATAAGAAGATATTTGCACTATAAACAAAAATAAAAACTCTAAAATGTACAAAAAATTATAAAACAGTTACTCCGCAATACATTTAACTGGCACGAGACATTTTCGCAGACTACTTTATCCACACTTAGAAATAATAAATCATATCTCATGAAATACAGTTAAAAACTAATCCCGTATTCACACAAGTCGCGAACTCAGCACTTTATGGAAACGTTAAAACTTAAATGTGCAGCTTAAAAAGACTTAAAAGTTACCCTTACGCTAATTGCGTCAGCGTACCGTAATGTTTTAAAACACTCCATACGAGAGTTACCGTGAAAGTTAAAGACCGCTGAAAATATGTTAAGAAAATCGAGGGAAACTCTGTAGGAACCGCCTTTTAGTGTGTGCGATACGATTATTCGCTTTCATTTTATAACGTTTGATATTTAAAATATATAGGGAAAAATATTTAGAAAAACGTATTTTTTTTATTCTTTATATATTTACATTCAAATCTATAGTGTATAATGAGACTATTGTCATCGCTGCTACGTGTGTTCTTTGTCTATAGTATGTGTACCACTCTTCCGAAACTAGCGAATTGGCTGACAATCAACGCATAACTGAAACGAAGTGCAGGTTCCAGATGCTTGGGGAATACAGTGAAACACTAAAAAAGGATTCCTTGAAATTCCTACGGAAGCACGAACAATGATTTTAACGTGTATAAGTAAACAAAGTTGCGGGTTTACACTTAATACGTAGTATCGATTATTAACAATCGATTAATCGATTTGTTAGCATTATCGATCAATCTATTAGGTATATAATCCAATCGGACACCACTAGCAACTTTTGTTATTAGCTAAATTTTAACTAGCTATTAACTACCCTATATTTCTTACATTGAAAAAACTTACTTAAAACATTTGTATATTACACATGTGTATATGAAAATTAAATTATATAGTTCCCTACCAAACTTGAATTATTATAATATGTAAAAGTAATGGAATTAAAAAAATTTCCAAAGATTTCGAATCGTGTCGTTAACCCAAAGCAGTCGTCAGTATTCAAAAGTGACTTTACCGCTAAGTGACAGGTCATGTGTCGGGAAGTTCTCGAGTTATTGCTAATGTATTGAAATTGTATGTTTTGAGACTTTCAGCTCGGATGAATTTGATTTTGATTGACGTAACATAGGCACTTGAAGACATTTTGAAAGAGTATTAAAGCTTAATGGAAATATATTAAAAAAAATTACTTATACATTTTATATTTAAATTTATAATTTATACTTATATATTTTAGGCTTTGGTGTTAAAGTGGTCCCCAGATTATTAGACTTTCCAAAGAACTATGAAGGTAGCTATAAATCTTGAAAGTGAGGGAACGATGCCTTATGTGAGGTAAAATCATTAATTTATAAAAAGTTACGACAAAATTATTAAAGGAACCACTAAAAATAAATTCCAAAAAGAATTACATATTTAGAAAACGTATAACATTTGAACACAGCGGGATTTGAACCCCGCGCCTCTTGGAAACCGCTCAACGACGGACAGTGGTGGTGGTGGTTTCCCTAGTGTGTGAATAACACTTTAAAAAATGTTAAAAATAATAAAAATTAATAATTATTTAGATCTATTCAAAAATAATACATCAATATCAAAAAGAAAATAAACTTACAAGCTGTTAAAAACAGTGCCATATATATTTTTTATTTTCAACTGTAGGTATATGTAGTCGATACATAATTACTCAATATCTAAAAAGTTAATAATAAAAAAGTCCACAAGATATAGCAAGTATAAATACGATAACACCGCAAAATAATATAACTTAGAAGAAGTTTTTCATAACATTATCAGCAAGTTAATCCTCCGCGCGGGAATAAGGTAAATCTTCACGTCCCGACTAACATCCGAAGCGTCTTAGCTTTTCACTTAGAAAAGGAATATTTAGACACGGCATAATTTTATATTTTAAATATTAACTGCTTTATGACATTTTTTTGTTATTTTGTTTCTGTAATTTTACTTTATATACTATTATACTTATACTAGATATCTATTTACATTTAGTGTATAAGGTACCTTCATACACTTAGTTTTTCGAAGAATAAAAATATATATATATGGAACATATAAATTGAATAGTCTTTTATATTTTAATTATTACCAAAATGTTTAAACCAAAAATGTTTTGCGTCACACACACTTGACAGCTTCACGCTTTTTCCTGCATAGTAGTCAGAGAAAACCTTACGTCGATACACTCCATTCTCAACTTTGGACCCGAAATCGAGACATTGCGTGTTGAGTGGCGAAACTCAAGACTGCGCGTTGTCTTAGAGGCCACAGAGCGAAGAAATGAAAATCATTTGAATAGAATCATTCCTCTAAGTGGAAATTGACTCAGATCTATCACGATTATTCTCCCGGATGTCAAGACGGCGATTTCTAAGTAAATAGTTAAAAATGCTTTATAAAGCCGAGTTTTTTGATGGTCTGCTATACCTGGCCATTTTAAATACTTAAAAAAAAACAAAACTCAATGACTTGACACATAAAGGCCTAATATACAAAATACGTGTGCACTACGTCTTATTCACACTGATATATAAAAAAAACTTATTTTAAATTCTTATTCACTTGCCACATCCATCCTTAGATCTTTACTATCAAGTAATTAGATTCCGTGTAGCGAGTGGTGTAATTCGTGTAAAACGGAGCGTGTATCAGCTAACATGTTTACTCGCAAATTAGCCTTCATACATCTTGAGCTCCTTAAGCGATGAGGAAATTTTAATTAGATGCTTATTAATTAGAGATTACTTCTGACTACATAACGGTATTACATTTATTATTTGATTAATAGTTAATTACATTTGATATAGATAAAAGCAGATTATTTTTTTTATATGAGTATTAGGTATACTTGTCCGTCACTTTATATAGTATTGGTCAAAATGTGGTAGTATGTGTACATTTATGTTATTAATGTAATATATTTCTAATGTATTCTTGAAAACTTTAGCTAAGCCAAATTTCATATTTCACCGACCGCATAATTATAGTAAAACGGAGCAAATATTTTTCCTCTACTATTAATATGTACGTACTAGTAGTTTCGGTCACTTCATACAAAAGCGTCTGTCAAATATAGTATAATAAGTGTGTGTAATAATAAATCACTGGTTTTCGCGATTTTTATACATTTTAGAAAATTTACTTCGAATACCAGAATTTAGTCCGGGTTAAATAATTTAATTTCGAAACTTGTGTGTTACATTTATTATATTAATTTAATGTATTTTTAATACATTATTACGAAAAATATTAGCTTTTTGCACTTCTTCTTCTAAACGTTAACTGTGGCAAATTCCATACTTCTCCATTCGCATAAGTTTCGGTGAAGCGTTCCAGAGGTTTTCTTTCGCATATGTATATATAGATTCTATGCAGTTGTTACTTTATATTTGCTTGAGATACTTTTTATTTGATTAAGATACTTTTAATTTATATTGCGTTTATTTATAAGAATCAAAAAAAAATCAAATATTTATTAGTATAATAAATATTATAAGCTTGGCTCCTTAATATGTTTAATTACTTTAAAATACACAAATATAATAACATACATGTCTCATTGACAATTGTAATAATACGAGTATATTGATTTAAATTACTTTAAATTCTTGTATTAAGTGCAGAGAGCGAGAGATATGAAAATAAATAAATTAAATAGGAATTATACAGTCTTCGATTACATTTAGTTTTTATATATAAAATTATTCTTTACACTAATATCACGTGAAGCGTGGTTGATACAAAGATAGTATTGACTTAAACTTAAGATGAAATTGAAAGAGCACATTAGTGGAAAATTACCTCGCCTTAATCCTTATTGCTTTGAGGTTTCTATTTAGTTTCGTGTGATCTATTTGAAGTTGACTTTAATACCACAATTGTAGAATTTTCTTGACATTTCATTAAATTTTTCGATAAAAGCTTTAATATAGGTATATATTTACATTGTACATACACAATTAATTAGTTAAAATAAATAAAGTCAGTGTTAATGATAAAGACAGCGTTTGACTATAAAAGCTTTGGTTGGGGGTTCGACTGTCACAAGGGATATGAAATTTTAATTATTTCTATTTCCCTGTACTGATAAGACAAAGCGTAAGGCACTCAAAACATAACATCTAGTTCCGGCAGAAAATTTAGAACGGCGTGTCTAGCTAGGTTCACTTGCCTACCCACCCTGCTATGTGATAAAATGCTTTAAGTTACGATAATAAAAATAAAATAAGTCAAAAATAAACTAGTAAAGCGTCTCAGGGTGAGCAGAATGTAGAATATTTAGGTATTACATTCTCTTGTAGAATATCTAGTACTTTTACTACCTCTTTTAATATTTTTAACCACAAACAGATATTAAGTTTAAATGTTCAATTAATATCAATAACAGAAAAAAAGAAGTGACTTAAATATTAAGCACTTATTTTTTTTTATCTTTATAGATAAAGTATAATATATATAAAAAAAATTTGATATAAAAAAAAATCTGCTTCTTTCACATGGTAGAGTGTGAAGACACTACGTTTTCCAATTTCCGCCGGAATCCGAGGCATTGCGTGTTGACTTGGGATACTCGGCGCAGTACTTTGTCTAGTCACCAAAGCAGAGAAATTAAAATAGTTTAAATACTATCATTCCTCCGAAAGAGAACCGAACCCGCCACTGTCACACTGCGCAACTACGGCCTCAGAATACAAAAACATCTACATGCTACTCTTTTAATTAACCAAATAACTTTACATGCGTAAATCATTCACAGTTTTACCTAATTAATGTTCAAATATAATTATTTTTTATCCATTAATAAAAATAATGCAGTACAATCATCACTATAAATTGGTACAAGCGTTACAAACCACAACACATCCCACGCGTATAGTATTGTGTAATGATATGGGGTTAATATTGTTAATCGTATTAAACGATACATTTTATTAT
Organism: Podotricha telesiphe; assembly: GCA_038994665.1. Taxonomy (NCBI): domain Eukaryota; kingdom Metazoa; phylum Arthropoda; class Insecta; order Lepidoptera; family Nymphalidae; genus Podotricha; species Podotricha telesiphe. Next base: position 871,418 of record JAOYRR010000281.1, on the reverse strand, counting down.
ATTTACAAAGTTATCTTTAGTAATGTTATTGAAATAAATTATTTGAACATTATTTTTAAATTCCATATTTATTAATGCACTAGTAGACGTGCCCGCAACTCTTTATTATTTTAAGATATTCTACTTCCATTTTCTTGTATCAAGTATACTATAATAGAAAAAAAGACTTAATATACAAATTTGGACCCAGAATTATAATAACTTTCTTTAGGTTGGTAATTGTCTTGTCTCCAAGACTTCTAGATCACATGTTCCAGACTCTCGGCAGGTAAAGAGGGCCTAGTGACTCTGTTCTCCGGTTTCAAAATAGAGACGTGCCAAAACTCAACGCCCATCATTTTCATGCATGCAAATTAAAACAATATAAATATAACCATTGCCGCAAGCGGGAGTCAAATCCACAACCATCGCGTTCACAGTCAGACTCCACTGCGCCATCATGACCGCAAAGTTCAATGAAAATTACAACTGTTAGCTGTTCTATCATGATTCTTCATTAGATTTGCCAAATCTTTAATTGATATGTCGATCAATGGAAAATTCTTATCATGTTGAATTATATTCTTAAATTCTTATTTTTTTTTAATTATATTCTTATTTCTTATAGTTCAGCTAGACTATTATCGTTCGCCATCTTTAATTCTTATATGTCAACAAAAAATCACGAATCACGGTTCTTAGGGTGACCTTTTATTTCTTCTTCCTTTCTTTTCTTCTTTGATTTCGTAAATCTATTAAATATAGAGACATTTTTTTACTTCCTTATTATAGTAACTTTTATTTTCAAGTTTCTGCATCATATCTACATGCACCATAGTTAGGAAGAAATAGTAATTCTTGCTCAAATATTTACTTTAGAGCCTTTTACTTAAGAGCGCAAATTGCAAAATTGAAAATGACTCAATTTTATAGGTACCTAATTGTTGAAATATAGAAAACGTCTAGATTTTTCCTATATACTATGCAAAATCTTAAAGATTCACTTACAAACATATATCACATAAAATTTTATTTATTTAGTTATTTTAAATATATAACAAATTAATAACAAAACATGCCCAAAATTAGTTCTTTACATCAAAAAGTGAATGCAAGTGGCGTAGCAAGATTTTCTTACTTAGATAAATAGGTAAAGCTAATACTCATATTAAAAGAAACAAAAGCTGCTTTAAATGAGCGCGAGAATAACAAACAAAGTGACGTATTTCATTTTCACCCCCGATTTAATTTGCGAAGGGAATGATTGATAAAGAGAGACTCGAGTGCGAGCGCGCGTCAAGTGCTAAAGAACTAAGTGTGATTCATACAGAACAATATTGTGTTAAAGTAATTTTGTATTTTCTTTTAATAATATTAATTGATCTATTACAGATAATTAATTAAACATGATCTATTATTTATGACTGAGTATTTTTTTAAATAACCATTGCTAAGTAATATTTATATAATATTTTCTCGTAACTTAAATACAAGATGAAATGAAAATGATTTGAAAAGTGGATTGTCAATAACTAAGTCACTTTTCTACTCATAGTAGAATTTCGAGTGTTGCTCTTATAGTGCCTTAAACTCAAACATTTCCTATATGAAATGCAAACCCGTCAGCGTCGCTAGTCAAAAAGAATATCTAAAAGTATATAAAAGTATATAAAAGTCTAAATTGACACTTTTATATACTGTTAAAAGAACTTAAAGTTTATTAAATCTAATTAACAAGCTATTTTTATATATTTTTTAGAAATATATCGCTCCGTATGATTCCACCTACATATGTATTTAAGAGGAGCTCGATATGACGCGTCGTTAGCAATTGTCGCACGGGATAGGGTTGCACCTTTGGGACTTGTAACCGGCATTATGAAATTTTATTATGATTACACTATATTGTATATACCCTTTGATGTGATGTAATTTAATAAATAACAATGAAAATATTTAAAGAAATATTTGTTTTATTTTCTTTATTTTAGTATAGGCACATTACATATTCCTTTAAGTCAGATAGAATTTATTTATTTAACTTAATATTATTCTACTCTTGTATCTATTCATTTTAAAAACAATACAGTGATAAAATTCAACTTTGCATTTTATTTCATTAAAACGAGGAAACACCTGTATTATATATACAAAATGTATAGTCAGGTATGCAAACTTCAAAATGCCAAATAGTATCATAGACACTTTTCATTATACTCTATTTAAGTTTTTTTTTTTCAAGAAAATCATAAACTAAAATATTTACAAAATGTTAAATTAAAACATGTTAAATTATTTGAATAATTATTTTTCATAATAATGGATAAAACAATATAAAAAATGAGTGGCAATTTAGGCAACAATTTCGTCGCGCTTAATGAATGGCATCTAAACAATGCGACACACTTTTGTTTGTGAAACACTTAAAAATTACAACTGGAGGGTCACTTAGCAATAATTAACCGTACATTATAGGCAGCCCTTAAATTCCAATAAGGTTACGCTCTCCGGGCCCTCGTGCGAATATTGTCACGCTTTGTCCCTTTGTTGTTTGTTTACACGCCATTTGTCTCTCTTGTTTTGTTGTAGAGTGCTCAGTCAATGTCATTGAGACAGAATTGAGTTTGTTTGCAATTTAAGTTTTTTTTTTACTTTTTAATTGAAAGATATCAAAATTACATCCTATAAATTATAATAAAGTACGAGTAGCTATATCTTTAAGACATATTAGTTTGAGTAAGCAAGTAACCTTACATTCAATATTAGCACAGATACGTTCAAAATTAGCAAATGGTTGCCAAGTTCAATAATAAGATTGAGCCTGTTTGTTGACTCCGTTATCAAAAGAATACAAATTAAAACAAATCCCAAGTTCTATAAATAATATATTAAAGTTAGACTTAGCAAATTACATATTTTTTCTTATTATTATACATATCTTATATTTGGCCTGAATAACTTCTTTAGTGTTATAGGTTAGCCGATGTCTTCCTATTATAAGGCGTATCTAACAGTTATAAAAATTGGCTTCCTCAGTAATTTCGGACCATGGAACCTTTATTTATGAAATTTGGAATTTTATTTAAGTGAAGTGGGTACGTAAGCAGTTCTTAAACTTGGTTTGGCTCACTATATCTGGTATCACTATATCTAGCACCACTGTATCTGTATCTAGTATCTAAATAGACAGGAGGAGGAATAAGACTCTGTCATTCAGTAATGGATGTAAATGCTCAGATATGGCAATTTAGAGTTGATAAGATCATTGCCTATCGACTAACGGCGAAGATGCAGACGAAAATCTTAAATACACATACAAAATTGTATAGGTATAAATAAAATATATAAAATACGACGTTACAAAATACGTTGGGTATAATCAAAACTGAAAATACTGTCGGACCGTAAATTTGATACCATTTAGGGCATTTAGCGAAACGGTATGTTACGGACGTAATCCAATATGGCGGACAGCTGTGCCTTTTTATATTTTTCGGGCGAATTATCACCGACACGGTGAGGATGCGAATCAAATTGAAAGCCGACTCAATTATATTACTACTGTATAGGGCTGTCTAGTTACTTATTATGTGTTGCTTATTTTATATAGGTATTTATTTTCTTAGGTTTTTTTTTAAGTTTAGGGTAGGTAGAGATAATTTAACAAAACCGTTTTTACATTGTTTTTTTCATGTTGTGGGTATCAAACAAAATCATAGAATTTCAATAAAAACACTCGATACTATATTATTAAAGTATTATTTTACATAACCGTAATTATTTATGGTTACGTAAAATAATAGTAGAAAATCATATTTTATCTTTATTAAACCTAAGTACTATAAAAGTTTACAATTAGTCTCTACTCTTGAAATCACTCAAGATATGGTCAAACTAACCAGCTTAGCCACTTGGCTAACGCGACATCCCTAATCCCAGGGCATAGAGGGGGGGCCGTAATACCATTTCGAGATGAGCGACTTAAACGCGTTACTCGCCACCAGTGTATACTGACCTCTGGTATGCAGCCTGAGTATGGTGTAGTAGTTGTTGATAGATTAATATTAAATTTATTTATATAGTATATACCCATATATTTTTTACAGCTTCACACTTCTTTGTGCATAACAGGACAGACAAATGTTAAGATATTCTGTTATACGCTCTCCGCTCGTATTAAGTTATGCGTGATAAGTGGCGGAGCTCAATGACGCGCTTTATTCTAAAGAGGAACGAGAAAATCATTTAAATATAATCATTCACAGAGTAGGCATTGAACTTATAACCATTGCCTTTACATACAGACGCTGTGTTTAAGAACTGTAAGCATATTCAATACAAAAATTAGTATTGTAAAATTATAAAACAAATATAAACGTTGTTACCAATCACAAGTGGAGCCTATAATCAGCATCAAGATAAAAGATACAGAATCAATAATTAATTACTTAGACATAAATTCCTCAATGGTAGATTATTACACTGGCTAAATATATACATAGAGGCCATATTAAACTGGCCGCCTTCAACTAAACTGTTTCGTGGTTTGGGCAGTTTGGTCAATCGAAGTGTATTTTGACAATACCAGTTATCTAATGGATATCGTAGTTGGATATTGTATCGGCTAGTTTCGCTGAGTGCACTTGTTTGGAGAGTAAATTGACGTGTGACTGTTTTATGTGAGTTTGATATGATATTCGCTTTGTATTAATACTTTTGAATTAGCGTTCGTAATATGTTTTCGTTTACGATCGTTTATACTAAAAATACATTTTATTTTATGGTGCAGTACTGCACTGCATACATGCGTTTTATGATGCACTGTACTTATTTAAAAAAATAATACTTTTAAATGTTTTCGTAAGCATTTTTTTTGCTATAAGTCTGTATCAAGACTATAATATAGCCTTATAGCCTTAGCCTATTATAGCCTTCTGACTACGCAAAAAAATATAAAAGAGAATAATAGCAATTATGTTTATCACGCACTAAGGATAAGAAATTTTAAACGCATAATAGAGTTTTAACACAAAAATTGTTACAACTCTATTAGAACGTAGAATATCTAATCTAATATCTTATATCGCGCTCAATTATTTTCAAATCTTTAATGTCGAGTGGAGAACCCAAAGCTTGATCGAAGAAGTACCCATTTAGATTGTAAATAAAAGAAACTTTCCTAAGTAAAATTTAGATAACCCTTGTTGTAATTACACAATACAAAACTAAATGTTTTGTTTATATTGATCTTAACATTGTGTATTTAAAGGAAAAAATATCCAATTATTTAATTATTATATATAAGGTATTACTAAGTATTTAATATTAATTCGCCCTGAAGATATACCGCCACATTTATCTCACATTAAGCTAACCTCTTAGAGAGCGTAAAGCGTTACCTAAAACCATTACCATTCAACTGATTTCCGAGTCACATTCAGCGGCTATAAAACGTGTAAGATAGGCGAGTCACTAAATTTTAGCTTTCGCGTGTTTCGACGTCGGTATTGCGCAATTTTTACTTCAACATAAATAAAACAGCGTGCGTCGGGCAATTTGACTAAAACCGGGCGTGACGTTGCCGCCTCTAACCGGTTATATCCGGATGTAACCAGAGTGTTGCTTGCATTATGTATTTTGTTCTTAAGATTGTAAATGGTTGGTACCTTGCGACGGGTCGCGAGTTCGTGAATAAATGACAGTGTTAAAATTACAAGTGCTAGGCACTAAAATATAAAAAAAGATTATAGCTGGCGTCGCTGTGCCATTTTTTAGTGGAAATGTAATGAGAAATAATGCATATATATTTCATATTATATAGGTAGCATGGAAAATAAATCAATTTAGTAGCGCAAACAGAGCGCCACCGTCACAGCCAATGACACTCAAGCCATGTAATGAGGAGTGCCGTCTGAACTTCGTAAATTTTCTTATATATACATAAACTTATCTTTCTGCTTGCGCATATTTTAGATCTACAACACTATATTAGTAGATTATAGAAGCAGTTTTTTATCCATATTATAATCTCATAAATGCGATAGTAACTCTGTCGAATGGCCAAATAGCTAAACCGATTACGATGAAATGGCGATATAGATACTCGAGGATCTTAGTATGAACATAGGCTACTTTTTTCTACACTTGTTTTTGTAGTTTTTCAGAGAATTTCATTATTTTACGAAAATGAAGCCGGTAATATGAAACAGCGCCACGTTCACACAAGCAAAGCCGCGAGCATATCTCTAGTATTTATAGAAGCTTAAAAAATGCTGGTAGGGGCCGTAAAATAACTACATGCTCTATCACACCAGACCAGGTACACAAAAATCATTATTAAGCTTAAGCAATCTGTCGAGTGAAATTAACTTACATCCCTAGGATATGGTCTTTAAATATTAAATTGTAGCTCAATTAATCTCTTATTGTCGTTTAAAATCATACTTGTATATTAAATAGAACGCTTTTTAAGTAAAAAGTAAGTAAGGAGTTCAAAGAGAACCAAAACACTACGTGTCAAAACACTACGTTCTCCATTTCGGCCGGAATCGGAAAAGAGTAGTGGGACTTGACGCCGCATTTTATCTTAGGTATAAGAGAGAAGAAATTTAAATATTCATAGGAAAATCATTCCTTCGAGTGGGAATCGAATCCACTACCAACGCATTTACAGTCAGACGCTGTCTACATACTAACATTTCTTATTTACACAGAACCTTCCTTAGATCTATAATAGAGTAATTGAAATCCTACCTGTACTCTCGCTTCAGTAAGGTTGATTTTGAGCGCAAGATCCTCCCGTGTGAACACGTCCGGGTAATGCGTTTGTGCGAAAGCAGTCTCCAGCTCTTCAAGCTATTTAGGATAGAAATAATACTATAAATTCTTAATTGTTATTCATTGTTTTTTTAAAAAGGATTATTTTTTCTACTACTCCTGTCTTCAAATATAAACTAAACAAAGATATTTAATATATAATAAGGCAATAATGAATTGAAACCAAACTAAAAAAAACTTAAGCTGTTTAAGTATTGTTTTGATTTATTAAAACGCACTAACGCACTAACTTACAAGTTGCTTTAGAATGTTATTAAATTATACAATTTTTTTACTAAATATCTGTTGATTTAATACTATCTACTATAAACATTACACAAATAAAATTCAGACGACAAAGAGCCAAGCGAGATAATAAATCATATTACTATTGGTTTCCAGCTATTTGCGTCTAAATAAAAAGTCGTCTTTTATTTTATTAGAACCTATTCATTATTTTTTGGAATCACGCATATAATTGACTAACCTAGTGTTACCTAAAACACTCCATTTTCCACTTTAATTCTAATACAATTTCCTTGACAAGGTGGAAATCAACACACTATTACTTACTGGTCTAAGTCTGATAAAATTAATTCATCAAAGAGAAAATCGATTGACCTCAAATTGGTCCAGTAAATTCACATTTAATATTAAGACAACGTAATTAATTGTATTTAGTGAACAATGTACCTATATCTAAATTCAAAATGAAACATAAACATTCTATTTCAATAACTCTAGGCAGATATTTTAATGAAACATAAAGTAAATTTCAAATGTTCTTTTAAAATTTGTTATATACGAATTGCTAGTAATTTTAAAAGGTAAAGGCTTTACCTGTTGCAGTGTGAAGGTAGTGCGGTTACGCCGTTGCTTACGACGCACGAAAGTGTCATCATGTATTGCCGGATGATAGGAATAGCTTGTATCTGTAACAATTAAGGTACTATTATATATTTTATCTATAATTTATAATAAGTCAGAATTGCAGATGAAAAATGATCATGGAATGTAAAAATATAGTTTATTATGCATTCAATTCAATCATATACATCCAATACACTACCGTCTCCCTATTTCGCCTGAATTCGAGATATTGCGTGTTAAGTTGTCGAACTTAATGTCGCCATTTTCTTTTACCAGAGGGAAATGAAATTATTTTAAATGTAATCATTGAACTAAAGATCGAAACTTTAACGCTGCTCTACTGCACATCAATATCCTACTAAAATATACGTATATTTATTTACAGGTACAAATAATTGTTTTTGAATATGTTATAAATTATTATGGTGGCATCGAGACACGATTTTTCACGTATTGGTTTCGATATGTTATAGTCTCATAATACTCTCAAATAACCCCTAAACTTGAGCAAAACGCATAATGTATTAAAAATCAATAAATATTAATAGTAAAAAAACCAGCAACATTAAAATAATAATTACAAAAATAACATCCGAGATTACAATATGAATGCGTGGTGGCCATAAAATAGCGTAAGTCCGGAAAGACCGGGCCATTACGCCGAAGTGCTAAATCGCCAGCGCCCCTCAGACATTATGTTAGAACGATATCTCGAAATGAGGACACCATTGTAGGGTGCATATAGATTAGCTTTTATTACTGTTTAACCACTTGAGTGGGCTCCTGTATATTTTTATGATGAACTTGTTAGGTGTATGTTTTTGTGTTATACAAAACTATATACGTTTTAATTTAAAATATTACTGATATAGTGGCTTCGCCCACGTGAACTATAAACTCTTTCATATTTTTGGCGGGATTTTCATAAAACAATGAGATTCCTGGAAAATTCCTATGTTCATCTCAAGACCCTCATGTATCTCTATATAAAATGTCATCACAATCGGGTCAGTGGTTTAGCCGTGATGACGTCACAGATAGGCAGAGTCACTTTTGCATTTATAATATTATTTTTGATATTACTTTAAAAATAATAAACTGTGATAAATAAACAAATATTAACTATTACAATAATCATCATCTAAAATTATTTTTCTATTTGAAACTATTACTTAACTTCATTTTGAGATACCTTCTTTGAAATCAAAATTTGAAATGTAATTATAATTTTTATAATTTAATCATCATGTCTATTTTGCCATACGTTAATATAATGAACTATATAAAATCGCAAGCATCTTACAAACCACTGTCACCCTAGCGCAATAGAATCAATGACAAACGGTGGGGCGGTCCCCCTCGGTAGCTTTTCTATTATTCTTACTCATAATGTCATTCCACCACGAGGAAATTACCCTCAAAGCACGGGATTACAGCTGTCTTCGTTGTAATGACTTTATCACGTCAATTACTTGAGTACGATTTATTGAGGGTACTTCATGTACGTGTCATGGCATTTGTTATAGTTTTTTGTATTTAGACGTATTTGTTGATAAAAAGCAAATTGTATTGATAATTTGATCATCTCTATGGCGCGGTGGTAAACGACACTTGGTTACGGGTTCAAGTGAATTTGTATTGTATCTTTCCGTACAAGACGTGAATAATTGACACATCGAAAAAAAATACTTTACAACGCAGGCAATTTTAATTTTTATTCGTTTTTTTTTTTCGAATTTTTTAACTCTATAAATAAAAGTAATAAAATCTTTAGTTGTCGCGTTTTTTACACATTTTGAAATGAAACTATTTATAACCGGATTAATCGCGTATATGGTTGTATTCGATTCGATTTTAGAAACCCGACGTTTCGAACACTTTACCTTGGTAATAGGTAGACCCTACCTAATGCCTAATAATATTGTATAAATTGTTAATATATCACACTCAATCTATTCACGGCAGGTACAGACATAATGGCCAACCTTGAAAACAGTGGGCATTAGGTACTTACCTATACGTATAAAAGCATCATCAATCAGCAATAAAATAACTCAATAGAAAGTTTGGCTGAAGTTATGATTTGGTGTAAAAATACAAAGTTTCATAATCAGTATCTGTTATACACTTAAATTGCCACATTACTTAAAATTATGATAAAACTACAACACCTAAGTATAATTATAACCTGCTCTAAAAAAAACAAGGAAAAAAAGCAAAATACATACATATTCATTAGTTTAATATGAATATTGCTTTCAAATTGAGACCAGAATCAATTCGGACTGGTCATTTAAGCCCTGGCTTAAATGAATAAACAAACGTTTTGTGAATTTTTACGCGACTTCAAAGCTTAGCCGCTTGGCTAGTAATAGAGTGAATTGATTGAAATAATTTATATATTTGTCAATAGAATTTTTATTATTGCAGTATGTATTTTTGCTTACATTTTTTTGCTTAGATAATTTTTTATAGAAACGTGGTAATTACTCTTTGTAGTTATAAAAAATATTGAATTGTCACAATGTTTATAATAATTTTCATTTGTTTATACCTATATGTTTTTTTCATTTAAAATAAGTTAGATTACGGTACAAGTGTATTTTGCCAGTAAGTTAGTCGTTCTGCTTTGTCTATCAAACAATAGATAAATCGTTTTCTATGGTAGGTATAATGGAAACCAATTTCAAGAAAAATAATAAGAAAATACAAGATAAGAAAAATAATAATAACATAATGTCTACGTAGAAAATGTAATAGAAATTACTTAAGTACTATATACATATAATTCTCGGATTCCTTAATTATTCAGAACTTCTGTCTGAAGATTTTTATAATATAAAAAAAAAATCGGCCATCAACAATTCTGTACTTATCCAAAGCGCAGATTATGAGATTGTAAATATTACATTAATTGAATATAAATAATAGAGCGTTCATCAGCTCAGAAAAATCCCTGGGCGGCGGAAATTAAAAAGTGTTCGGCTTCCGGCGGAACGGCCGCTTTAAGTGCAACGGGAAAGTTTGACCGTCCGCGTCGCGAGCCTCTGCAGTCAAGTTATGCAGAATTTTGTTTCCTATATATTTTTATTAATTATGTATATTAGCGGCACTTTAAATATTTTTGATTTGCTTCTTTAATATATTTTATTAAACTACCTCTAATGCCAACAAATTTGTTACAAAAATACAAGATTTTCATTACAATATTTAATTATTTATAATTAAACCTGTGACAAAAACGTAATTGCTTTATATCGTATATATTATTGAAAAAGAAACATTTAAAGTACTGCAGTCCCAATAATAAGGTGTCCATGGCACCCGTGATTGCGCTAATGAGACCGCCGTCCGAGCGCTACAAAATTGCCTCTACATATTTAATAAGTTCGTTTAAGCCGCTTTTTATACCGACTTTTAAAACTTCCTCTACAAGCAATTTCATAATATATATTAAAAATTAATATATTTACGCAATTTGCGAGTCCGCCCGTCATTTTAATGTAGTAATTGAGTTAAGTTAGTAAAAAACGTGACGTGGCCGGGCTAATCCGAAGTGACATGATCCTTATTAAGTTAGTTTGGGTGTAACAGAGTTAGAGCGGCGGCGCGACTCAAAAACTATTTTATGAATAATAGATGGCGCCGGCGGCGACCAATCCCGGGGGAGCCACGCCCTTCCTCCCCACGCAGGCACCCCTGCCTTCTATTCATTAGCACATTACCACCCCTAGGAGTTTGGACACGTGAACCGGTTAGAAACTGATTTTTGCCACTTTAATTTCTTTACCTGGTTACCATAAACTTAGGAATTTTGTGTTTTGGAAATGTTAGAGGTTGTTATTTTTCAAAAATGTAAGGATTAAAGGTATTTTGTCATCCATAAATATAAATTTTACACACCTGTAATTACCTACATAATTAGTTTGTGTATCAAATATATAAGTAGTTAAAACAATCTTATAAGCTTTATTATTTTTTAATATATATCTGACTCATAAACTTAAGCAATATAATATAAATTAACTAAATGAAGTATAAATAAGAAAGGTAAAATTGAATAGTGAATTGAAATAAGAAGAGGAACCGACTATAACACAGTTAGTCCGGCAACTGCGGCTTCTACAAATTCATTTAGGAAAGTTTGCAGACCTACAAGTGAGCTAATCGACGCTCTTCGACTATGCAATTACGTCTTGTTGTTGGTACTGCATGTGCATTTCAACGGAAACTAATAGCATTATATGTTTATTACCTTTGTATATACATGACACTAAAATTAACGGATAGGTAAAACTAGTTTAATTTTACGAATTGGCGTAAAAGCTTGTCACTATGAAGTCTATAAAGTCAACTAATTATTGACTTTAAAGTTACTATATATTACTTAGTAACTTGTAAAAAAAGAAATCCTGCTGTATCCTTACGCCGGTGCTTCTCCAGTTTGAAGTCAGGACTTTAGTGAATGGTAAATTGTTTGACGTTAAAAAAATGGAGCATGTAACTTCTTATTTTGAATAAAATTATATGACTATGACACATAACAAACAAAATAAATAGTAATTTCATAAATATTTGCTTTTACTTACTTTTTTATTAATTTATTTGCTTTTACTTACTTTTTTGATAATTACTAAACAATTTGTCACATATAGTTTTGTTATGGGTACATTACTACATTTGTGAAGTCAAAAAATCGTTATAATTTTGTTTCCTATAGATATTTTAATTGAATCGACATTAAACCTACACGAGGCCTAAGAATACAACACAGTTTTCGACATCACGTTAAGTAAAAAAAAATAGTTATAGCTACCTTGTATGATATATATTGTATATTACATGTAGTTTCATTTTAATTAATATAAAAAATGACATACAATCTTTTTGAATGTCTAAGTTTATTTAAATTTCACACTGATTCTTTTGATGTTCAAATCCGTGTAATTAATATTTTTTATCCTTTCAAAAGAATAAATTTCATAATCAAAAGAATGTATTTGTATATTTAGAAAACGTATAAAAATTTGAAGGCAGCGGGATTTGAACCCGCGCCTCTTGAAAACAGTTCAAGCGCTTTTACCGCGACTTTTTTAAATATGTCTTTTTCAATTTCCCAAGTGTGCGAATAACACTTTAAAAATCTTAAAAAAATGTATTTGTATGTTTATTTACATGTTTAAAACACTCGTACATATTAAGACAAATATATCTTAATAATAAATTATCAAATTAGTAAATTAGTTACTATGGTAAAAACTCACAAGGGTGTGAAGCCGTGAAAGGATACTCCAGGGCGGGAAGGCGGTGCTGGTGCGGCGGCAGGCTGGGCGGGCAGTGGTAGCAGAACAGTCCACGACCGCCGGCACCGCCGCTCGCCAGCTGTAAATATCAAAATTATTTTATATGGATACTTATATAGGTGGTGGGTAATTTCTATCGTTTTGAACTTACAATTGACCAGTAATTTATGTAATAGTTAAAAAGGCATTGTACTGTACTCTCTTTGTCTCTTTTTTTCTATAAAAATTAAATACACGAGCGATGTATTAACGCATATTTCTCTAGAAATAAATTAACTAGTTTAGATGGCAGTGTTTTCTAGTAAATTTATATTAAAATCACCAAATACAACTAAAAATTTCTTAGATCCAGATAATTTTACAAGTACTTGTTCTACAATAGTTTCAAACTATCATGCATATATCCCAGTGGGAACGATTTCGATACATGTGGTACCATTTGAATCTGTAAGTTTAATGGTCATAACAATTTCAAGTTCAAATCTTCAGCGTAATTAACGCTTACATTCATCATACTAATATAAATATAAATATCTATTTTTAAAATTGAAAGTGTATCATTAAATTATGTTAATCATGAATAAACGAATAATACTCGTAGTTTAGTTTAGTAATATATTAGATTGATATATAAGTACTTACAGGGTAATTTAAAAACAGTAAAAGAATATTTTGGTTATATTATTATTTGGTCTATCGAATTATTTTAAGCAACAAGTCGATTGAATTTAATTGATTGATGATTGAATGATTTTTTATGGCAATAGAAGTTAAAATTGAAATAAATCTAGAAAATGGTAGAGTTACCATTATAAAATACAACTTAGCTGAGTTTTATTACTAACTTATTACAAGCACGTACCGACATATAGCATCTAGTAATAAATTAGCATAAAATATAAACGTATCTCAAATAGATTCCTTCATAATAACAAGGCGCTGTAATCAAAATCGTAGTCTATCGTCGCAATAATAGCGCAATTGTATCGGCTGCGTTCCCCAATCACAGGTTGCTTACAGTTAATATGCAGTTTGATTGAATATTAAGTTGTATGAATTGTGCCATGGATACCGACAGCTACAATGAATAGATTGTTTTGATATCGCTGTATTATTATAGCCTTGGATTAAATTTATGTTTGGATTTATTTTTTCGGTATTAATAGTAAATTGAAGATACTATAAAATGAAAATGATAAGTGTCAAATATTCATTTTAAATTTATGCAAATTAGCACTTTGATCAACGTTTACAGGACTCGGTATATAATGAAAAGAAGGTCTGTCTAAGATAACAAAAATACCTACCTACGTAAAAGTAGCACCTAAAGTGTTAAGTTAAGTAAAAGTAGTTAAGTAAAGTGTTTTTATTCAATCTGCATGGTTTTAATTGTTATAAGCATTAATGAAATTCATCGTATTTCAGTTTTCATTACAATGATCGATGAATTCAATATTTCAACGAACAAATTTGAAGTTGAAAATAACAATTAAAAAGGTAAATATGCTGATGTTTCTTTATAGAATAGATATATGTTTTAAAGAAATTAACGTAACTTCTGTCTAGTAGTAAAATAAATGACAGTTGAAAAACATATTTAGAAAACTTAGAAAAATATGAACGCAGCGGGATTAGAACCCGCACCTCTTGGAAACCGTCCAAGATTGACAGTTAACTCTAGAACATGACAAAATGGCCAAACTCATTCATAAAAATTTAGATTATGAGATTAAAATGGAAATCATTTTCTACATAATTTTCAAAAATTGCGACACAATTTACGTAAACACTAAACACGTAAACACTCTTTTCAAAAACCTTTTAACATTCAATTTAACTGTTTTAAAAACTATTTTATGGTTTTGAAACACGAAATAAATGATACAGCAAGTAGGTACATAACATCGTTCTCTGCGCTGCACTCACGCAATTTGCTGATCGAAATTAATTGATTTATATGCGTCGTGTCCTTTATTGCACGCGTCCGCAACCGACACATTGAAAAATATTATTTTTTATATTTTTTGTATCTATTAATCAATCAGAAATGATGTAAATATCGCGAAAGAAGAAATGGTAACATAAAGCGCTACATTGGGTTCCGCCATTCGACACGCAATATTTTGAATTGGAAGTAAACGATGAGTGAAGGGATGAGTGAAGCATATGTGAAGTTACAAAATAAAATATTCAAGGCCATAGCAATAGCATTTCGCTATAATTTAAACTGAAACGCTACTCCGCTATTAATGACGCTCGTGATAATCTAATATTTATTTAACAAGCTACAATTGATATACGCTAAAAACCTTTATTCAATTACGTAAGCAAATTTATTAAAGCTATCAAATATTGTTTTTAAAATTCATATTGATATCAAAATTTTTATACGATCTCAGTGACATAAGTTTATTTGCGAAAGGAAAATGACAATGAAATTCAATTGCACACATTACTAGTGACCCACGTGCGGATCGCGACGACTCGTTTATATAAATGACATTAATGGAGCAATGAATCGGCTAAACGATGCGCGGGCGCATTCGATGCCGCTAGTGACGTCAGCGCACTATTATATACGGATTTTAGGATTACATAATGTTTTTATATTGTTTATTTATATTATTTATATTATTAAGCCGACTTTGAATTTATTTTTACAGCTTCACACTTTCTAACTTTAGGTATATTACAGGGTAGGCCATAAGCTATAAGGCCATATGGCCTCACGTAAACTATGTTTTCGTCTTTTCGCCCAATTTCGAGACATTACGTATTGCGTGGCGGATCTAACGCCGCGCAAAAATTGAAAAAATTTTTCAATATGTATATTAATTTTTATTTGGATGACCTTAATAAGACAATCAGTCTACTATTAGGTGACATATAAAGCAACATTGAAGAATTCATTGTTTCTATCACCTATAAATACTGTTACTTACACGAATCATTTTAAGTAAAATTATATACATAATGCATTTTGTACAATAAATCAATTTAATATAGAAAAGAAATCTATATATTTTCGGTCTTTAAAATAGAACACAGTGCAGCATAAGCGTGTATTGGCTCGTCCTGTCTACGCGCGTGGGGCCCAATCCGCTAATCCTATTTATATTACTGTGTCATTACCGCATTACACCCACCGCTACATCCGCGTCTACTGCACCAACCTTGACAGGGGAAATTGCATTTTGTTAATCTAGAAATATATTGAGATTTTTATCTAGAAATATATTGAGATGCTTTTAATTATACTACAATCTAACTTAATTTATTTATATACATTAAAACTAAATTCAAATATATATAATAAAATCAGTGCCATTCTTTTCCCGCATAGTAGTAGTGTAGAGACAGAGAACTTAGTGTGAAGATACTCTACTCTCTTTGAGACACTTTACGCCTGTATCCGAGACAGTGCGTGTTGGTTGAGTGGCGGCACTCAACGCCGCGCTTATTCTTCTCACTAGGACGGAGAGATGAAAATAATTTAAATATAACCATTCCCTGAGAGGAAATCGAACCCAAAACAATCGAGTATACAGTCAGACGCTGTCACACTGCACCACCATGGCTACTTCTTATGTGTTAGTGAGTTAAGAAGAAATTATAAGCACAATCTAATTGAATCTAGACTTTATTATAATTCAAAGTAGTGAAATATTATAAACATTTATATATCTATTCAAAAGTTTAATATGTGAAAATAAATAATAATACTACTCGTAGTTATGATCAGTCCTGTGTCTTACTACAAAAAAAGTCCTTGAGAAAAGTCCTTACATTACGCTTCCTCAATAAGCTGATAATGTTCGCCTTTGAATATTATATCGGTAATCAAATCAAAGCATAATAATGATTTACACGCAAAGAATAGATATAATTGTTTTAACAGATCTCACGCCATTCAAAGGATAAAAATCACAGCTACTTATTTCATTAAAAATAATGAACATCGCAAAAAATTAAACCGTTTTGTATTCACATAAACATACAAAACGATGAATGCTTAAATCAAAAAAATCATTGATATTTTATTTATATTTACCCTCACAGGCGAGATTATCGACACCGGCAAAAACACTTAAGCAAATGCAAAGACTTTGAGTAAGACCGACGCATTCATAGTTCATGTAGAGCTCTTGCCTGATCATTATCAAGAAAACCTGTATTATGAACCGACAAAAATAAAATTACACGTAGGTTTCATACGAATTACACTCATTAAATGGTCATCCCTTGTAAATACAACTTTTAAAACATATTTCAGAAAAAAATAAACAAGATAAATCAATCGTAACAAAATTTCGCCGTAATGGACCTATACATCAGCTAGAGATATGTCATAAATGCCATATTGTGAATATAATAGCGGTCGTGAATATAATTACGGCGCGGCGTTGAGTTCCGCCATTCAACACGATCAATGTTGTTAAATCAATGTCTCAATTTCAGGTGGAAAGTGGAGAACGTAGTATCTTGACACTAGATTCTTTTACTATGATTCTAATTCTTTTGACTACCCTGCTCTTGCAGGAAAAGTGTTAAGTTGTAGTAAATAAGTCCAATATTTATTTTCATATTTTTCAATAATTAAAATATTAATGGGGCAGAGTTATACAAAGAAAATTACAAGTACTTACATTGAGTACAAATTTATACATACATATAATGTAAACTTGTGCACAATAATAAGACATTTTAACCTTTAAAACTTTGTTAGTATGAACAAATACAATTTTAGTATTTGTAATCTTAAAATTCACCACAGAGGTTAAAATACAATTGCTTATAATCCCCCTGTCGTATTTTGCATGGTAGATGGAGAAAGGCATCAAATTAATTAATATTTATTAATTTATCTAACAACTTTGTACCACTTCCTTGTGTTTCTGTTTCCAAAAGACATATCGTAATTTGATACACGTTCCAATTTATATTTATTGAATAAATTTAATTAATAGCATTCTCTATTCTCTTGCAAAACGATTGTTAATAGAAATATTTTTTGGCTAGCAGAAATTTGTAACAATCTCTCTTCAAAGATGCCAGCAACAAAAATAAGTTGTAGCAAGCGACTTAGCTTCGTTTTCGACGTAGCTGGATATAGAACGTATGGCTCAGCGGTCACAGCGGTTGGATGGCTTCCTACGTTCAATTATTTGTATATTTTCTAAGCTTTACTAGTTTTCAAAATCTTTTTTAGTTATTTCACTTAATACTAATTTATACAGATATAAGTGATCAAACACCAAGTCGAAAACGTATATGACGACTATCTACATTCAAAAGTGATATGTGTAATATAAGTGCAAAACCAACAATAAACTTAAAACATTATAAAATCGCTATATTTTTTCCAATAAATATTTTAGAAGCGAATCATATTTTTAATATTATTCAGCTCATCGCAAATGATATGCAGAAATTATTTTGTATTACGTTATTAAATTTAATCATAGCTAAGTACATGAAAGCTACATAATTATTCGATTTGATTCAAATTAATCCAATTGACTTATCGGAGGCGAATTGAAATTAAACGATACAAATGTAATTTTGCTGTAAATTGTGTTTGCGTTCGTTATTGAGATTGATCTCGATGTTTGATCTGTATAAACCGGGAAGATGTGTTTTATTCTGCAACCCAATTTTACTGAATTTCAAACGATTTTTTTTTAATAACTTTTATCTATCATTATATACATATTTTTGTAAATATGCATAGCTTTAAATAAGTAAGCTAATGACAAACTACTCAATTCAAATGCAAAACGAACGAATGACGTATAAATTCATTCAATTCAATTGAAACAAATTATTTTACGATTCAACCCGCTCAGTATCGAACAAAACAATCAATAATATTTAATCACAGTGCCTCCACAGCTCGTTCATTTAATATCGGAGTTTTATAAAGTGTAATGGAGATCAATTGAACAGTTTAAATTAACTATTAATAACGGACAATGATTCTATCGGGGTGCGACAATCGGATAGCTGGAACACTTGAGATAGAATACAGATAAAAAATTAAAACGTTTCAAGATCTATATTTAATCTGTATAAAAAGATCTTTACAAAGATTTAACTCTTGTCAAAAAATTTTTTGCAATGTTTTAAAAAGGTATATTATATAAACGAACCATGTACCATATGT
This sequence comes from Podotricha telesiphe, assembly GCA_038994665.1. NCBI lineage: Eukaryota > Metazoa > Arthropoda > Insecta > Lepidoptera > Nymphalidae > Podotricha > Podotricha telesiphe. The sequence continues at coordinate 852,287 of JAOYRR010000281.1, read as the reverse complement.
ATAAATATTAGGCCACCGTGGTGCAGTGTGACTGTATACACAATTGTTGTGGGTTTGATTACTCTCGAGGGATTATTTTCATTTCTTCATTCTGGTACCTAAGACAAAGCGCGGCGTTGAGTTCCGCCACACAACACGTAATGTCTCGATTTTGGAAGGAAAGTAGAAATCAGAGTGTCTTGATTACACTATTTTCTCTCTGACTATCCTATGCTTTGCGGGAAAAGTGTTTGCTAAAAGCTGCTTTATTACACATTATGTTAATATGAAATAAACAAAATTAAGTTTTCATTGAACAACATTTGCTAATCAAGATTAATTTATATTGCCTTTAGGGACTATATTCAAATAAATATCAAAAAGTAAGACCTTTGTAAGTGAATTAAATTTTAATAAAAAAATGATTGTTAACCCTGGGCATAGCTGTCAGTCACAATTTGCGTAAACGGGTCTCGGTGGCCTTTAATCGGTTTATAGAACGATATGCCCAGCATTCCTTTTGATCTGTATTATTTCTTTTTGGTATTTTAGATATATTTATAATAAATGAATTATTATGTAACGCTACGGTTTTACGTTGAATTAAAAAATATTAAAATTTGCAATTTGTATGTAAAAATTAAAACTAATTGTACAGTTGGGAATTGTTTCAATTTATTATCCACAAAATTTTATTTGGACTATCGATTAAAACATAAAATAATAAATGCACGGTGACTAGTGTCACAGGTGTCAAATGTGAATTATTATATATATATATTTAAGTAAATTAGATATAATGCAAAAGCCCAGAAACTAAATTTCCACAAGTTCACAGAAAAATAAAATTCTTAATATTAAAAATAAAAAAGAATTTATACTGTGGCAATTAAAATACCACACATTGGACTTTTGTAGTTTAGGCATATCGTACTGAAAGTAATTACAATCAATTATAATGCGGACGCAGCGTCGCGACACAGTTGTCGTCTATTGAATAAAGATCGCGGTGACGGACGGCATTGTTCTCTTCCACGATTATGATATCCATACTTTTTATCATTTTTTTCTTTACAATATGAACTTAGTGACTTAACTCTATTCTCTACTTTTGTTTGAGTACAGGGACGATTATAATTCATTATCTGTAATCTGTGTGAAGCTCTAACAGGACATTCTATTCTTGTGTGAAAAGACCCACAACCATCGCATATTTTCACATATACTTTAATTGCGCCACTATGGCGTCACTAAGGTGTAATTCAATGTACAATGAGTAACTTGACGTGTAATAGTGTAGTCACTATTATACACTACACCGACGATAGTTTTTTTTGTTCGAATGGACTGAAGCTGGAGCTGTTGGCCCTATTGACCTCTACAGCGTCACGCGTGCTATGTGGAAGGGCGACCTTGGCTTAACCACCTTGGAAGGTGCTGGAATAGGGTTCACGATGTCGCAAGGGCGCCTCCTGTGAGACACGATCCTCGCCGTGCGTACTTCGTTTGTAGTGGAGGGCTTGACTTCGCTCGAGCTGAGCTCAGCCTACTGGGTAGGGCAGTTGACACCCTGTTGGAATGTTGCGCGGCACTCCCGCGACTTGCGTACTAAAGCTGGGACCTCGTCTCCAGCGGCGGGGACGGTGTGTGTACCGTGTGCTTGCGTTTGTTACCGAACATGTAGCCCTACCTACATGTTCGGCGTTGTTGGCTAACGTTGGTGACGAAGCTCTTTCGAAGTAGGTACTATATAGTTTCCTGCAGTGCTCTTTAATCGAGTCTATATGGGCGTCGCGGTGTAGGTCAATATTACGCATGTACCAGGGAGCGCCTGTGGCGCCTGCGCCTGTGTATATATATATATATATATATATATATATTTATACTGTAACCTGGTAGATAATATTATTTTGTTCAAACCATAATTCTTGTTAGAATTTGAAATTATGTAAGCAGTTTTGACTCAGCTTTAGTTCAACATCTCGATACTTCACAATTGAGTTTGTGTCAAATTTTGTTGTACGAACTTCCAACTGAATTTCATTTTTAGAATCATTTAAACTTACAGATACTTCAGTGAAATATCAATGTTAGTGTTATTTTTATTATATTACTGCATTACTCGAGCCAAATTTTGAAAACAGAAATTATAGCTATGAGTGATATTTTTTAGCAAGAGTACATACATCTCATAATTCATATGTGCCTTTTATAAAAATGAGAATAATTTTTGATGATTGGTACCTTTTTACTATAAATAAAGTCAAAATAAATACAGATTTCTTATTGGTATCTATCAAGTTATAAGTAACAATAATGTAAGTAAGTAAAGAAAATATATATCCGGGAATTCAGTTCAGTCCAGTCCAATGCCGTGACAAAATAAAGAATATATATTTTATATTCCTTTACGAAGCGTCAATTAATTTAAAAATTCAATCGCCATGTCCATTATTGTAAAAGATTCATATTCATGATATTAATATAATAAAAGGATTGGAAGATTGAGTCTCATATCATAATTATATTGAAATTCGCTATAAATATGCCTCGTAGTTTATAAAAATAAGGTGTGATTGTGTAAATTGTTAAGTAGGGTTTAAATTCAGTTGCCGGTCGCATGACTTGGCCATGGCTATGGATACAAATGTTGAATTTGTTGAATTCGTGTAAAATTATTAAATTTTTCTGTATACGATAAAGAAGAGTAATTATAAGTCTATTAAAATGTTCAGACACGAGCTTCACAGTTTGTTTTTTGTGGTTAGGTGTTCCATCCAGCATTCAAATTATCTAAAGCGGCCTCAACATAGTGAGTAGAATGATTTTTATTTTACTTTTTATATTAAACAAACATGAAAATAATAAGACATATTTAGGGTATCGTTTATGCTTATGGTACAGTTAAAAATTCATCTTAAATTGACGGAGAAACTAGTCTAATACATAGGTTTATATTATTAATTAAATTAATTTCTATTTATAGAAGCCGTAAGTATAATTATTGGGTAGAGAAAGAAGCTCGGACAGTAGATGTGAGTTTTAAGCATTTTAAAGGGCCCTTTTAAGCCTATACACTTGAGTCGCAAGTCCCAGGCACTGACCCTCTGCCACGCGTTGGGGCTCCAGCACCCGCACATGAATTCATTGAATCTAAGGCAACTGAAACATTTGGACCCTTTTAGCATCTACTTATCTATAAATGGTTGTCTTAGTTTTTAGCCTAGTTGAGTAACAGAAAAGAAAAAAAGTCCAATTTTGTTAACAAAAGGTTCGTAGCGTGTCCGAAGTGTTTAAATAAAACTTTAAAAAATATATATATTCTTCTACAGTTATTAATAAATTTTACTTTCACTATATTTCGTTCATTATCTTTAGTTACAATATATTTATATCGTAAGCTTAATTAGTTCCGAATATATTTGCCTTTCATTGCCTCCACCGTCGCATTGATGAGCTGGCGCTTACCTATACATCATATACGTAATCATCGATATCATCAGCCAGATAATATATAATATAATGGCATTCTATGCATATTCTTTGGCTATTATTTAGTACCTACACAAGTGATTACTTTATTACTTCGAATTTAACAGTAATAATATACAAATACATTGAAATACACAAGGCGTTATATGAGCGACGCAAACAACTCAATTTCCACTACTTAGTTATTCACAAAAGCACATAATACCTACACACACAGTAGTTTCAAAGCGTGCATATAATTCCGGAGTAGATTTAGTGGATTGAGTTAGGGTTAAATTTCGAAGGCTTTCTACCTTACGCAAACAAAGTTGCGATGAAATACAGTAGTGCTAATGGCGGTTGTTCATTTTAGTCGAAGATTTATGTATCGGCGTTGGCTATTCCATTATTATGTTATTATAACTCAGTAGTTGGGTATTCACAAAGTTAAAAAAATCAAGACTGCTCTTAATGTAGGCAATAGTGTGTATTCTTATCTAACTATAATTTGAATAAAACAAAATATGCGAAGCTGAGTTTACTAGTTAATGAGGCACTATGAGAGAAGAAGTTGTCTGTCAATAACTCAGTAACGAAAGAGTTTTAAATATGTACTAGCGACCTCGCTCGCGATTTCGTCATGTAAACCACACGACTAAACTATTTAGTTTTTTCACAGGCCCACGTTCTCACTTAAATTACAAACTTCGCTTAAATTTATAATTAAATTGGTTGTCACTTTTTTTTAATGAACCGATTAAAATGAAATAAACCCTAAATGTTAAGGAAAGTTTACCGCAATACATTTATTAAATTGCATATGTTATATTGCATCAGTTTAGCCGTTTCTGAGAGATTAGCGTACACAAACAAACAGATAAACAAAGAAACAGCTCAACAGACATAAACAGAAAAGAAAATTAAAAATCATTGTTTTGGGTTCTATTAAATTCATAAATGCCCCAAATAAAAATTTTTTTCGTATATCTTCCATGCAGCGATCAGATACATATTTTTTTATATGTAAAGACTATATATAAATAAATATACTGCAATTATACTCTCTCTCTCTCTCTGGTTATTACTTGCATATTTTACTTACACTATTGTTACAGCCATATATTGTGATACGTTTTAAATTACAGATTCGTAGCAATTTCGTAGACCCACGTAAATGTTCGTAGCATAAACGTCACAGCGGTTATTTGTAGAATTGTTTTGTTCTTAAAATTTTCTTAGAACTAAATAGCAATATTGCAAGAAAACTGTCTAAATATAAGAATTATACAGTAATATAAGCTTTTATAATAAATAATTTAATTTAATTTATTATTTTCCAGTACTATCGCATGGAACTTCTTAATTAATCAATGAATATTATATATATATATATCAAACTCTTCCGTTACTGAGCGACTGATTGGCTGACAAACAACGCACATCTAATATTACTGGATGTAGAAAGCTGAAATGTAGCAAATAGGTACCTTAAAAAGTGTAAGCGAGCGTTACGAGAGGGGTTTTCAAAATTCCTACGGCTATGAAAAACGTAAATTTTACATTTCATAATCCAGGCAAACGAAGTTGCGTTCAGCAACTCGTATAATATAAGCTAAATAGTTTCTTAATAAAGTATTCAAGTACACAATAGGTATGTATGGACACTGACAAATATCATATAGCGCCATCGTAATTGCGTCGGGCGCCTGCGATTGCATATCAATATGTCCTGTAATTGAACTTATTGCTGGCGGCCTTTTATTGGCCTTTATTCTATTACTGAGCGTGCAGTCTGTAATATTTAAAACTTAACATATATTTTTATTCAACTGTAATTGTTATATATTATTATATAAGTTATACCGTACTTAAGTAATTTATTCTGAACTATATAATTAAAATCAAAAATAAAATAAACCTTTATAAATTTTCACCATGTATAAAATACACATAACTCTATTTAAAAAAAAAGATATATACATTATTGTTTTCATATTATCCTAAATGTATTGATAATCATGTTTTTTTTATTTTCATTAATTATTATTAGCGTTCTTACTAATATTAGCTGTAATATGTAATGTTATACGTATCTTATAGTCGGTAGAGCTGATTTATTTTAAATTTTATACTGTAAGACGCAAACAAACTATAAACGGGTATCGCTGCAAACCTATGATATTTTTTAATTGTAGGGGATTTGTCTGCCTGGAAACATATCACATATTTTCACATATTAAACAGACTTATAATTATTCGTAAATTCAACATAAATTAAAGGAAAATTATATATAAATTAAAGGAAATAAACTATTTAATTCTATTAAATATTTAATTTCTATATATAAAATTGAATTGCCTAGCCTTTTCTTTATTATAGCTTCACACTCTCATCGCTAGAGTACTGAGAGAACGCATAAAACGTTACTGTCAAACTAGTAGCTTACAAAACTTAATATATCTTATTACATAAGCGACGTTCAATGTTAAAATTACCAAAAAGCATATGAATGGATTGAAATGATGCTAAAAATGATGATAACGTGGAATAGATACCATTATGGACACTTTTTACAGTAAAAATATAGTAAACTAAAATACTCATAAATGTACCCCAGTAAGGTACAAAATTGACTTTTAATAATATTGGATACAATAAGTATTTACTTGCAACATGTAGCAACATGTGCGACCTTTTCCACACAACGTTTATTTAATTATAAAAATAAGCATTTTTTGAATATACACAATCATTTTTATTATTTTTCTTACGTTGAAGAAATATTAATTATTTATTATATATTATATATTCTATAAGAAAAATAGAAGAGCTTTCATCAATCATTCGCATTTTATTCAAATAATATCAGTTCCACACCTTTTCCCGCATAGTATATACAGAGAGAACCGAGTGGCAAGACACTACGTCCTCTTCCGTCCGAGATTGAGACATTGGGTTTTGAATAGCGGAAGTCGTGCAAAAAAATATAATAATTTTATATTACTTTTGATATCCAATTATGTTGGTAGTTGGTGACCACGGGCTACTGTTAAGGGTTCGAAACGTCGGGTTTTCTATAATATTTTTTGGAAAACCAAAATATATGTGGTTAATACGGTAAAAATAGTTTCATTTAATACTATATGTTCCTTATATTTTGCCTTTAGTTTAATTGAACTAATAAATAAAAAATGTAGAGCGCACTAGATGCGAATAAGCTGATGGTTATGATAATGGTAAATTTCTGATGAAATGTCCGGGTTATTTTAAGTTTTGAAGTACAGGATAGAGTTTAATTAATTTATAATAAAATATTTCTGTACCTCGATTGTAACCTACATTCTAATAACTTTGTTTTAAAGTAATAAAATTAATTTTGAAAAAATAAGAAAATGTACAATTAATTTTATTATTGATTTTTAAATATATGTAGAAATTTAGATTTAGAGATCTTTATTTAGGGAATTATTTTATAATAAAGAAATTTTTTATTTAAAATTAGTATAGGTACGGCTAAAATATTGTAACAGAACGTTTCTGAATTAAATAAATACAGTTTATTAAAAAATTAAAATTTTATTAAATGGTTAGAATAGTTTCTGAATCCCAAAGTAAAAAAAATACATAAACTACTTTATAGTCGTTAGCTAAATATTTAACATATAATATAACTGAATAATAAAAAAATATATATATTAAATAATATTTTTATTACGTTGTAATAAAAATATTCAAAACTTAAAAAACAATTTACACAGCTAACAAAACATCACAATTACCTTATTAGCGTCTGAAAATATTTTGCAGAATTATGGGCGGGAAGTTTTCCCGCCTAGCCGCGTGCGATAGAGCGCGGTCACCGCGCTGACATTGTCACAGTGCGTTCGGAAACACGAGAGCAGCACGCGACCGCTGACTGGCGACGACTGGCGTGTAGCACCGCACTAGCCGTAGCCGGTACCGAAATGCGACTTGCGAATAATCGCTCCGAAACCGCCCTCGCCAAACATAACCCCACCCGTAAAGAGTGTTTTAGCACGCGCCTCCCCCTTCCCCCCAAACACCCCCCGCGCCCTGATTTAATAGCGAACGCGGGCACTGATTCACTTAACGGAACGCAACTACACTCACTATCTCCGTCACTCCCGCACCAAACGCGACCCGGCGCCTCCTCCGCCTCGCTCCCTCCTGCACCCGCAAAACAAGCACGAGCGAGACGGCGACGTCGCGGACATTTCTTTCCAACTCGATTTGCATGCGGGGGTCGCTTCGGCAAACTTTATGTCCTCGTTTCGTAAATAATTTATACGTTTGGAAATACTTTTAACGTGCTCGGGACGCCGAAAAAGATTGAATGCGAACGAGATAAATTAAGTGACCGGCCGGTCGGATTACAGCGCGGGACGCGACGGTAATCGAATTTCTACTTGTTCTCTGATCAGTTCTCGAACTTAATTTCGATGTTACTCGAGCCGTTCCTACCATGTAAATCAAATTGGCATCAACTTTTATTTCAAGTTTGATTATGCCACTTTCATTGATATCAATATTTTGTGAGTGCGCTACAACATTAGTATTTTTGCTTAAACAATATGATTCTTTAAGAAAAACTTCGCATTGAAACTCAAAGTATTATGTATATGAACATTCAAAATAAAAATAATATAAAGATTGTTAATTATTATTGATCTAAGTTATTGAATTATAGTAGCTCTATTAACAATAAAAAATATAGCACGAATATAAAATGCACTCACGTTTAAATATAATCTGAAATAAAATAATATATAAAAATATTTTTTCTTAAATAATCTATTATTATCTTTGAGAAATTCTATTTGATGATCTAACACAGTATTATCGCCGACCTCCAACGCTAAGCTTATCCAATTAGCTTCATTACGTTATGTTTGAAAACTTACCGACTAATGGCGCTCGTGATGATTTTAACAATTCTTTAGCTTTGTTAACGAAAATATAAAAAAGATATAATTTCTAGACTATCTTAAAATTAATTTCCTAATAAAGTTATCACATGTAGAAATCGTTCTGGGGTTTAACCCTCATGTGTTTGGAAATTTGATAAAGTTACCTGTAGGCTAATTTCAGTGACATATTGACATTTTATGCATTAACTTCATGTTTTTTAACTTTCTAATTCATCAGTATTTTAATTAGTTTTTTATGCACAGTATAGGATAAGTCCGGGGTAGTTGGTCATAACGGAGAGTAAATCGAAATAAATCATAAAATCGTTCAATAAATGTCGATATTTAGAATTTTGTACGCTATGCATCTTATTTAGAAGCTGAAGTATAACCAAAATTTTAACAGGAAGAACAAGAAGAAGAAAGGCAAGTAAATATCAAAGCAATAAGCAATAAGCATAGGCAAAGTATGGAAAAGGAGAAATTAAAAGAGGCGGAATAGACCAAAAGGAAGTTTATTAACGAAGACTGTCTGATAGTAATGACGACGTACCAATTATTGTTGATAAAGGATTAGAATAAGAAAAAGAAGACAAATAAAAAGGACATATGCCGTGAATATAGAGAAAATGACTATGAAACAGTTTCCATAGAATACTGGGTTTAAAGCAACATAAAATCCATAAAGGATATGAAAATTGCAGAGAATTTGAAGAAATGTGCTCCAAATGCAGTCAAGACAAAAAGAGCCTGATTTAAAATAGACAATAAGACCAAAAACAATGTTGAAGCAAGTTTTATGTCATAGCAATCTTATCTCTAATACTATGGCTAAAACAGTGATTTTTCATGATGAAAAAAAAATGCTTTTTTTATGATGATCTCGTTAAAATTTAACATTTTTTTATTAAGTATCTCGAATTTGATTGTTCGAAGTTTGATTACAAGTATCAGTTTAACAATGCTTAATAGAAACTATGGCCAAGTACTTTGGGCTTACCCTAACATCTTTCGAGTTTTGATTTCTGATTTTTGTGGACATAAATAGGATTGAAAAGAATGAATTTCAGTTCAGTATCAAAAGAAATAACAAAAGTTTAAAACAAAATTTTAACGCATCAAAATATGGGGTTTTGTCATAAATTTTTATTTTAAAACCTATACGAATTTTAGTATTCTATGTATTGACCAAGAGTTCTACAAAAAAATTTGTAAATTACTACTATAAATTCAACTACAGCTAAAATATTATAAAATATAGGTATATTTAAAATAAGTAATTTTAAAAGATAATAATTTTGAAATTAATTGTTAAAGATAATAAATATCTTTCAAATATTTCAGTTTAGTTATAGTAAGGACAACCTCTACGGCTACTACGGCTACTACGGCTTAAATAAATGGGTTACTTTGCTTCATTTCAGCTAGAAAAAAGAAACCCTTTTTCAGTTATTATATTGTAATATCCAAAAATGCTGTCTAACATTCTGTACATTCTAAGTTTATCAGAATTGCTAAACTTGTTCCACATAATTCTTCACAGATTAAAACGTTTTGTGTTTTATAGATAGGTTTTTTTTAATTTATTACACAAAATATCTAACTATGGAAATAATATAACGTTATTTTTTTGTAACAGCATGCATTAAGATTTTTTGAACGTAAATAAAAACTGATTAATTGAATTAATAATTAATCAGTTAATTTTAATATTCTAAAACAAAACTAAGACTTGGACAATAATTAATATTAGAGCAGAAACAATTCTTCTCCGCTCTGGTGACAAGACAGAGCGCGGCGTTGTGTTCCGCTACTCAACACCCTGCTATTCGTGGATAAGTGTGAAGGGTTAAAAAAATAGTCGATTTAAACTTTAATAAAACAAACACAAAACAAAACATTTACAACAAAATATTAAAAATTAACAATTTCTATAATATCTAAGCAAAAGAACAAGCGCAAGACAACATCATTAACAAATTAAACTAAGACAATCCTAAATAAGCTTCTCATAAATCAGATGCCAATTCAAAGCACCATTATGCTTCGGAGATTGGCGATATAGCAAATTGAACCTTACAGCGTTGAACAGAAACTAACTCGGATTAAGATAAGAGATTTTCAGCAGTAAACAAATCTTTGGCAAGGTGTAAGTGACAATAAAACGAGAGCTTACCTCGGGGCCGTCTTGTGGAAGGGAGGAGGGACAGAGAGGTTTGAGAGGAGGAGCCATGACTACATGTAGCTACGTCACTCTGGCATGCCACGAGTCTCGCTCTCTGACCGTTTTATTTGTTTGTCCGACGCCTTCCTATTCGCTACATAATTTATTTTAGCATTTAAAAAATTGCCTGCGCTCGTGTTTAGGCGGCAAAATGGAGTTTGTGGACACCTAAAGAATAATATGGTGGATTAGATTTCATTTTGGACGGTGCTTTGCGTAACGTTGACGCACGGCGCGTAAGTCACGACGCCATTGTCCGTTTTCATTTGCGCTGAATTTATTTCGCGGAGTTTTATCGTCGGTTTTATCGTTTAAGCTTTCTTATGTTTATGCAAATACAATGTAGTCAAAATAACTAAATATAAACTATACGTTATATAATGATGATATCCATTTTTTATTTAAATAGCTTATTGTAGTTTCTAAACTAAAATAAAATATACCTGTCAAATAAATTATATTATATATTAATGTCCTTCCCCCCGAGTAAATGATATTTTTTTTACAATGGTACACTGGATTTTTTATTATTTATGTATAAAAATCGAAGAACGAAGTGACGGTATCTACATATTATGTACTTACTCTCTGAATTCGTCTCAAGGTAGAGTAAATTATGGAAAAATGCAAAAAGTTACTAAAAAACTTTTAAGACTTTAAAAGTGAATATATTTAGGTTTACTATTATAGTATTAAAATAAACATGTAATTTAAACGAAAAATTAATCAAAATTTCATCTCAAATATGGTTATATATTATTATTAAGACAAATTAATCCCCAGATCACTTTGTCTAATTAATTTTTCATGCTTTATACATTAAACCATTGTGAATTAAATGCTACAGATTAGATAAGTATTTACAGTAATATTATTAATAGATTTGAGATACTTTGATTAAAGGTGTTGAATATTTTATATTTACTTATTTAAAGTACAATTAAAATATTTTAATAATATTTCTAACGTACTTCGCGACTTTATACATTTTTAATTTATAATAAACAAAAAATTTAATTTAGTTATAACACTCCAAAGAAATAAAACATACTTTTTATAAGATCTATAGTTATGAAGATTTTTACTATTGAAAAATTCTTTATTAGGTTTGGTATAAAAACGGAAACAGAATTCGCCATTATGAATTAAAAAAACTACTTACTACAATTTCCGTCACCACACAAAATAATGTCACTTACAGAAATGTAAGTGACATTCTCAAGAAATTTTTGCCTAAATAAAAACCATATTATATTACAAAATATCCTCACATATAGGTACCAACAATACCTATATTTTTAAAATTATTGTACGATTTATAATAATATTCTTTTTACTATGTATGTATGCCAAAAAATTGGAAAAAAAAGAACAATTAAATTTAGTTCATCTGAAAACAATACCAGCCTTTATTCATATAGCAATGTCATTTGGAAAAAGGCAGACGTACATTAAATTAATAGAGCAAATCGGACGGTAATGACCCGTACGATACAAGACATCAACAATGGGACCGCAAGGGTTTAAAAGCTTTCTCCAATAAATCACAGCAACCCTAGCGCACAATAGGCAATTACGCAACTGATGTAGTTATTACAGAACGATTAAGATTTCCACTAGTCATTTCTATATCATTTGTTCACTTCACTAGTGTTTATTTGATTTTTTTATTTTTCTTTTTTAACTTGTGGAGGGGACGAAGAGTATGTAGTGTCACATCACTGGGTACAACAATTTTTGAAGATACTACATGTTGAATTTAATTTGCTAACTAAAACTAACAATGTTTTTTTTCTACAAACCCGAGCTCTGTCTTGTCAAGAGTCACAGAGAAGAAATGAAAATAAACTAAATATAATTTACCTGAGTGGGAATTTACATATTTACATATTTTAAGTAATAGGCAGTTAATTTTTTGCTGCATTTATTAATTACCTATCAATTTCAGTTTCTAGTTTATTGTTCAAATCCAATTCAATCCAAATTTCCATAAAAAAAAGCTTACGCTGAAATCGTGATATGCATGAGATTTCGATGACAATAAGTTCGTTACATTATCTTCCGGTGCGGATTTTTGTTACAAAATCATCGACGACATTGTCATAAGTAGTTTTATTCATTAATACAGTCTCAATGCACAATAGAGAGCTTTTAATTTTTTTAACTTAAAATCTAAATTTTTTTTACTCTTTTAGGAAGGACTAGGAAAAGTATGTTATGTATACTAGCGACAAATTGTTTGTTTTCTTATGTGAAGAGCTATGTCCAAGTTAGGATAAGAATTTTACAAATGCAAACTAAAATGCTCTCTAATATTCTGTCTTAGATTCTGGTACATATTACCAAAATTGTTTGGGAAAAATATGGCTTTGAAAATATATGCATTCTTAAATTAAATTTGACCAAATAATTTTTCGGTAAATTATTAGCCAATTTGAGTCAGCAATAAGATCTTTTATTGAACTTGTACAACAAGTTTTCCACCGTTTTTCTTATTCAGATGTGAGTCTATCAAGGCTTCAAAGTATCACTAGTATTCATATTTATTTCTTCAAACGATACAGAAAATAAAAATGTTTAATCAACTTTTTTTTTCTTTTTATTCGTCTCCTTTCCAGGTCTTTGGTGTAGTGCTTTGACTATTTATTTTGTTTATTCTTTTCGAAAAAACATGTTACACGATAATTTTATACTAAGAAGTTACTTAGTTTACCTTTCCTGTGACAGGCCCGTCGATAATATCCCTGATCAAGCTTGGATGTCTCCGCTAGTTATCGTAGTAAAAATAAAAAGCGTTAAAAGCGTAAAGCGTTTAAATAGATGTTTTGTAACTATGTCTTAATATTTTTTAGCTACATGCATCTATCACATATAGCAGGGTATGCAGAATGAATCGAATGCTAAGACACTTTGTTCCATTAACTTCTCGGCCAATTGGCTCAAGATAATTACTTAGCGGAACAAATTGAAAATGATTTAAAAATAATAATTACCCCGCGTGGCGACCGAACGAGCAATGTCAAACCATGGTATCAATGAAATGTAATTTTTATTTGACAATAATTAGGTACATATAGAAATATGTTTTCTTAAAATTCTAAAAATATTTTTTATTTACTTTCCTGTATATTAGATAATTCCAAAACACATGATTAATAATTAAAAAAATATTTTAGGAAAACAATGTTGAATTAATTAGTTGTTAGTTAATAGTTTCGCAGATTACTAACCTACAGTTTTATTATTTCATATATGTTTGCTCTATCAAATCATTTCGCATTATTTATATTATATTTAAAAGGAGGCTTCGCCTATGTAAACTATTTCGTGCCAGCCCGCGTGGTCTCACGTATGTATATATTAAATCACAAATGTTTGCTTAAATTCATAATTCAAATAGTTATAACTTTTTTATTAATAAGCCGATTGAAATGAAATAAACACTTAATGTTAAGGGAAGTTCATCAAAATACAATAGTGAAAACTGCATTGCATAAACGCACAGACAAACTGACAAATAGAAAAGAAAATAAAAAACATTGTTTCGGGAGAATCCTTTGCGGGCATTTATCAATGTAATAGAAATTACATTGATAAATGTCAATTGCATTATATGTATAGATAATAAAAATTCAATCATTTCAAGTACAGGTTAAGTGTATACGAGTATAAATAAGAACTAATCAGTTAAATTTATCTGTGGCTCTCCGCAGAACTGCCGAGCCGGTGGTAGCTTCCAATTGGTCTGACAATATAATACAAAATAATAATGTTATGTTACTTGACGATTCGAAACTGCTTGTAATCGCCTACTTACTAATAATACTCTTTTTTCAAGTATTGCATTAATTAGAAACCAGAGTCGTTTAAGGTGTGTTAAAAAAACAATTGAAAAATGTAAAAAGATTTTTAACAATAAACTTAAGTAAACCGTTACAGATTACAGGTTAGGGAGTTAGCTTTTACGAACAGTAAATCGGAAGAATGGCTTTCCAACATACATACAAATACAAATATCTATGTAACAGGTAAGGTTATACTGCCCTATTTTTATCCATCCACTACTTTAAGTAGGTATGCCTCCTGCTGCCGCCAGGGTTCATGGAAGATTGTAGTCCCCGTGGCCCTGGCTAGTGGCGGTGGAGGAGGAGCACCGTGAGGTTTTAGTGGGTAAACGGACGGCCCATATCTGCCGGTCCGGAGTCCCACATAACCGAGTCCCCAATCGGGCGGGTATCCGTAAAGGATTTCCTCACGTAAACAAAAAAAAAAAGGTATGCCTCCTGCTTCTTTTTACTTGATACATCATTCATCATCAGATAAACCTAACTAATATTTGATTTTCAAATTATTACTATAAAACAAAAAAGAAGTATGCACATAGTTGCACATAGAAAGGTGATGGGACATTTTCTAGCCAATAATTCGTAATACATCACAATATACTTAAAAAAAGTTTTTAGAAAATTTATAAAAAAAATAATCTCTCTACAGAAATGCTAACAACAATAAAAAGTTGTAATTAGCTTATAAGAATTTCGACGTCACTGGATCTAGAACGCATGGCTTAGCGGTTAGTGCCTGGACGGTTTCCAATAAGCGCAGGTTCGAATTCCGCTGCGTTCAAACTTATTTTAAACTTCAATTAAAATGTTTCACAATATAGTTACTTGTTACTTTTATATATTGTCTTCATTTTATTTTTAATTACAGATATTTTAATGAGCTATGAAATTTCCAAAAAAACCGTAGGGATTACGGAGGAATTTATCATCTAGGTAATATTTGGTAATATTTCTGAACGGCTGACGATTCAAATATATTTTGTTCCATTTTCTATCTCTTTGGGACTGGACTCTTTAGTTGATTTTGATGTTTGTAGTTTTTGTTTGTAGAGATTTGATGTTGATAGTTTTAGTTGTTCGTTCTCACGGGTAAGTCCGTTCCCGAGGTTACCACTCAGTGGTAAATCTAATAAAAATAGCTTCCTTTATTATGTGTAACCACCACCACAAAACTTATAAGCTGCATTTCTATCCCAGATAACTTTGATATTTTTAACATTGTTTTTTAAAGTGAACACACTAAGGAAATTGAAAAACATATTTTTAGAAACTGTTTAAAAATTTGAACGTAGCGGGATTTCAAACCAGCGCCTCTTGGAAACCGTCTAAGTTGTCCTAAAAATATATTTTTCAACTTTTGATATCTTGGTAAATGTGCAATACTCTGCTAATGTAATAATTTGATTGTAACTCAATAATTATCTATTGGTGAACACACAGTAGATTAATGGCCTAATGAGAAAGAAAGAAAGCATTTTGTTAGACATAGGTAGGTACTACAATTTCATAATTTTGAGTTTTTATTTTATATTTTAATTAGTTAATAACAGGTTTAATTATTATAATAATTTATTATAAAAATGATAATATATCGAACAACTCAAACACATTATAAAATTGTAGTAGGCGTTTCAGAGATTTGGAGAAAGAGTGTGGCGCGTTTTTATCGATAACACTATTTTTATCACTTATTTTAAAAGTTCAGTAATGAGAGCATAACATTTCAACATAATATACTTGAATATAATAATAAAATATATAATATTACTGCAGACAACAGAATTATCAGTGCTCTGTATGCTTTCATAGGACTACCGAAATGTGGTATGGCAACTATTATATTGCAGCGGCACGTGGGTATGGCAAGAGAAAGATGTATACAGTTAGTTTGTGATCTTTTTGTAGGATATGCAGTCAACAAAACTGATCAAATCAGTAATGAAAGATGGATAGTAGGTAGGTAGGTATATGATTCAAGAGTAAGTGGAAAGTAAAATAGGTATAGGTGGTCTCAGAGGACTTACGGGAACACAGTCTTGTTGGTTGAGGTCATGTCAAATACATGACGACTCCTCTTAAAGCATGTATAAAAGGTTAATGACAGTGGATGAGAAGCGTGAAACTAAAAACAGTATCATGTAGTTTGGCGGCTATTCGTATATGTAAGCTTTTTTTAATATTTCGACAGATACCAAACACAAACTGAATATTTTATATTATTATTGCTATTATTATATTTCATTTATTTAAAATTAATTTATATAGAAAATTGTAAATTGAGCACCATTAAATAATCTATTTTTTAATAATAATTAATTTTTTTATTTAAAATCAAATTACTATGGTATTTAGAAAATTTTAAAAACTTTTTTTAAATACCAAAGTAATCTATGAGACAATTTTAGTGAATAATACTATCAGTATTTAAGTATTATTATTATTATACACTTTTTCTTCGTATAGTATTTATAGGCCAGAACTACTTAAAAAATTTAACTATAATGATGTATCATATTTTGGTGTTTCAATCTTTGATGCATGCTGCGCCATCTAGGTAACAAATATATTTTCTTGCTATAGATACTACTACTATGTTTAATGTCTTTTTTTAAATTAAAACCAATAAAATATCACAGCAATTAACTTTAGTATTAAAAAAAATAAAGACGATAGCGATAAAAAATATTAAAATAAGAAAATGAAACTTACATAAAAGTTAAGTATATATAATCTGTAATTTTTAGATGTGGAAGCTTGGTACGCGTCAATCGAACGCCCGGTCTGACATCTGTTGGATTTATTTTGTACTAATGTATCGGTAAAGCAGTACGATTAAAAATATAAAATATAAATTGGGATATCGCTAATCTTTAGTTATTTTCACCACGTAAATTGTTCTAACATTTAAATTTACTATATTTAACAAACACAGTATATAAAATAAAGATAATAAGTTGAAGAAATTTTGTATAAAACTATAAATTCGTATTTGGCGCCAAAGATCTGCGGCCATTTTGTCTCATTGAGAACCCCGCGACAGGAAGTGAGTGATGAAGGTGCTACGCAGGCGCAAATTGACCTTTCGGTTGAAGAACCCGTCGGTCACATGTGAGTGTCGATAAATATCTTAGTTTTATCGTGATTTCGCTTTGAATAGTCTTAATTTTTATTTTAGTAAGTATTTTTTAAAGTGAATACAAATCTGTGAATTGAGCACGTTCCAGCAGTGTGAAATATGTGTTAAATTTGGAAATAAAATGTAATGCGGCGCCGGCACGTTTGTCAATTATGCTATTTTTCTTTAAATATTTATTAGTCACTTGTAATAATAAAATAATGTCTATAAAGTCATTAACTAAGCGTCTCAAAGTATAAATATGTATAAAATGCATATTCTTTAATTTTCAATTAACCAATGCAAAGTCATGAAGACACGACCAAAATGTCCCTCTGAAAAGGCACATGTTCGTACAACACACGAGTCGCTGTCACACACCTAAATTCTGTATTCACGTGTAAATTTAATATATGTGATATTCTATGTAATTCTATGTATATTTTGCCATTATCGGCCTTTTTCTACGATACACAAAGGCATAGGTTTTCGCAATAAATCACTAGGTGGGGTTAGGTCGTCTAAATTTTCGTATTGCATACCTAATATTTTCATATGTCTAGATAACGAAGACAGGCGTGACTCGGATTGTCTGCCGGCAGGCTTGCGCGATATTCTATATTGAAGTGCGTTTTGTGTTAATTTACTAGAGTAAACGTGTATGTAGCACATTTTTACACTGTTCAACGTTTTTTTTGGTACACTTTAAATTCTCGGTAATATATTTTATTTATTTATTTAAGATTATTGGTTAGTAACCTGAGTCAGGCTTAATTGAATATATAGATATAAGTATTACTGTAGCTTTCATTGTTAATAAATTTTGTTAATCACAAGCAACGCTGGAACTCGTTCTATATATCATGGTTTTATAAGCTAAGAAATTCCTACTTTTGTTAAATTTTTAAATAATTATTACTAATAGTAATTTTAAAATATGATTTGAATCACTCTTAATCTGCAATGTCTCATATTACAATATGAAAGGTTAAAGGATACACAAATCATATGTTAATTAAAAAAATCTTAATTACTATTTATTAAAAATTTTGTGGTACATTTCTGCATAGGTCAAAACATGCAGCAATATGCAAAAATGTGTGATATATTTAAAAATATGATTATAATTTAATCTTCATGTGAAAATTACAAGACATTGCAAATTTTTTATAATATAATGGATATTGTTCAATCAGGCGTTCAGCCAATTGTGAATGTGTCAGTCTGGCAACAAAAATAAATATATATTTAAAAAAAAATCTAATTTATTAATGTTGTACTACTTAATGAAAGAAATCTTATCTTCTGCTATTGATCTCATGTAAAACCTCATGGTGAAGTTCACTGGCATAGAGGTCATTAACCTATGTACTAAATTTTAGCCATGTTTCAAATGGTTTAATGCCAAGGTTGTGTTGGTTAGATTATTTTATTTGTAGTAGTATAATAGTTTTTCACATCTTGACACTAAAATATATGTTTATCAATAAAAAATAAATGACAAGTCCAAGACTTTTATCAAAGAAGAACATATATAACAATAAAATAATCTAAAGATGAGTCAGTTTCTAGGATTTTTCTTTGTTTTGTTGTTGTTTAAACATAGACAAAAGAAAGGTGTACTAACATTATAATTTAAAAATCTTTTTATTGTATTTTTTAATTTTGTCTATTGTAATATGAATTCATAAAATAAAAGAAAATCTTCATAATCAATATTAAAATTTATTTATAACTTTTGTGACAGTTTTGTTCTTTTACCTATTTGAGACAATCAATGTCTTAGAATGTTACATAAATATAGGATTTTTTCTTTATATATATTTCATAACATAATTTTTTATATATATTTAATATTAATATCAACACCTATATATTAACTTGACATCCTCAGATCACTCCACACCGTAAATAAATAACCTAACACAATGGGCGATATCGAGGACACACATTTCGAGACTGGGGACTCTGGAGCCTCTGCCACCTTCCCCATGCAATGCTCTGCTCTCCGCAAAAACGGTTTTGTCATGCTAAAGGGACGTCCCTGCAAAATAGTTGAGATGTCCACATCTAAGACTGGCAAGCACGGCCATGCTAAAGTCCACTTGGTCGGCATTGATATATTTAATGGAAAGAAGTGAGTGCTGTTCATGTATTTATTATTTTAACTTGTTGTTATATAGGATGAATGTTTAAACAAATATATTTTTTAACTTTTTGTACTCAACATCTAAAATGTTCCTGATATTTTGTTTATATTTCAGTTTCCTATTATTGATAATTAAACTTACCGTTACGTAACTTGTGATAAATAATTTTTAGTATTCGAGCCCATAGAGTCGCGTGTGTGGTGTTTATACTGCACTCGTGCTGAGGGTACTCGAAAAGTAAATACCAAGTCCGGCTATGCGTCTCATTATATGACTGTATTTTGGGATCACCGTTTAGGACTACATTTTTAAAACTAATTTAAATTATATTAATAAATAAATATATAAACTTATAATTCAAAGTTATCCTTTAGTTTATCGAATCGATTTCTTTGTGCACAAGTTGTATTGCATGTAATTACGGCATTTATTATTTACAGTAATTGCAACTGCCCCTTGCAAACTAAATTATTCAGTAAAGTGAGCTCTATCGATTTCAAGTTGACTCAAGAAATATTTTCATCGTTATATTTATCGATTTTAAGACAGTTCGAAAGAAAATTGTCTTCTAAAAAGCAATTTAAGTACTAATGCAGCTTATGTGGAATTTCTTGAGCCTTGTTGAGTTCACCTTGACCTTTGTCAGCTCTACACTTGCATATTTCACATGTAATAATTTAAAAGATATAGTGGACTTTAAATTGTTTTGCATATTAAAAAAGGGGCATCATGACAGTAAATTTTAACAATTTTACTAAAATCTGAAAATAATTGTTTTGTAGTAAAAATTTCAAATGAACATACCGTATTTAAAAAAAATGTAGTGTTATTATTAATTAGAAGTAACATGTTTAAATAGTATCCCATCAAAAGTTAAGTGTTTGTTTTTCAAACAAATTTTAATAAGAAAAAAAACTAGCTAAAATACCTCGAACTTGCATTGTTTTATCTTGTCAAGTACATGTACATAGTGGTCAAGCAAAAGATTAATTTCTACTTGTAATATTTAATTGCGAACAAAAAGGAAAATAATAAATTTACTTTTATGAAATTGAATGAAGTTATAAAATTGCTATACTAAATACTAATATCCACTTCCAGATACGAAGATATCTGTCCATCCACCCACAACATGGACGTGCCGCACGTGAAGCGCGAGGACTACCAGCTGACCGATATATCGGACGACGGCTACCTCACTCTGATGGCCGACAACGGCGACCTGCGCGAGGACCTCAAGATCCCCGATGGAGACCTCGGCACTCAGCTCCGCTCTGACTTCGATAGTGGCAAGGAATTATTGGTTAGTATTTACTTCTTTAGACATTCGATTCTACCTTTTCTAGATATGGTGGATTTTGGAAACCTAATATTCCATTTTATAGGAATCATTTAAATTATTAGGTAAGTAGAGATCGAATTTAAAACTATTGTGTGTATATTAGTCAAATATTACTAAAGAGTGCTGTTAATGGTCATACACAAGAAGAATTCTTGCAGAAGTAATTGTAGGGATAAGTGGCACGACACTTTTGTACCTGTTGGTTCTTTTAAAATTGGGCAAATAAAAAAAAGTTTTTGGGTTATTACACACTCATATAATATTGTGTATGTAGTCTGAAACTGCCTCTGCTGCTACTGCTCAAGTAGTAAAAGGATAGATTAAATTGTTTGTCGCACACATATACAAAACAAAAGATAATTGAACATGGACATAGAGCTTACAACAATGTTGGATTGCCGAAATATGAAATTTTTTTTTACCTCAATTTTTATATATTTATCTAAGATATATTACTTGAGTAATATATGAGTAATATGTTGACACTATTGGGGCACAGCATTTTCTTTTATTTCTGTTACCAAAATAACTAAAAAAATTTTTTTTAATATTTAATGATGTTAAGGTCATTAATAATATTAAATGTATTATATTGATGTGTCAAGAAAATATTATAGTTTTCTTTAGCTTAAGATTATTGAGATTGAATTCTAATTTCGAGTATAGAGTCTCTGATGCATTTAGTATAATGTATTGGTGCTAAATTTACTCGTAAATTGAAATTTCCACCTTTTACCTGAGCAAATGTATTTATTTTTTGCTATATGGATTATGGATTTGAAGACAATTTGATTTAATTGGAATTATAGTTAACTAAAAACATCAAATTAATTAATAACATCTATTAGTGTAGACAGTGTGAATCAATTACAAAACTTAGAAGGCTATCAGATTTTGACAACTCAGTTAACTTTGAGACATTAATTTGTTACTATAGAGATTTTATTGAAATTATATTATCATTATTATATTTACAATGATTTTGTGAGAGAGTTAACAAAGATTTTGAATGTTGTAGTTTGTGTTATATAATATTCATATTCAATAGAGACTATGTCTATATTTTTTAGATTACCATTGCTTAGAAATAAGCTTTTAAGACTTCAGACTCTTAATGTCTCCATGTGTGTCACTTTTGCCTAAAGAGTATTTCAAATTGTCTTTTATGTGGTCATTTCCAAGCATTTTAGTCGATTAAATTATACAATACATATGTTACAATATATACGTTTGGATTCATAAAATCTCTCTGATTAAGGCGACAAGTGGAGAACTGAGTGTCTTGACTCTAGGTTCTCTCTGACTACCCTGGTATGTGAGAAGAAACTATATATTTTTTTAATGAGTGAATGTCACATGCAGCTTAATTATAAATCTTGACATATCAGTGTAATCAATAATATTTAAGTTGTCAATAAGGATTTTGTTGTTTGGCTAGTGCCATGATAACATGGCATCAGTATAAGATAATGTGTCCCAAAATTCCACTTATTTGAGCACACTTTCTTTTCTACCTACAATTAGTTATTGTGAATCATTAGTTTTTATGTATTTATGAGCTTTGTCTGACACAATTAACATATTTGTTCTCTTTTTTTTTCAGTGTACCGTACTGAAGTCCTGTGGGGAGGAGTGTGTTATAGCAGTGAAGGCAAACACCGCCCTCGATAAATAAACAAACTCAGAATTTATAGGGATATAAAAGCATATAATTTTTTTACAATCAACAACTTACATAAATGTAAAACATAATATTATGTATAATTTAACGTAAAGAGGACGCGTGCGGCCAGCCCCGCCCCCCGCCGCCCCGCCAGCCTCCGCTTATAGGGGCGGGGGCAGGTGCGGCGGGGGGCGGGGCGGGCGCGGGCGCCGAGTCTTCGTCTTTGTTTTGTCGCTTAAGTCTTATCGTTACGTTGCGAGCCGCAAGTTGTGCGATTTCGGTGTGGAACCCCTCGTGGACACTTATACCGTATAGACGTGGACGCATACTTGAAACATTTTTACCTTAACGCTAAATTAAATACATATAACAGAACCGAGAAAAAAAGTAAAAAATAACAAAAAAATAGAAATAAAGAAAATTCTTGAATGTGGTGTGTGATTGATTGGTCCTTTGTTCGAGTGATAATCTCGGCGTACCCCCTGCGCGACCGCCGCCCGCCGCTCGTCGCTCCGGAACACTTTTGTATCTATTAATAATATATATTGCATCGATCTAGTGACGAAGACTGAACACTGTCACGAAAATCCGATTTAGACTGAAATGCATTTTTTTAAATAAAAATAGTTGATTAATATATAAAATAGCAGTAGTAAATATCCAAAGTCGGCCTTTCCTTGCTCTCTCATGTTAGAACGCGCGAGCCGCGAGTGTCGCCTCCAGATAGGGTACTGTACGGAATTATCGTTCAACATCAAATTGTCAAAGACGATTGATATACGAAATATTATGTAAGAATGGTAAGGTAAGGCCCCTATAGAAATATTTTTTTATGCATACAAAATTCGTATTTGCAACTAGTTGAAAATCTAGACCGTTAATATGTCCATTGATTGATTTTAAAATTGCATAATTGTTGTTGTTGGTGAGTTTTTCGTACTTGCAGCTTGTAATCAAGTTTTTTTTATTATTATTTATTTACTAAAGAATTTGTGGACATCGGACGATGTGTAATGAAATACTTTAGTAACGAGAATATTTGTCTTTTATATTCTCGCGGTTTGTCGTTATAAATGAAATCGGTTATATTTTTATTCAAATCAAATCAAACTTGGTTGTGGATGGACCCTATAAGTAATAGATGTACCTTAAAACAATAAATTGAAAATAAAAATATAACTGCAATTTTTAATAATGACTATCCATAATAAAATTATAGGTTTGCTGTATTCTTATATTATTAATATTAACATATAAGTTCTTGATTGTAATGTTTAAACTAACATAAAAGGCAATCGTGAAATCAAAATTTCCAGGGCGGATCCACGTTCAATATTTATATAAACAATATTCATTTAAATTCGCAGTACTAATAATCCAATACGAAACCACTGAAACCTTCCCACTCACTCGCTCCCATCTATCAGTCTCTTTCACGCACGAGCTCCTGATCCGCCCGTCGACGTAACCTAGTGAGTTAAAATGTTTCTTTTTTTTACTTTACGGGCAATGTTGGATAGTAAACTGCGCTAGTAGAATATGTATATATACGTAATGGTACGGAGGATTTTGTGCAATTTTCTACGTATATTAATTTTGTCAATGTGCGACATTACCGAATTAAATGGCATCGGCTCATGAATAAATATAATATGTGAATGCAGTAAATATTTAACGTCTGTCGAATTAAAATCTGTACAAAATGAAGTTATTCTTTGATCATTCTTACTTTTTTTTATTTGATTCAGTTTATTTTATCTTTGGTTTTGTAGTTGGTGGTAGTTTTTTTTAAACCCTTGTTATTTTTAGAAGACGTTTTGTTTAAGTAGCGGAAGTTCCTATTGAATATTAGAATATAAATTACGAAAAGAGAGAGCAATATTGAATCTTAAAAAAAGATTAAATTATATTCACTATTGCTACTGAATTGAATGAAACTTGATATCATAGTATATCATTTAAAAAAAAGGGCGCAGTGACAGCGTTTCACTGTAAACGCGATAGTTACGGGTTCGATTCCCGCTCTGGAGATAGTTGTTTAAATTATTTTCATTTTCCCGCTTTGGTACAGTTCCTCCACTCGAATGTTTCGACTTCGAGCGGAAAGTGGAGAACGGAATGCCTTTACACTAGTTTCTCTGACTATCCTGCTATGGGAATAAGCGTGAAACTGCTTAAAATAAAAAAATATATAAGTAATGTTTCTTATATAGTAACTTTGAATCATCAGGTAACAAAGCTGCGAAAAGCAACTCAGCAAGCCTTTAATTTCTCATTTAATGTCAAATGTTAAGTCCTGCTAATGAAATCATTTATATAAGTCACTGTTCTCGAGTTTTTGGACTGATGACCTAGCGCCATGAATGTAAGAGAAAGCTAAATAGGAATATTAAGCGGCTTGGAACCTGCAATCTGATCCAGATTTTCTACAACTTAAATTTTTTAGAAAAATTAAAGCCTTCTATATTTTATGGTGATTTAATATAAAATACATTTTTTTTGTATAGGCCTATCTATAAAAGAATCGTTATATGACGATATAATACCAGCTATATTTTGATATACTAAAGCATTATCAACATAAAAGATCTTATTTAGAAGTACCTACATAACATAAAATTATTAAAATTGATACAAAATTTACGGTACAGGTTCGATTCCTACTTCAAGTAAAAATATTAATTTTAACATAAACATAGTATTTTGGTATATAAGTTATAATAATACAAACTAATAAAAATATTTAAATTAAAATTCTATTAAATCCTTGAAGAGTAGATACATATCTATGGATCCTGATGATTGAGACAAAGCCGCACGTAGTCTACGTCATCTTTATGTTGAGAAGTACAAGGGTTGGAATTGAGTTTTTTTATAATACTAGTCAAGAAGAAATTTGGGTATAGAATACTGCATTCTCGTATATTTCGGTATTTGAAAATACATATAGAATATACCAAAATATTTGCGATGTTCAAAATTAGCAAGAATTGCGAAACCCAAATATAGGTACCTAATACTTCCTGCCATTCGCGACGTATTAAACATATTTAACCCGACGTGACGACCTTTGCTCGCTTATGTTAAGCTTTTAATATCTTCTAAGATATTCATTTTAATATAGTGCTATAAAATTAAATTTATTATTTGAAATAAATTACTTTAAATATATAACATATCTAACACATTTATACTTCTACTCTTCACTCTAAGTATTTAATGAGACAAAAATGATATTATACTGTTTAATATTTTGTAATTGTATCGTATATAACTAATATTTTTTGAAATAGGTAAAAGATAAAAATGGTTACTGTGGTACCTATCCTTAAGCGATCATCATCGTAAGCTTTTTTCTGCACATTTTCAAGATACACAATACCATAATATATTATTTTGTTCTGTATTTTCCTAGTATATATCTATCTCTTAAGGCTTAGTCAGCGTTAGAAATATAAGCGAATAAAAATATATATTTTATGTTTGGAATTCTCAGTTTTACTTAACTAAAACATATTTGTATTTTGTATATATTTTTTTCTCATTAATCACTATTTATTAATACAAACCACATTAAAATCAGTTTTCTAGTTAGAAAGCTATAAGTGGATATCAGATTTTGTTTTATATTATGTAATCAGAATATATTGTAATGTGAAATTTGGCTTGAATAATTCCGGTTTTGCGCTGTTACCGTTTATTTTAATTGGTCGGTATTGCCGTATATTAACGTATCTTACCGTAAGTGTTATACACTTCTAAAAGAGCTTTGTTATTTACTGTTAATAATAAATATTTACCGGTGTCATTACTGTAATTATATTGAAAAAAAAATTAAGTTTTTGACCAAGCCTGTTTTTTATACTGCTACCTTACACAACATTAATAAACGATCTCATAGTAGGATGATTAGTTATTTTCATCATCATAACTATATAGTATAAAACAAAGTCGCCCTCCGCCTCCATCTCTCTGTCCCTGAACTCTCTTATAAATCACGCAACTGATTTTGGTGCAGTTTTTACTGATATTGAGATAATTTATTCCTAAGGGTTTATCAATACAAAACATTCTTATTAATTATTTGTATAATAGACAAAATTTTATATTTTGTAAAAAAAATATTTTCTAGTGCTTGTATGAGATAAGGGGAGACCCTTTTCCCTTAGGACGCTGTTCTTCAATCCCACAAGTTTTGCTTTAATTAACTTAAAGTTCTGATTATTCTATATATCACATATTCATAGTCATATTAATAAACAGTCATACATAGAACTACTAAAAAACGCCTTTTAGAATATAAAAAAATTTAAATGATTTTGTCCTAAGGTACAATCACGTCTTGGACTTTGGGACAGTGAAATATAAGAACTTTATTCTTTTTACTTTGTTTTAGAATAAAGAAGTGATAATTACAAAATTAAAAACATGTTTGACAACATAGATGGTACTGGAGATTGTATGATAACTTGATTACCTTCCATTTGTTGTTGAACATTGGGCGGATTCGATGCACCAAGTCAAGCTACGTTTTCTTGAGAATGTAAACATGACTACGCCGTTATCTTTAGCCTATTATTCTATTTTATAATTTTAATAGACAAGTGACTGTCGTGGTTGTCAAGCAAGACCCAATGTTCGGGGGTGATTAATCATATGGGACTTAAAATGCAGTCTTGGAAATATCATACAAGGTGGCACTGAATTCCCTAGCGCATTGACGCAAGCAATAATAGTAATGTTGCCACCTCTTTCGCCTGATGTCACGTTGCCCACTTGTTTTGCCCCTTTTGGGTTAAAATGTTCATGGTCGTGTGTATAGTAGACAGACCAGATTCATCTATATTTCATATTTTTTCAGAAGTAAAATTGTATTTTAGCAGCAAGTCTCTGTGTTTTAAGAAAAACTTAGAAACGTTAGCCTGGTTGCGACGACGTTACGGTAGCACGAGCTAAGCTTGTGGCTTATGGCTTTCACAGGTTTAGATTTTGGTGTCATTTGATGAAACAGTCATAAAACATCTTTCCAGCTGCTTTATTTTGTCCCAAGAACTTGGGTAGCCTTTTGTCTAAATAATTGCATATTCTTATCTTCAGAAATTCCACTTTGCAAATGCCATAGTGAAATTTGGATGCTTTCACCAATATTGAAACAACTGTTCTTCTTCCTCACAAGTAAACACTCTTTTCACGTCTTTATTAGGATTATATATGACTGTTGTGTTTTCGGTTTCTTTGTTTTTCTTGACATATCGCCCTACCAAAGATATATTAAATTCTTCAGCTGCCTTTCGAATTGACCATCGTTGTTCTATAACCTTCTTTATAGCATCTTTGATGTTATCCGTATTGGGCTTAAGTCTTTATTCCTATTTCGTAGCATCTGAAATATCAAAAATAATAGTTGCCTTGTGCCTTGGGACAGTACCAAGGCACAAAAATATGAGTGTCCCAAGGTACAAAATTATTTTGTTTTATTGGAAATCATTTGTGGAATAAGACAAAATTATTTTGGTTATGTAAAACCTCTTACCTGGCAATATTGAAAAACACCGATGACAATTGTAAAAGAAAAAAACAGTAGCGAAATTTTGTCAATGCACAATCACCTGAGGTAAACTTTCACAATTGCCGTCATTTTCGGGTACGATCGAAATGTTGGACATAAGACCGCGAGGTTTGCTTGTGTTGCATAAAAATAATATGCTACGGAAATGTATATCAAAAATAGACCTATAAAAAAAATAGCATAATTATATTCATCTCCTGAGGTATACTCACAGCAACCATTTTTATTTCGAAATAATTTTCGAATATTACTAATCCTTATATACAAATGAGTATATCAGTTACCTTGACCATTTAATGTAGATTATTCTTTAGTTTAATTTGAATTTAAATGAATACTTGAGAATCTGTGATAAAGATTTAACATAACACGCAACTAAAAAAGACTGGCAACGCTTGCACCCTAAAATATATGATTCGATAAAATTATAAATTTAAGCAGTGTGATTTAAGCGAGAACGCAGGCCGGCGAAAATACGCAATAGATATTATAGTCTTGTATCTGATGTAGTGTTGAGGTCTTACTTCATGAATTCTCTCCCATCTAAACAGCCCGAGTGACGCAAAAAAAATGTTTATTACACAAGCTAATAACTTATTAACCTAGTGTCGCATTCATTTACTGGGATACCGATCGATGACTACGATCGACACGGTGGTCTTGATGTAGCAACCCGTACAGTTCTTAGGAAATATGTTACAGAGAATTCTTCAACGCTCAATTTCAATCGGAAAGTTATTGCGAAAAAGTAAAGATCGCCGAATTGGCACTAACCCTGGCTAGCACAGATGAGCGTATGCATTTATAAATATAACACGTAAAATATTGTATCGACATTCGAGCCATATATGCAAATTCAAAGCAAGTCTAACAGTAAAATGGCGGTAAAGATTTCTTAGTTTGATTAGTGCATAGATGCATATATCAATACAATTAACATGCAAAAAATAATAGATTCAGTAGCTATCAGTTTATAAGTAATTAGATTGTTTCAGTATTTATTTTTTCTACGAAAACTACATTGAATGTCAGTATAAAAACTGTCCTGTATGTAACTGGACTATAAGCTACTACTATGTCAAAATTATTCATTTCTATCCCGTAGTTTTTGCATGATTGTGACAAACAAAATAACGGACAAAAAATTGTACAAGTGATTTTTTCTTTTACAAAACGTAATTTCGACGAATAGTTTAAAAGGAATCAACCTAAGATTGACATTTAGGGTGCCATTAACCCCTTAAGTATAACTAGAATCGTCTACAGCAAGTAAACATTTTATATTAGGTAATGTTCTTTAATCTTCTCCTATCTGGCATTAATCCCGCCTTAGCCAGGGTGTGCCTTCCTACTTAATCACCTCCACTTTGCACGATCTGACATCTTCAGTGGTTACCCATTGGCTCTCATATCCTGTTTCACGATATCCAGCCATCGCTTCCTTGGGCGTCCGGAGGTCAAGAACAGATTATATTGAGGTAGTCTGAGAGTCCGTGATGGACAAGCTCTTGATTATATCAAGGCATAGTTCTCAAGGTCGGCGCGCAACGTGGCCATACCATCTGAGGCGACGCTCTTGGAGCTTGTCCATCACGGACTCTCAGACTACCTCGAATGAATGTGTTACGAATGCGGGCAGCCCGCGTTACGCCACTCATCCACGTCAGCATCTTCATTTCCGTGACGTGAAGCTCCCGAGTGTGTAGACAATACTGGCCAACATTCGCTGCCTTGTAAGAGAACTGGTCGGATGATAATCTTGTATATTAGTAATGTTCTTTAATGAATACAATAATATACATATACTCACTTGACATAAAAAAAAAATGAAAGTAACTTTGGTCTGTCCGTCCGTTTGTTTGTCTGTGTAAATGTATGTTACATAGTTAATTAATTAAGGTATTATCTATAAAAAAGATAATAATGGTACCTACTTAATAAAAAAAACACCAGACAATATTTTTTATTTATTTCAATAATTAATTTTACATAATGCATAATTATAGAAACTAATTTATAAAAAAAGCGATGAGGTTCCCTGTTCACATAAAAAAAAATCTATTTAGAATTGATTTAGATTCTTGGAATCTAGCCAAGATTTTACAATTCTTACTGATTTTTTAATCTTGAGGACAGGAGGCAGAGAAGTCTGCAAATAACCATTTAAAATTTTATAGAGCCTTAGAAATTTTATAACCTTAAGGCACTAAGCAGTCTTTTGCACAAGCTCATTATCACAATTTTTATCGATTACATACGAAATGATTTTAAAAAAAATAAAAATGATACGTTAATTATTATAAATTAAATGTTGCTTAATCTCAACAGTTTAAGATTCTTCATCAGACGAATCCAAAATTTCAATAGCAAAGTGTGGAATTTTCATCTCTAGCACACTGGTTTTACAATTATCACTGAGTTCATTTAACATGTCCACCACATTGTCTACTGGCTCTTGTTTTATTTGAACACAATTTATTTCATGATTACCTCCTTCATTAACAACTTTTTCTTCATTCATATTAACATCTTTATTATCTTTTGCTTCTACATAATGAGAGTGGGCGCTGACATTAGGCGAGTTTTCGTTTGATTCTGAATCTGAAAAAACATCTTCATCAGGTTGCATTTTATCGCCAGAGTTCTGCATCATTGTAAATCTGTAAACATTTTTTTATGTTTTTAAGTAATTATATTTAAAAATATTATTTTCTGTCAAAAATACATATATAGTTAACGGTTTTTTACGCATAGACGGCCTAAAGGGTTTCTTTGAGAACCTAGCGTTAAGATATTCTTTTCTCTTTTCATTTATATGAGTCTACATAATATAATATTTCTTTCGTACGAAAGTCATAAGTTCTCCATACACCCTTCGGGGGGTCCTCGTGCTTTTAACGTGACCTTCCACCAGTGTCGTCGAAACCGTGTTCACGAAGTGTCCCCTCTTACACTTTTTAGTTTACCTGTGAGAGACACTTCAGCATATCTTGATATGAATGTATGGCTATATACAAAATTCGCTTAATTCCTAAGATGCTTACATTCATAATATATTAAAAGAAGATATCTTACTTCTGCAGTACTTCCAATTCCTTTTTTAATCCAATTTGCTCGTTAGCCATCAGCTTGGCAAGCAGCTCGGGGTCATTCTCCGCAGGGTCGTCGTCACACCCATCTACTTTACTCAGAAGATCTTCGTATAACCTCTTTTGCCTACGTTTTTGCAATGCACGCCCACAGTACGTAAATAACGAACGTGCTGCAAACAAATATCTATATATTAAAATTGTAATAAGAGATCCATTTTGTACACTGAATATAAACTAAAAAATTTATATATATTGGGACCTTTGTACAAGTAATAGCAACCAACTATATTTTTGTAACATTTTTGTGTTTCTGTCTGTTGTTCGTATTTTACACAAAAACTGGACGGACTTTGATGATTTATTTGTTGTTTTATAGCTATTAGTTGTCTGCAAATTACACTGCTTTATATTTTTTAAAACTCTAAATACCTAATGACTTCCTAGCAGCTCGTCTAAACCATATGAGATATTAATATATAGCTAATATATACGAAAACTTGGTCAACATGATGGGTAATATTAAACATTTCATATCATGTCGAAGACCTGGAGCATCTAAAGTGAAACCCTAGCAGCCCAGCTTAATGTTAAGAGATACGAATATCACGTCTTATAAACATTTGTTTAGCGTGCTGATTATTTTCAAAGAGTTTTTTAAAGACGAAAAAAATTCAAGGTCTCTGCAAATTGTGCCGCTATCTAATTAATAGAAAATATAACTGTACAAAAAAAAGTGACTAAAATTATTTAAACGATATTTTGGACGTCGATATATTGTATTAATATAAACAAATTGTACCAACAATTTCGCAACAAATTATATATTTTATAGAAATGTTCTTGACAAAATTACAAGTTTACTTACATATAATAAGAGTTTACTAACTTTTATTGATTATTTTAATACGCCTAGACATTACATTACGATATGACATATATTATAATATCGGCAAATATTTATTATTTAAAAAAAATAAAAAATGAAACAATATCGCGGAACTATACTAGCGATTTCGACACATAAGAAGATCTGTGGTTTTCTAAAGTCATTACCAGTCACAGGTAGAATGTGACCACGGACTACTGTAAAGTGTTCGAAACGCCGGGTGCTAAAATGTACTTTCGAATACCAAAATATATATAGCCACGTTGCGCGGCAACCCAGGAACTATGCCGGAAGGATATGCCTTGATATATCCGCACCTGGAGTTAGGCCTTCCGGACGCCCAAGAAAGCGATTACTTGATGTCGTGCAGCAGGATATGAGAACAAATGGACTTACCACTGAGGATATTGAAGATTTAATTTGATTTTCACACATAGTTATACAATTTGCTGGAGATTTTTTTCTAATGCACACTTTAGATCAAACACTAAAAAAATATGTTGTCCTTACTGGAGTGATATACATTTCCTATATACAATACGGCATGTGTCAAGAATTATTGCTTTTAATAGCTTAAAAAACTGATGTAAAATATGAACGTGATCTTTTTTAAGTAAACTGCACAATATACTTAAACTAAACTGTGTATTATTATTAACTATGAAATTTACCTTCATTCATAACTTGTGCTTTACCCCAACCCAAGTTATCTTCCTTATTTGCTAGCAACACACATTTAACAACATCTCTAAAATTAGGAAACGGTGGTTGTCCGTCACATTCAATATTATCATTTAAAAAGTTCTCCAGCCTTTTGAGTGGTCCTGGAGGATGACCCTCCATACTTTTTATACATACTTGATGTTGCTTTACTGGTTCCTCACCAGTTAGATCACATAGCTCTTGGTATAAAAGTACTATTTTCGCTTTATACCTGTTTACAATAGAAAATTGTAATTTACTTTTAATTTGACGAAATGAAATGATTAATTACAATATGGCTTTATCTTTCATTAAATAGAACTGAACATGTTAAAAAAACTATTATTTCAGATTCAAGCTATTCCCACATGGTAGGGTAGTCAGAGAGAACCTAGTGTCAATACACTAAATTCTCCACTTACACTCAATGGCACACTATGACATACCAGAGGAATATGAAATACCTGGAGAAATGGAAAAAATTTAAATATTATCATAACATGATGAACTCAGAGTGAGGATAGAACCCCTAACAAATGCTTTAACAGATGCCATCCCACTACACAACTTTGACCTCTTTTCACAATGGTTATCAAAAACTTTCATACTTTAAACCAGGATATGATAGCCAAAGTTCTTTAACAAAAACAGAATATGTGTACTTAAACAATAACTTGAAAATGCACATAATAAGCAGAATAGAATACCATATTAAGGCATTATTTATTTTTAGGCTAATGTAGCACAGTAGAGCAATGTGTGTTAGTAAATGCTTGTGAGTTTGATTCCAACTCAAGGAAACGATTACATTTCGTTTTTTGGAATGACTGACCAGCCCACTACCAGGTTAATAAACACTAATGTGGGGCATTATAAGGCAGACAGTGCTGGCTACAAAACAGCAAAGAGCATTATTGACATCTAATGTGGATATGACATCTAATGTGGATATGACATCTAATGTCTAAGATCAAGGGATATGCGGAGCAAAAAAACTTACTTTTCACTCTTTACATATGGTGAATCTATACTCTCAAAATCAACTTCCTGTTCATCTAACTCAGCAATTCTCTTTTTACAAATTGCTATTTTCCTTTCAATTCTATTTATTGTATTAGCTTTTAAGTTTTCAGTTAAACTAAATTCAACTGTTTTAAGAGGTACCAGAAGTTTATTGTCGTTTCTAGTATCCTCATTGCAAGAATGGATTTGGTTTTTATTACCTGTTTCTTCATTAACACAATTTACAGCTTTTATGTTTAAGTTACAACTATTTAGATTTTCTTCTACAATAGAAACATTGTCTATAATAACCTTATCATGTTTTGATATCTTAGTACATGGCTTTTCTTCTGCATTAGTTCTTTTGCAGGCTAACTTCGAATAGCGGTTTTCTGAAATATATCTACAATTTTTTAACAAAGTTTTGATATGAATTTAATAAAATAAAGATATCAATAAAAATAAGATGTTTTACAATATTAATAGGTAATTACTTGTGATATTATTATCTAATGTTATTAATTGCACTTTTTTCTTCATCCTAGAACTAGATAGCATTTTACATACAAATTGTATGTGTGTACACCTATGGCTAGGATTACTATTCAATAAAGTAAGAGTTTTTCTTAGAAGTCTTTGAAATTCTGAAGAAGTTCTATAAGTACTATCCGCTTCATTATAACTGATGAGCATATTATTATTGATAATTGATAACATCCCTTCAGAATTTTCTATACTTAAACATTTTTCTAAAATTTCACAGAAAAGAGAATTTTCCTGCTTTACTTTATCATAATCTTCTATGTCTTTTGTTGTGTATATCACAGATTCTAAGACCTAAAAGTAAAAATCAGGTTTATAACAGTATTATTACTTAATAATGCTCATAATTAGCATTATATTAAAATCAGTACAATTAACACTTACGCTGTCATTATCTAAGCTGGTTTGTGATAAATCAATAATATCTTCCATAATTTTATCATAAACTATATATTTTATTAAATTTATTATTTTATCATGATATTTAATTATATATTTACTATAAGAAATGCAAAACACTCTTTAATATTTTTCATTACATATTCTCAAGTCTCACGTACACGTGAACTGCACTTTACAAATGCTCAACTTACACAATGCTCATTCGACACGCGATATATATTATTTCAGTCTTTCAAATATGGCGCTTTGAATGTGCATTGTGTACGTTGAGCACTTGTATAGTTCAGTTCAATTATTTTATTATGGCGCTACGAACATGCCAGAAGGTGCACTTGTATTATCTCTTTTGTTGATATTATTTTGACAGTATACTTTAAAAATAACCGTCAATTGTCATGTTGATGATGGTCTATGGTCTACCTAACTGTGAATACTGTCAAATTGCGCTTTTAGCGAAGTAAACTGAGCGAACTTGCAAACAAAAAAGAAAACAAATAACTGAAATATTTATTTATTCATCATATTTATTTATGCATCATATCTATTTATTATTATTCACCAGAGATATATTAAATAGAAGAAAAGAAAATGAAATTAATTGCATATGGAAATACAGAAAAGCATATATATAGTATTTTTTAATATTAAATCACATCTTAATATTACAGGTGTGAATTATATATTTGTGTATTAGAAATGAACAGTTTTATTTTAATCACCGTTTACCGCACTACCGATACCGAAACCGACACCGTCAATTTTGTGGATATAATGGTCAATTGCCGCACTCAACTACGTGACTTTCCTCCAGCATCATTAATACTGTGCTATCCAAGTTATTTTTATTTTATTTTTTTTCGTTTACGATCTAGTTTTTTTTGCTTTGCACATTCTTATATACTATTCTTCACTCATATATATATCACATATTAATTGCTTATTCAACGTCTGTATTTTTTTTATACGTTTTCTGTTTTGATTAAATCGTCTATGTCAGTGTAACAATCAGAATAGTAGACTGGAATCTTCTTGTCTTTCTAGTCACACCGTGGCACTACACAATGGAAGAATACAAGGTTTATAGTACGAGGAAATCTTTTTAACTATTAAAAATGAAAATTATAAATGACTCGTATATTGTTAAGGCATCAATACTTTGGCTTGCCACGCCGTGTCGTCATTCAAGACACCATGACTCTTTAGTGTTTTCGAAGATTTAAATCTTTATTGGAAATTAAAATTAAAAATAGATAATTGTAACTCCATTTAAGAAAATACTCACCTAGCCTATTAGATAAGTCTTTAAACCACTATTATTAGACCAAGCATGTTGAGTTCAAATTCAAAATAGTGCAAAGTGGGTATATATTTAAAACATTACTTATCTAGTGTGAGGCCATCATGGCACAATGGGACAGTGTCCGATTGTAATGAAATAAATATACACATGAAATATTCAAATCTTTACGGGTACTTAAGAAAATAATAGAAAAAAAAAATTGATAAGCTTGAACGCATGGCTTAGCGGTCAGAGCGCTTGGGCGGGTTCGAATACCGCTGCGTTAAAGTTTTTATTTTCTGAAAATGTTTTTCAACTTCTTAAGTGTGTGAATGACACTTTTAAATGTTAAAAACAAATAATACAAACCAACAAGAACAAGGACTAATAAAAGGTGTTGAATCAGATAAATATATTTTTATTTAGAGAGGCCAATTATAGCTATTGTATTATGATGAAAACCAAAAAAATCCCTAGTTGGGTACAATTATATTGCAACATTAACAATTGGCGTTAGTTCCATGTATTTAGTTATTGTATCAATACAAGGAATTCTTACAATACAAATTATCTTAATTTTAAATTGCTTTCTAATTTACAATAAAATACTAAGCGATAAAAATGCAATAAAAGAGATGGACACTTATATTTTGGGCTAATAATGATTATAATCTAAACAATAAAAATGCTGAGTTAAGTGCTGTGTTATATTACTCTATAAATTATTTACCAGAATATAATCTACTTAACATGTAAATGTTAAATTATAATAATTAAACATTTGTTTTTTTTTCAACAATCTTAGGCAAACAAGGGTTTTGCATTTATGAATTTTTTAAGCTAAAAATACCTATGTAACTCGATTATTTGAATAATTTCTGACAGTTAACCAGCTATTTTTTCAGTTGTCACTTATGCAGTAATAATAAATCAAGTTTTTAACCTACAGAGTTTATATTCAGATATAGAAAAAATCTTAAAAAGATATTAAAATTGGTATAAAATTATGATAAAAGAAACAAATGTCAAAAAATCACAGATTATCAAAGTCAAACAGCCAAATGACAACTGACAGCTTAGTTCAGTTTCAAATTAACAAAAAAGTACTTAAGTTAGACAGATATATTTAGCTCTGAGTAAATTTAATATTTATACCAAATTCTTTACTTATATCCATTTATTGAGGAGTAACAGAAATATTATTTATAATTATTTAAAATAACAAAAATGGACATTTACAGCACCATATTGGATGCGACATATACAATTTTTACATTGATCAAATGTATTTGACATCAATAATTATATTCTATTTAACTTGAATGCTACGATTTTGAATAAATCTCTTGAACTTTTCTATGTCGTTGTTATCATTTAACCCAAAATCTCCAACTCATCTGTAATTTGTAATAAGATAATACAATTAAAAGTTAAATAATGACTCAAGGCCTACGTAGCTCAGTGGGACAGCGTCTGAATGCCAACGCCATTGGTTGTGGGTTTGATCCACTTGACGGAATTCGGCTTATATTAAACTTGAAAAATACATATTTAGAAAACGTATAAAAATTTGAATGCAGCGGGATTTGAACCCGCACCACTTGAAAACCGTTCAAGCGCTCTGACCGCTAAGCCATGCGTTCAACATCCAGCTGCGTCGAAATTCTTATACGCTTATTAAAACTTATATTTGTTGTTAGCATCTCTATAGAGAAATATTTACAAATTTCTGCTACACAAAGATTATTCTACAAACAATCGTTTTGGCAAGAGAATGTTATTTATTAAATATATATATTTTTAACATTTTTTAAGTGTTATTCGGACACTTCGGAAATTAAAAAAGGCATATTTAGAAAACTGGTTAAATAACGTCATCGTGAAGTAGTAGGGCCGCTTTTGACTTTACACGCCGATGTTTGTTGGTTTGATGACTATATAAATTATATTTAAATTGTTTTCACTTCCCTTGTCATACACAGACAGGGCAAGGTTCGGTTGGGTTTCTCAATAAGAGGTTCTCTCAGTTTAGCCTAAATATAAGTTATATATATATATTTTTAAGTGATGTGGCTCTAATGCGACCTATTTATGCAGTGCACATACTGGGTCAACTTAAAGCATTAAGTTGACAGGCCATTATGGGACAGTGTGGCAGCATCTCATTGTAAACGCGATGGTTGTGGTTTGGATTCCCACTTGGGAGAATGGAGAGCGGTAAAATGAAAATAATTTAAATATAAATATTTCCTCGAGCAAAAAAAAAAAAGAAAATAGACAATAAATATGTACCGGAGAGCTCGCACTCTCAGTCAGCGCGTGTGACCTGCCTACGCTGCAGCAGCGCTTCAGCCAGGTCGTGCTGCAAGGCCGCCTTTTGCCGAGCCACATTCGCCGGCACCGTCGACCGCAACCCGTTTACAATGTCTTTTGTCTTCCCTGTAAATTGGAAATGTTATATTATTATTTAATTATACATTATATCCTGAAACAAAACTTGAACTGTACTTGATTTACACGATTTAAGGATATTCTTCCCTATTTAAATATACCTATAATGGTAAAAGAATATATACAAAACAGACAAAGTACAAAAAAGGCTTGAAAATTACCCAAACAACTTAAGTCTGCTAATCGCTATATTGTGATTGACAGATTAAATTGTAAAGTGTTGTAAGTACTAAAAGGGAGACATATATACATGCTAGAAAGTTACATCATAGAGGACTCTTTCTTAATGAGGAATGGATTCCACTGATAAGCCACCATAACTCTCTACACATCTGTTTATAGTCTCATGTCTGGTTACATGATAATATCAGAAAAAAAAAGTATATGAGATTTAAAATCAACTACATATATTAAAAATAACATAATTCCTGGGCCTAAGAGGCCAAAGTGCCGCAATGGGAAAATGTCTGTAAATGCAACTGGCTGTGGGTTCGATTTTCACATTGGGGGAATGATTATATTTCATTTATGTTCTTTTAAAGACAAAGTGGGGAATGGAGTGATTTGACACTAGGTTTGCTGACTACCCGCTATGCGGGAAGAAAGCATGAAGATGCAATCCAATCCAAGTCTAAACTGAACAGACTAAAAACAAAATTAATAATGTATTCATGAAACAAGTCACACTGTAAAATATTTTTTTTAGAAAACATAAACATTTGAATGTAACTGTCCAATTATTGTAGGGGAATAAGCTAGGCTGTAATCGCAGTACATCAAAGTTCTTACACACTTGTTAGAACTTATATTAAATTTAGAATAAGCATAATATTTTGATGTGATGATTAAAACAATTTTCATATTCAAAGTGTTTTTCCATGTTTTAAATATAAAAATCCAATTAGGTGACATTTTAAAAATATAAAAATCTCACTGTAGTCATTGTTGTAGTCTTCTATATGAGGACCAAATTAATAAAAAAAAGAAAATATGAATTAACTTGCCAAAATAGATATCATTCAAGGTATTTCTAATTTTATTTTCCATATCCTCAACCATGCGGCCAATGTTAGCAATGTGTGGTGTTACATCACTCACTGCAGAGTCTTGCTCCGCCTGAAAAAAAAAACAATATCTTTGTATTGTAAGTTATAATAAGCTTTAAGAATTTGCCAGTTGCACCAAAATATCAATGTTGCCAGATGTGGAATGCATGGCTTTGATTAGAGTGCTTAGATTTCCAAGATTAGTGGGTACTAACTAATCCCGCTGTGTTAATATTTTTAAGCATTTTCTAAAAATGTTATTACTGCTCAGTGTTTGATGTAAACAAAAATAACAATATAGTATTATTTTCATATTTTTAGTAATAAAACATTTAGTAAATAGCAATCCCTCTTACCAAATAATTATTTAAAAAATACAATTTTTTGAATTTGTAATAATCTCATATAAAGATGTTAACAACAAATAATTTCCACATAAGTCAATATGAATGTTTATTAAGTGGCTAGAGAGCTCCGACAGTTTGAAATATAAACAGTACATTTTTTAAATATATATATCTTTTAAAACAAAGTTTAATCACTATTACATATATGTGAAGCAAATTTAGCTATTACTAAAAAAACTATTATATTTTATAGAAAACAATGCACAAATTTCAAACTTTTTTAAGGGTATTGAAACAAATTTAAACACTTCATTTGAGATACTTCTAAGTAGTTCACTGTTAGAAGTAAACTTTGCTTCTGTCATTATCTTCTTTATTTTATTTTATTATTTTTTTCACATAGCTCATGTAGCAGTTTAAAGTAAACCTAGAGTTAAATCCCTTAATTTTCAGTGTTTCACTAATTTTAGATTGTATATTGTGTGGCAAAACTTAAGGTCCTATGACAATATTTAACTGTACCTGTCTAGTAAGACTGCCACCTAGATTCATAGTTCCACTGCCTTCTTTATTTGTCTGCAACCAAAGCATAGCAGTTGAGGTCAATTTATAATGGGCATTGCGACCTGAACTCTTCTCAACAACTTCCACCACATGGATGGAGTCCCAGCATCCCTTAATTTTTTGAGAGCCATCACCAGCTTTCTTTATAAGAATCACACCTATAAATTATGAATAATTAATATTTTACTATCGTCTAATAATATTATTTTGTTATTGCATTAGTAATATATTTAAATCATTCAAATAAAGTCCAATTTAAATAAAGATATATTTGTACATATTTATGACCAGCAAATACCAATCTTGGTTCCTAAGAATAATATACAAATAATAAGTTAACCTGCAAAACCATGATCCATATCCCACAAATACACAGAGCTTACACCTCCTTCGAAATACATTTCTCTATACTGATCGAAGGCATGATTTGCTTCTATTTCTAGTTTCCTTAGTCTTTCAGATGGCATGGATCCATCTTCTAATGGAGGATCATAAGTGTTCGACCACGGCGACCTGTACGAATCTCCATCACGATTGTAATCGCACAACAAGTAATCTTTTCCGTTATTACGATCCTGTGCAATTTTTAGCGGTTGGTCGACCGATGATAACAAGTCCTCACACAAACTTGGTACTAGGTCAATCAGATCCGTCAAATTCTTCTCAATCTGTTGAGGGGGTAACCTTCTCATCAAGTCAAGAGCACAGTCCATTTGTTGTTCTGTCTGCAATAAAACATTGGGTTTATAAATACAATATATGTATCATATATGGACCAAGTATTAGTCATCATAACAAATATTTCATATTATTTTTAAGAAATACGTGATTATTGAATGCTACAATCTTTACCATGGTTTAACTTAAACTTTATAAAATTAAAGTTTAAAACTAAATATTGGATTTCAAAACAGTGCTAGATTTTATCACGATATGCAAAAATGTAAATCGCTAATCTGAACTTATATGAAGTTATTAATATGACATTTAATTCAATGTTGCTTTCGTTCAAAAATACACATCAATATTATGTACATACGCAAATTGTATTTAATATAATATTTTTCATTAAGATATAAGAACGTATTATGTCATTGTATTTACTATTTAGTTACAGCCAAATTTATCTTTTAAAATAAATTTAAATAACTATAACAATTTATTTTAATTAGTATTTCTGTTTAGAAATCAAACAATGGCTACGTCACAGGGAGTTTCATTAATGTTGTCATTCTTGTTAGTTTAAAGTGACGGTTTCAACTTAGTCATTTTCTGTCTTTGTCGTTTTCAAATTTGATACGTTAATAAGAAAAGGATCGTGATAATTTTGTAAGTTTTACTTTTATACACTAAAATTTTATGATTTTATCGCGGCTGTTTCCATATCCTGTAAACTGTCAGTTTGTCAGGCCAATGTTGTTGTGTCAAACTTTTGTTGATAAAACTTTTTAAATATATAGGTATTATATGTAATTTTTTAACAATTTATAAATTAAATTTTACTTTGTATAATGCCAGTGATAAATTGTATCTCATTATAATATTCAATCCTGAAAATATTTCTTTGTGCTTATTCAAATGATTCATGATATGGGAATGCTCGGCAATATAACACTTTGCGACTGTATTACGTGCCCAAATGGGAAGTAAATCACATAGCCAAAAGGTTATTGGGCTTATACAATGATAGCTTATTAACGATTGTCTTTTGTTTATCAACAAGCATTTGAATAGGTTATACAAAGAAACCTTACTATAAACTTAGTCATTAGATCAGAGATTTCAATTGTACTCTGAGGTTAAAAGATTTTATGTGTTGCTTAATATAATATTTTAATCATTGTAAACATTCCCTAATTACTTTTGAGATATATGTATATAATACAATTAGTTAAGGTTGAACTTACTGATAAGTGGTTTTGAGTTTTACTTTATGTGATATTTCAGATAATTGTGTGCCAAGTAAATTTGTCATGATGCCAACTCAACTAGTGGGCCAAGATAACCATGTAAATGATGTGAGGGTGAAGACAGTTTACAGTGGGGATGTGTTCATCACTTACATCAACCATAACATCTCACTGGAGGAGTTCACTCAAGAAATGATGGCAATATGTCGTTTTGGGCCTGATCAGGTAAACAGATTATAATAAAATTGTATATCTCCTTTTATTTGTTAATTTGGTATAATATTTAAATTTGAATCTCAAACTTGACTTAAAGAAAATAATAATGGAATGTTTTGTGGTGTTACATATGAATACAAAATAATTATAATTTATTGTGGGAATGTTTTAAACATTAAATTATTGCTGTTCATACTGTTACTAGAATCTGAGCTATATTTAAACTTTGTTCTTATATCCTAACTTATATAGTTTCTTCAGTGTGATTTATTTCTTTTAAAAAATAATGATTGTGTATTTTGATTTAACATACTGTCAATGCCCCTGTAATGTCATGGTTCGTAGGTGCTATTCTGTAAGATAATAAAAATATAGTGAACAAAAAGTATATGCAGGTGTATTTAAATATTTTACAATAATTATTGAAATACAATGTTTTATTTATGTTAAATTGTGACATATTAATACTCTAAAATAAAATGACTTTTATAAATAAATAATAATGTAATAAATAATTATATATTTTTTTATTATCATATTTGTTCTATATTTCTTCAGTAGGCAGATACAGTTGAGTTATAAACTAAAACTTAATGTATCATTTTTGAATATCTGTATAACAACTAACCAATGATTCTATTGTGGTGCAGTGGGATAGCATCTAACTGCAAACAGGATTGGTTGTGGCTTTGATCCCCACTCGGAGAAATGATAATATTTAAATTATGCAAATTTCTCCACTCTGAT
This sequence comes from Podotricha telesiphe, assembly GCA_038994665.1. Taxonomy (NCBI): domain Eukaryota; kingdom Metazoa; phylum Arthropoda; class Insecta; order Lepidoptera; family Nymphalidae; genus Podotricha; species Podotricha telesiphe. The sequence goes on along the minus strand of JAOYRR010000281.1, from coordinate 808,813 downwards.
AAGACAAAGCATGGTGTTGAGTTACACCAGTGTCTCAAATTTGGGTTGAAAGTAGAGAACAGAGTGTCTTGACACTAGGTTCATTATGACGATGGCCCTGCTATGTGGGAAAAAGTTTGAAGCTGTAAAAAAAAACTAACCAATAGGTTGGCAAGTCATTGTTTAATATTTAGTTTAAAATTGCATTACATTTTAATTTACAAGGTTCTCTTAGTTATTTAGTTAAACAAAAAATGTCCATTAATTGATAAATGCCATTTTTTTAATTATTTATTTATGTTCAGTGGTGTCACTATTTTGCAGGTTAAATAAAAATTTCTAATATGTCACAGAACCTTTACCTTATCATTTACTTTACTTTTTACTCTATTTAAAGTATTTTTTGTTAATAGATGATGAAAGCCAATGTCACATTTCTTGTAATTAGGCAAGTGAAATGTTTCTGATGAATGGGACTTAAACCTAGTTCCACTGTATATAGCAAGATAGTATATAGCATATTATACTTACTAACCTCACATGTGTGATGTTGGTGGTTTTATAATTTAATAAGCACTTAAACAAAGCCCTTGCTTTGTTTTAGTGCTTTTGTACAATAAAACACTGTCACATTGCACAACAGTAGCATCTATTAAGTAAATATACAAATTATATTTACTTTTAAATGAAATTATATTTACTTTTAAATTTTAAAGTAAATATACAAATTATATTTACTTTTAAATATAATTTGTATATTTACTTAATAGATGCTACTGTTGTGCAATGTGAAAGTGTTTTATTGTACAGTCCCCAAAGATTTCTGGTGAATTGATATAAATGTATAACACCAACTTCTTTCTGTTCTACTTTATCTATTTAGATATATATTTATACTACCAAGCTGCTGTTTTGTATTTTCGGCGGCCTTTTCGTTAAACAATTAAATAATATAACTGAAAAAAATTGGGGAAAAAAGTAGCTTATGTTCATCCCAAGACCCTCGAGTATCTCTATTAAAAATTTCACCACAATCAGCCTACGATGACGTTAAGACAGACAGAGTTACTTTCGCATTTATAATATTAGTATGTACAATATTATGTTTTCCTTTGCAATTCACCTAGTAATAGCTTTAGTTTACTGTAACCAACATAGATGGCATTGAAAGTATTCTTTATAAATATTATATAAATGATTTATAAATTTGATAGAAATTTTATTTATGTTTCATGAATAATACAAATAAAATAATGTATAATATTTTAGTTAAAAAATGTTATTAAAATTAAATTGTGGTGACATTATTATGAAGTGTAGTGGACATGACTGTCTAAACAAACGAATGTGTGTTCAAATACCTATCGGCCAATAATTTTATAAAAAGGCAGTAATCTAATTTAGATAAGATATACAGCTTGAAGCTTTTCCCGCATAGCAGGATAGTCGGAGAGAACCTAGTGTCAAGGCACTCTGTTTCCTACTTCTCAAATTCGAGACATTGCGTTGAGTGGCGGAGTACAATACCACCTTTTGTCTTGCACCACAGAGAAATAATAAAGACAAATTAAATTATAATCATTTTAGCAAGTGGGAATAGTACACACAATTAATCACTATTAGGGGTCTTGCTCAAGGAAACCCGTTGTCACCTTTGTTATTTAATATAGCCACCATAGAAATTTGTCAAGCTATACAAAATATATATATAAGTCAATATGCCAATGATTTTGTACTATATGCAAGTTGTAATAAAATTGAGGAAAGTGCGTCACACTTGCAGGGTGCTGTTGATATCTTTATAACGTTATTGAATAAATTAGGGCTTGAAATGTCGAGCAATAAATCTAAGCTATGTATTTTTAGTAGAGGTTTTAAAAGACAGAATGTAAATGTTAACATTAATGGGTTGAGCTTAGAAGTGGTAAATAACATTAGGTACTTAGGATTATGGCTGGATAGATCCCTGCGTTGGGGTAAACATATTGATATTATCTGTGCAAAAGCTGTAAATTTCATTAAAATACTTAAAGTTCTGGCTGGTCCAGGATGGGAATTGCATCCTCAACATTTACGTAGAATTTATTTGGCATTAATTAGAAGTAGAATTGACTACGGATCCTTTTTGTATGATAACAGTGCTAATACTCATTTACATAAATTGGACAGAATACAAAATATGGCAATGAGAGTTATCGGTGGGTATATTAGGTCTACACCTATACATGTAATGGAAAGTGATCTTTGCATTTATATATTCTATAAAATACTGTTTAAAATATCAATCATCAGTGAAGAATTAAACCATCCAGCATATTTCGCAATTGAGCCGTTATTGCCTTACATGTACTTAAATATGAAAGATGAAATGATTAGTTCCTCGTCACTATTGGAGATGTTTAATTTAAGCACTTGGCTGTCTAACATAAATATTAAAAATATTATTAAGACTGATTTAAATTGTATAAATACGCCAAAAAAATATTTAGACTGTAATGTGTCAAAATACGAAATTATTAACGAAATTAATGAGATTTATGTTGGGTGGAATGCCTGTTCTGTTTTTGATGCTAACTGCTAAATTTAGTTAGCAAAATGTTTAGAATAAAAAATAGCATTACAATTATGACAGCGGAACTGGTTGCAATTTTTATGGCACTGGTCTATGTTTCCTCTCTTAATTGTAATAAAATAGTTATTTTCTCGGACAGTAAAAGTGCTTTGCTTCATTTGACTAGTTGCATTAAAGGCAAGAGAGGTATATCAGTTGCTTATAAAATATTAGATAAAGATTATTATGTTACATAACAGAGACATTTTTGTCGTAACCCAATGGGTTCCTTCACACCTGGACTTAAGGGAAATGAGGAAGTGGACAAAACCAGCAAAGGGCATTAGTGAAGGTAAAAATTGAAGATATTACCTGACTTTTGGAAATTTTTAATCAAGTACAAAAAGCGAGGTCAGAAAAATTGGAAAGAAAGGCTTGATGAGAGATCAAATTAAAAGGAATATGGTATGTTAGTCTAGAATGTAAGCTTCCTCAGATCCCATGGTTTGGTGAAAATGACACGTGAACAAATTGTTACTGCTCTTAGGTTGTGCTGGCATATTCCGTTAAAGAAATCAGCTTCTTTCATGAATAAAAGTAAATTCTCCTAACTGTGAATTGTGCGAATTTGCCCAAACTTGTATGCAAACCATTTCTTAGTGGAATGTGTCCGCTGTAATGCCGGGCCCGTCAAGACCCTCTCTCTCCTTAATTCGTCGATATAATTTAAATTTAAGAGATGTAGGTGCTTTTCCAATGTTGTCTTGAACCTGTTCTGGTGGTAACGTGATGTTGTATAAATACATAAATAGTGTTTTGAAGATTAAGGATATGCATATTGTGTGTTTGAAGATTGTTTTAGGAGCGATGGGCCGACATTTGTATTATTACATAAAAAAATAAAAATAGACATAAAAAAAAAAAATCACTATTACAATAAAACGCTGTGAAATATTTAAATATTCTAAATATGTATTTATTATATATATATAATATATATGTACATTGCACATATATAGTCAAGTGGTTATTTCTACTATACCTACTTATATTAATATTAATTATTAATAGCTAAACAATTATATACATAGTCTGGCCATAAATAGTGTTATAAATAAAAATGAACAAAATATATTACTTTTGAATTTGGACTCTGTCATTTTTATATAGATTGTTTATTGTATTTTCTTATTGGCGTCATTATATTGTAAAATATTTTTGTGATATTAAATGGAGTGGGGAAGATGGCAGAACTGAATTTGCTGCATTACATAAAGTAGTTATGATACTAATACAATTTTTCTAATTTAAAAATACCCTCCATCTGCAAATGTAATATGTGTACTGGCCTATTGATAGGTACAATGAAACCTCCTCTGTTTGTGACAGAAAAAGATCTTAAAGAAATATAACTTAAATAACAAAAAATACACTTATGTATATATATAAAACTTTTAGTACAAAAAAGTGATTTAAATTCCTTTTCACATGTTTTATTAATTTTATTCGTAGGTGTTCACAATGAAGTGGGTAGATGAAGAAGGCGACCCCTGCACGATATCGACGCAGTTAGAGCTGGACGAGGCGTTGCGTCTCTACGAATTAAATCGGGACTCGGAGCTCACTATACACGGTATGTTATATTATATTAATTAATAAGTATTTATTTTAGTTTCAAACTTTACCTCTAGCGGGGTAGTTAGTGAAGACGACATGTCAAACTCTACGGTACCGGCTTATATAAATTTCACTTCGGCTACTGTTATCTTTCATCTTCGTTGGCAGATCCTCATGCTTTGTCTGAGACTCACTGAGATTGTTAGTTTTCTTATGCTAACAACAAAAAAAATTTGAAGTAATAAACGCATACGAATTTTGACGTAGCCGGATGTAGAACATGGCTCAGAGCGCTTGGACGGTTTCCAAGGGACGTGGATTCGAATACCTCTGCGTTCAAATTTTTTAACGTTTTCTAAAAATGTTTTTCACCTCCATTTTATGTATTTATAATATTTACTATTGTAACAATATATGCGCTAATAGAGCGTATATTGTTACAATAGTAAATATTAAAAGCAGATCTAGACTGAATAAATTATATTATTATAATTAAAATTAATTCGATTATTATAAGATAATTCGATATACACTGCATATTATGAGCACAAAAATTTTAGGTTAAATTATTAGTATTTATTTATTTGTGAATATTATAAAATATTTTGAAGGTGGAGACGAAAAGCTAGGTTACTCACATACATATCTTTAATTTCTACCATATTATTGCTTATATGTAGGTAATCCTGACGCCAATTTTTAAACAAAAACTTTTTTTATTTATATATGAAAATCCTCGTTTATGGTATTTGAATCTACATACAACGCATATATCAAGTTTCGAATGTAAAGGGGAAAAAGTACATGTTTTTACGTAATGTGTCACAAAAATTGCATTATTGTGGCAAAACCAGGACCTTTTATTTATTTTATGTAGATCAGCGAGTAAACTATATTAAACTGTAAACAAGAAAGAGAAAAATCGATTAAGGTGGATATAGCATGCATGAATATAAAAATTAAGATATTGTGTAGTTTTGATCGACGTCTTTAATTTTAAAGTAAAATCAAAATATTGTCTAAATATTTGTGTGAAAAAACCACAGACCTTACCTTTATACCTTACCCTTACCTTACCTTTTATAGATTAAAAACAGAAAGATACTTTGGTACATATTGATGGTACATATAATTACAAACAATTACAAAAACAACAACAGTTCTTATGTGACAAATTCGATAGTATTACATTGTTGCTGACTCTTGACATAATTTAGCAATATTTTAATAAGTTCGCTTTGTTATGTAGTATGTAAATAAATTCTATCCACATTATTCAGATCAACATTGTATAATAACTTTGATTTGTGTTTCCAAGAAAATTTAAGTATAATATTTAATTTGGATAACGGCACAGACTTGTCCATTAACATAAATGAATAATTTACTCGCGATTCCCCGTGGATTTAGATTTGTCAACCAAATGAAACATTAAAAGCTACATCGGTTCCGTTATCAAGCGTGTCCGCGTTACTTACTTATCGGGCGTTTCGCGCGAATATGCCTACATTCAGTGTTTACCCGGGAGGGTGTTGTAGATTTTCGCTATAAAATCCTTATCTGCCCGCATTGCGAATCCGGTCGGCCGCTATTACCATATTCAGATTGGTATGCCGTCAGCGCCGTTCCTCTCCTTTTTTCACCAATCCCCTAGGGGATCACGCGCATATCCAGTCACGTGCATTGGGTATTCTATCCCACTAATAAGTTCTGTTCCGCTGATTGCTTTAGTATTTTTTTGTCTCAATGTGCATCGATACTAATTGCGGTTCAGTTTTAACGTTGTATCCACTAAAAGTGGTAGGATAAAGATTGTCTTGATTTATTTGTTTTCTCGCATTCGAACGTTACAGTACACTTGATAGTAGCGTCTATATCCCAAGAGGATTTAGGAGGGTGGTTAAAGTTTGAGCGTTCCAAACCGAGAGTAAATAAAACAGGAGCGGCCCAAACTTGTATGCAAACAGGGGCGGAGGAAGTTGCTCTAATAAAGAACAAACATTGCGGAACGCTTTGGCGCCCAACATGGGCCAAGTTTGCTCGGCGATGCTTGTCGCTGTCGCTACGTAATTAGGGACATTTTAATTAACTTTGCGCGCGTTATGAACGCCGATTTCAAATTCTATTTGTGTTAATTGAATATGTGGCAAACGTGTGAAGCCGCCTTTGTTTGATATTATTCATTAATTCGTATGCTCTGCCAGTTTGGTAATTGCTTTTCTGTCGGAGACTTAAAATAAAGCTGAAAGTGCTTAAATTCCATGAATTCAATGCGGTCGGTCTTCAAAATAAGCGTGGTCGCTATTAATAGACTTTTTTCAAGACTGTCTCTTGAAATTATTGTGCTTTGAATTTTTTTTTGAAATGACTAAGGTACAAGTATGATTCAATTTATTTTAAATTAATTTATCGCAAATAGGCACGCACGACTTCTGTAAGCTTTATCATTATTATATCACCGTACTATTTTCATCACAGATTTAAAATTTTGAAATAATGTTAAATTCATATTATCTATATTTTTACACATGACGTAAATATATACGAAAATAAATTTAAGAGTAAAATAAATTGATTATAATTCACGTCATAACATTTGATTTAATAGGAACATGATTCTAAATAACCATTTCATAAATCCGAGTTAATTAATATTTATAAGAAAATACGTTAAAACTTTTAGTATTGAATTTCAATTTTCTTCAGCGTTCTGTTTTTCTCGCTGTGAACATTTCTGTGGTTTTGTTTGTATTTAGTTAGAAACGTAAAGCGTAACTAGTCCCAAGGCTTTGTGGAAACAAATACTCGCAAGACTTTGTTATACGCGAGCTTTGAATATCATTACGTACAACCAATAAATCAAGAAAATATATAATAATTTCAAACTATAAATTCTCTTATAATTCAAGTTGGCTGATGTTTGTTGTCAGAGGAAAATTTGTGCCAAGAGTGGTTCGTCAAATGGTCATGTAAAAGCTTTCATATTTATATTTTTCATATAGATCTCTTCTAATCAATACAAAAGTAAGTAATTTTTTATATTATGAACTACTCACTGTGATTCTTGTTAAAATTGCTTCTTTGAAAAGCAGCCTCTTTAATTTTTCAGATATATGTACAACAGTAGAAAGTTAGTGATTTGCAATAAACTGAGTTTCAAAACGTTATTTAAAATTTCAAAGGTCAGAATTCGTCATATAAGTGTTATTTTGCAATACAAGTATAATCAAAAAGACAATCATATTAAACGTGTATTAGTTTTTTTATCACTATTTTATTTTGTGTGTAAATATACAGTGTAAATATACTTAAATAAATTTATGATAATAAATAAGTTTCACTGAATCATCATTTCACGGTCATATATTTCTATATATTATAATGAATGTAGATAATGAAAGGAGTTCATAGTTCATTAATGTAGGTAAATTCTAGTAGAGGTCCCGGTGACACGTAAGCTACGTGTTGCCTTAGCAACGTGGTTGTCACTTTGTATAAATGTAAATGTCAAACACGTGATGTTTAAATTATATTTATTTTATTAATTTAATGTATTTCTGATGAATTATATTATGCACTTCATCTCTATACAAACTTAGCTGTTCGAAAATCGCACAATTTTCGTAAAAAGTTTTTATTCGACGTATCTCGGCTCACTACTTTATATGAAGTCGTTTTGTATCTGAAAATTGAGATATCTCCATTGCCACGCGGTTGAAGTCGCGGGCAACAGTTAAAATATTAAAATATCCGAAACAATATCATAGTCTTGACTTGTGAAGTTTCAAATTTGTTACTAATTTTAAAATGAACTTGTATGTAATAAAAACTTATCTAATAGGTGTGTTATATAGTAGAAGTAAAAATACTTCTCTCTATTTATTTATGGTAAAAAAAAAACTCTAGTAGTCTGATTGTATGGCATATTCTTACATAAATAAAGTTAATACATCGAAATATATATAAATAAACTTAGTTTAATTTAACTTAAAAAAATATACTTACAAAAATTACACTTTGCGCCCGAATTTGATTGCGTGCGTTGAACATTGCGTGTTGAGTAGGGGAACTTAACGCCGTGTTTTGTTTTGTAAGAGAGGGGAAATAAAAATAATCATACCCTTGAGTGGAGATCAAACTCGCAACCAATCGCATTAACAGTCAGTCAGACGACGACATTAGGCTACGATGGCTGTAATAATAATTAAGGTTTCTATGATAAATGATTTCACACTAACTTTCCCCAATATTAAATGTAATTTTTCTAATACCAATAGAAATCGTGGACATGCATGTAATTGTAGACGGTAACGACATCTCTTAATTTGCTTGCTTTATGTTTTAAATGTTACATATATAAAGTATACAAAAAAACAGCTTTACGCTCTTTCCCGCTTAGTAATGTAGGCAGAGAGAAACTAGTGTCAAGACACCGTTTTCCATTTTCCGTCCGAAATCGGTACATTACGTGATGAGGGGCGCAATTCAACGTTACGTTGCGTTATATTATGTTATTATCAATTTAAAATTACTTTAAAATAGATATTAAGTAAACCTGAGCATGCACTTTTTATATGATTAGAAAAAATAATAATAATGTAAATGAAGCTTATATAACTTTTTTAGTGAATAAATGTGGGTACAAAATATAAATATAAAATAACAATCTTATATAGGGAATTAAAATACTTTATAACATTTACTTATTCGATATTTTCTGTAATTTTATATACTAATATGCATTTGATAATCTTTTTTCCTTATACTTTAATTATATATAACGGTAAAGATTGGAACGATGTGAGGGAGCGTCAAGTTATAAAGCATTTAATTGATTTAATCATCGACTCTATTACTGGTGCGATGCACTCTAGTTCTCGTATGTTTATTTTTAATATAAAAACTAATACTATACTATTGGGACAACGTCTGACTTTAAACGCAATTGGTTGTGGGTTCGATATCTTCGCGTTATGATTATACTTAAGTTATTTTCATTTCTCCGCTTAGTGACCTAAGGCAAAGCGTTGAGTTCCGCCACCCTGCACGCAAATCTTAAATTCGAGCGGGAAGTGGAGAACGGAGTGTCTAGTGTGTGACACTAGGTTATCTCTGCTATGAAGGAAAAAGCGTGAAGCTAAAGAAGGAGATCAATTTAAAATTACTTCCTTTTTAATTTCTATTGATTCTTTTATGATCTCCGATTATTGAGAATTATTAAATTTATCAAAGACATACTCAATTTATCACAGAATTTTCAAGTGACGAGTAATGTCAATTTACTAAAAGCTTTTTGTGAAGATAATGTATTCAAAGGATAGTGAAATCCTTGCTGAAGTTCTTTGATTTCAGCATGTTATTTAGCTGTGACGGGTAATACCATTATATCATCCGAGTACGCTTTGAACTTGTACCTAAATCCTTTTATAAAATCCAGCCTAAGTTAGCTCTAGTTAAAAGGCATTCATCCTATGTTGATACAAAGTGCGAATCTGTTTAACTTTACGATATGTAGACAACATTCAAGTTATTGATTATTATTGAAGTTAATGATATTTATTAAATAAGAACCATTTTAATATGATATTTATATATTGTAATAAATATAATATTATAATAAAAATGATAAATATTAATTATTATTAGTCTGTATTTTAATATTTGGTCATCGATGAAACACTCGACTGTTTCGATGGTCGGCGTCCGCCGCTATGCTACTTCAATCCCGTGTCTCGCTTATTTCTTCTCTTCACAAAAATGACAATCCGGTTCATACTTGATATGATCACCGAGCGTGTCGCGAGGCGCGTGGCCAATCATCATCTTATTCGATGGCGAACGACCGAACGGAAAGACACTCTTAATGAGCTCTAATAACATCGTTACACTTACACCGCTACGTTAAATAACTTAGGTTATTGTTCCGAGACGAATGGTATTACCTATTATTTTAATGATCGACGAAGGCCGCGGCCGTAATTGGCGGCTCCGACTCCGCTCTCGTCGCGTCGCGTCGCGTCGCATGGGAAACGTTCCAAACAGACAAACAGTGGCGTTGAGAAAATCTGTGCGCGTACGCGTGTTTTTCGCCGCGCTCGCAGCCGCGCCGGTGACAAGTTTGCATTATGAAATGTCCGCGCCGATGCGGCGAACGTAGTGGCCGCGAGTGTCGTGCTTGTTTCGATGGTGATTACGTGAATAGTGCCGCCGGAATGGAAGCGTTGACCCCGCCGCCGTTCGTGTCGCCCGGGACGCCGGCGTGCAGTTCGACCGGCGAGGTGCTTTTGTGTTTGTTTTTGGTCAACAACGACGTTTTTGCGCAACGATTGCGGCGTCCGTTCCTTTGTTTACTTTCCTATCAGACTCTGTGGTATCGCAGCTGACTCGATCGTTCTCAATTGCACCCGGGATTTTCCACTGCAACTCTCATTACATATATCCACTGTTTAGAGAATTGAAATGTTTTGTTTGTTCTGTGCCGATAAATGGCGGAGGCAAAGTTCGCGATTCCCGCCTGTTTAGGATTAAAATCGTCGCTGTTTGAATTGAATCGATAATCAATTGGAACGGTATTAGTCGCTTGGATAGGTATGTGAAACTGAGCTCAAACATTTATTATGTACGGATCGCTGTGCCACAATGAATTCACTCGTTCTGTTATCTAAACTGAAATAGCTGATGGTAGTAAAATAAGTGCACTCTTATACAAACAACACAAATGCTTCTTTATCCAGATCAAAATATGAAATATACCTCCATGGTTAGTTATCTGACCTTTTAAGTACTATACAAAAAGTATAAAATATCATTGCCGTGAGACTGCGAGTGCAGAGTTTTTAACTAAATACTACTAGCACATTGATGTTTGAAGACAAAGGATTTTTGAATATCGAAGTATAATTTATTACTAAATTTCCTAAAAACTCTTTGACATGGTGTGTTAGGTATTTTATTATTATATAGACTTACGCCTAATTCAAAATCTAAGTAAAACGTGTATACAAAATATACATGAATTCACCCAATCTACTTCCAAACTATGCAAATGGATCCGCCACAGCCGGAAAATGCTATATCTAGTGAAAATATAAATTCATATGCTGTTTACAATTTATTTGTATTCATTGAAATAAAAGTTAGCTTGATTTATAATTATGACTGTTATTATTGTTTAATTATCACAATGTGCATAAAATAAAGTACATATTATGTTGGAATAGCTTACGTAGTATCACAATTATTCGTCAACTGATAAAGCAGTAGTTAGTTTCTTGATGTTGCATAAAATACTAATCGCTGTACTTACAATTTCAAACTCAAAATGCATTTTACATATGTAAATAAACATTTAAATTTGCAATTTTGTCGAATTATTACCAGTAGGTAGGTTTTGAAGCTCTATGTTAATTTATAGTCTAGACTCTGTTTACTAGAGGTATGACCTTTGTAGCGTGGTTGTTAACGTATTTTTTTTTTATTACAAGTAGAGTCAATTGGACGCAGAAACGTAAATTATCATTTAACTAGCATTAAATCTGTCAGTTGCACTGATTCCAATTCCATTTTTTTTGTATTATTTGTTTATATATACATGAAGAATCTATTATTATTAAAATATAGGGGCAAGTGGGGCAGTGGGGCAACGTCTGACTGTAAACGTAATTGGTTGTAGGTTGGAATCCCACTCGAACATGGCCACTCAACTCGCAATCTATATAAATTTATTTTGGTCTCATAATTACAAAATATGATTGTCTAACATTTAACGATATGTAAGTGGTACGTGTGTCGTTTTACTGTTGTGGCCATAGCCTTATAACTTATAGGCCAGTATCCCGTGAAGCCTTGATCTCAGTTAGTGTATGACTCATATGCAGATGTGGACTGGTCTAACAATAAACTACGAATGGCTTGTTACATTATTAAATCATTACAATTTGAGATCATCTCAATTTAATTGTTGTTTGTTATTATTTAAAAATATATATTTTTTAATTCAACATACCTAATGAATCTAGTCTCTTGTTCGGTGCTGAGTGATAAAACTCATCTAGCATTGACTAAAGCCTTAGTTTAATGAGGTAAAGTTTATCAATAGTATTCATATAAAACTTCCCATACGGACTGAATGACTGACAGACAACGTACAGCTAAACCACTACTACTGGGCGTACAATAATATTACCCAATACTTAAAGGGTAAGGAGAAAACTATATGTATATATATATATATTGATTATTGTATTTAAAAAAAAAGTTTGATTTACGTTATAAATTACCAAATTACCATAACTAGTGTCAACACACTCCATCCTCCACTTTCTGCCCGGAATCGAGACATTGCCTGTACAATACTAATAACAATGGCAATATTATATAAAAAAACCTACGAAATAAAACAAAAAAATTGTGGGCAAAAACTAGTTAAAATATATAGATTTGCCCGTGTAGGATTTAAACCTGTTAAATTCACACTAGTACTGATATTAGACACGCTAGATTTATTTATTAACTTATTATTTTTTATATTAGTATTTTAGCCTATTAATATTAGTTATTATTTATAAGCATTTTAGTCTCATCAAAAGACTTACTTTACCAATTTCTCAATTTCCCTACTAAACCGAGGAACATGTTTGATGTTTAAACAATGCATTTCATCAGAAGTAATGTTAAATCTTTGCATTGATAAATTAATAATAAAAAGCATATTACTCTTATAACAAGACCATCGACTGACACAAGAAATCCCCTTGTCATTTATTTATTTATATTATTGGGAAAACAAACAGCATTTACAACACATACATTTAACACATAAGAATCATTTCATTGGCCATTTAAGTTTGTACTTATACACAAAACATGAAGTGAATAATAAAAAGAAAAAATATATAATACGAGCGATCCCCTCGCGGCTTCGCCCGCGTGAACTATATCTGTTTCGTATTTTCGTAGGCATTTTCGTAAAACTATGAAATTCCTGGCCAAACTAAATAAAACGGCAGAATAAAGTAGCCTTTGTTTGTTCCAAGACCGTCAAGTTTCTCTATATAAAATTTCATCACAATCGCTTCAGTGGTCTAGTAATGGCGTCACAAACAGTCAGAGTTACTTTCGCATTAATACTAGAACACTTAAACACTATTAAGGGCATAATAAATTATATGATTATTAAATGCTACACGAGAATAAGTTATAATAAGCAATTAGTTTAAAATGTTTAAACAAAATAAAAAAGATTTTGAAACACTTAAAGCGTGTGAAAAGCTGCTGAACTGAGGCGGTTGTATTTACGCACATACTTAAGTTAAAATTTATAATTTAATTAGACTTTATTATGGCTGGCTTTAATGCTCCTTATGTTAGTGACCTGCCTCTAACAGCTGATTTATCTCGTTTTTCTCACACAAACTCGTTTGGAATCGTGAACAGTGTTTAGACTCGTATCACACTCCGCCATCGAATCTGCTAACCTGTAGCTTTAATATGTATGCAGAATGCACTTATAATATACAACTGATACTACTATATTATATTTTGTTTTTTTTTCTCCAGCTTCAAGCTTCTTCCCGCATAGAATAGAGAGAACCTAGTGTTAAGACACCATATCGCTTTCTCTCTCTTTGTATCTTTCAACAGAGCAGTGAAATGAAAATAATTAAATGATGACCATTCCGTCGATTGGCAATGGAACCTAAAATTACAGTCACGCTATTGCAATGCGCTTCGATAGCCCATACTTTGTTTTAAGTAACATATTTTTTCCCCACGTATCTACTACAGGAAGAAGATAGAACATAACATGCTAATGCATAGCGATTGTTCCTTCCACCGGTTATTGAACTGAAATTAAAACAATTCAAATATAATCATTCTTCCGAGGCAGGATCGAACCACAACTATCGAGCTTACGGTCCACGACCACGACCATCAAATAAATCTCAATTTAATTTTATAATGTATATTTACAAGAAAATTAAGACCGTGGTGTAGTTGAGTTGAACCTTATTGAAATCTAAGCTTGTGGGCCTGAAACCTTTTCAGTTAAAAGTTTATGTATACGACTTTTATTAGATTCTGAAAATAGCGTGTAGTTAAAAAATATGTCACTTAAGTATAAAAATATTCGAAAGTGGATTTCTGTTGTGTAAAATACAGAATTCCAAGGGGACAATTAAACATATATATATATACAAATTTTTAATTTGGGTAAAATTCCTAAACAATAACACTGGTGGAATCACGAATGCGCGAAACCTCAGATTTATGAGGGAATACGTGAAAAAAAATTCAATTGAAAGAAAATTCAGAGCGAGGCGTCACGGCTATAACAAAGCGATGCCATTAGGCACCGCAATGACACAAAGGCAGCAATAAAATATATTATGATTTCTTTTTTCATCTCCAGATGGAAACATGAAAACTTCGTTGAAAAAGTTTTTAAAAAAGAGTTCTTTAGGTCCGTGTTGGTCGTCTTGTACTAGTAACATGAATTGTTTTTTGCGCGTTCTTATATATAATATTAAATTCTTCCGTTATTTACTGTGCAAATAGAGGACTAAAAGAGGATTTTCAAATTCAATTTGTTTTAAAGGAACGGGAAAGAACTTACAGCCAACTCGTAATTTATGTATTATGATTTCTTTCATATCTTGTTAAATGTAATGTACAGTAAGGTACGTAAGTAAGGCCTTAGTCGCTTACTCATAAATATATTATTTTCTTTCTTATTTGCTTGACCATTCTAGTTTATTCTAGTAGTGGTAGTAGGGGTCTAATTTGAAAAAGACATATTTAGAAAACGTATAAAAATTTGAAAGGTTGAACGGTTGAAGCTTGAACGGTTTGCAAGAGGCGCGGGTTCAAATCCCGCTGCGTTCAAATTTTTATACGTTTTCTAAATATGTCTTTTTCGTTTTCCTTAGTGTGGTAATAACACTTTTAAAAAAAATGTTAAAAAAATATAGGGGTCTAATTTTTTTTATTTCAAAAATGTTTACGAAAGAACCGTACATTATCTCCGGGAATTTAGAAAAAATACTATTTGCAAAATCAGCTTATAAAATGTAGGTTATTTAAGCTTAAAGTATAAGTAAAGTAGTGCAGTCCAAATAAAACTTTTTAACCGGTTTCTGTGCTCATAAGAAATATTTATCGCTTTCACATTCCACACGTGCTAAAAGAGATCCTTATTAATAAAGATTTAAAAATTTATTAATATCGAGATCACTTAGATCGATTTATATCATATGTTCGCAACTTGCATTTACACCGAATACCAAATGGCTGTGTTCCGCAATTACTTTCACTCAAGGCCGAAAATTGTACTTTGTACTCAATATAATCCTTATTAAAAGGCCATAAGATCTACGTTCACCTAATATGTATGTTATGCAATAGTGAACTTTATTGACATTTGCTATAGAGGTTAAAATAATTTGTCACATATTTCTGCATCACTTCATTTCCCTGCGTGCGACTGTCTCACTTTCCCTCCTATGGTATTTATTAGAGACGGATTCAGGGTTCTAGGTATAAAACGATCTAGACTGTTAAGAGAAAGTCAAAGTTACGACGAGACGGCTTTCTAGTAATATACGAATTTTGTTTATATTTAGATTTTATTAATAATTAATATATATTTTTTTATTTCAATATATTTTTTCTCTTCAGTTAGGCTCAAGTGACTTAGTTCTCCGCTTTCAGCCTATTTTATTGCTGGATGACAGAACCCTCCGTTGTATTTACACAGATTTTATAAATCATATATATATATATATATATATATATATATATAATTATAAATTAATTGCTTTACATTTTAATTAATTAATTTGTATGTAGTAAAAATGTAGGTCACCAAACCGGTCGTAGGCAAGGTAATGTGTATGTGCTTATAATTTATGAGTAAAAAATTGTTTCGGCCTTTATCGAGGATATCCTTATGTGGAGGAAACAAAACGATTACGGGTAATATAAATAAAACAATTAAGGCTAAACACCATCATGGCACAGGGGGAGTTGTTTGTATCTTTACGCGATGGTTGTAGATTAGATGTAGATTAATTTAATATTTAGAAGCAATCAATATTAATCAATATTTATTAATCAATATTAAAAAAAATGTTATTATATTTTTAGTAAGCATTTTTGATATATTTAACTGATTGACTTGTATGTTGAATAAATACTATTAATAAACTGGTATACAGTTGTGCAAGTTGAACCTAAGAGCCTCACATTTAAACGGAAATTAACGTTTTAAATGAACTATATTTATTAAATATTTTAATATACATGCTAGTTTCTCATCGTACCTTTGCCAAATACAAAACTTCAATTGAATTAATAATTAATAGGCACGGATTTAATTATACTTTGTACGTGTATTTTCAAAATACATATACACCTTAATTATTCTATTTGTATAACCAAGTTGTTGAAATACCGCTATCATAGCTTCTCGCCAACAAAGATAGCACAATCTTTCAAATTAAACCATTACATGCTTGTGAAATATCTTCTTTTGATATTTTGTAATCTCACACAAATTATGTGTCGTTAAGATTTAGAAACAAAGCAATTATCGACTTATGACTCGGCTTTGCTTATATATCTGATTACGGCAGTGTTGGTGAACTTCGATTCGATTCTTATTAATATTCGATAATTGATCTCGATAACTTAAATTGTAAACTTATGTTTTATTATAGTTGTATCTATTATAAAATCTATTGAAAACATCCCTTACTGAATGACTTACAGACGACGCAAAGACATTACTGGGTGTAGGAAGCTGAAATTTGCTTTATAGGTTCCTTAAAAAGTGCCGTAAACTACTAAAATTCCTAAAAACCAAAAAAATGAACAATTTAGTCGTGATGACGTACAGACAGACAAAGACACAGACGGACAGGCAGATAGAGTTACTTTCGCATTTATAATATTAGTAGACTGAAGAGAACATAGCGGTAACTAATTTTATTCAACACTTTTCGCCATTTAAAAAAAATTACGAGATGAACAGAAAGCAACTTGCTCTATGAATATGAATTTTCGCGTTTAGTCATTATTCATGAAAACTAGAAAAAATATATTTTAAGTACAAGCAGAACTTACTGCTCAGCGTCCAGAGCCCTTGGACGGTTTCCGAGAGGCGTGGGTTCGAGTCCCGGTACGTTCAATATTTTGTATACGTTTTCTAAAAATCTTTTTCATATATCCTAAGTGTGTGAAATGTAGTTTAAAAAATGTTACAAGTCCCAAACTTACATCTGTAATGGATAAAATTCTTGTATTTGATTTAAAGAGCAAGGCACTAGTTGGTGAATAAAATGAATCAATAAATTAATGAAACCTCAGTCTAACCGTGACCTTTGATTGAATCTATAATTTGCGTGAATCTTTAGTTACTGCATTGAGTGTTTTTAATGGATTTTTATGGGTTTTTAGTTTTGTGATAAAAGATATAGAATAATAAAGCAATAAAAGAAATAGTAACATCTTATAGGTCGTCGTGGCCCAGTAACAGCGTCTGTCTGTAAACGCGATTGGTTGTGGGTTCGATTCCCACTGGGGGGAATTTTATATTTAAATATCTTCATTTCTTCAGTCTGGTACCCAAGACAAAGCGCAGCGCAGTTTTCCGCCACTGCCACGCAATGTCTCGATTTTGGGCGGAAAGTAGAGAACGGAGTGTCTTCACACTAGGTTCTCTCTCACTAAAAAAAGCGTGAAACTAAAAAAATATTTATTGTAATTTTTAAACTATATAAAAGGTGTTAAAGCATATTATCTTTATGGATTTGTGTCCCATCTCCAATTAAATGTGACGTCGACAATCAAGATGTCCTTTTCTTATGTATCTCGACGAATAACTCGCACGGCTAATGTACCAATTTAGCTTCATACCAAATGTATTAGGTCGGTACTATACTGAGAGTTATATAGTGTTTTAGATTTTTTTTACATGTATAGGTTATACTAGCAACTAGCTGTTTCGTATTTTCGGCGGCCATTTTATAAAACAACGAAATTCTCGGAAGAACTAAAACATATGGGGGAAGTAGCCTATCTTCATCCCAAGACTCAAATATGTATATATATAAAATTTCATGACAATGGCTTCAATAATTTGGGTGAGAAGACGTCAAAGACAAAGTTACTTTATAACATTTATTATATTAGTAAGGATTTACAAAATTAATCTCTTCACGTTTTTTCCCACGCAGCAGCTTAGTCAGAAATAATCTAATGGTCAAGAGACATATATATTTTTTCTTATAAGAGTATGTGAAAATAGGAATTTCGTAATTATTTTTAAGTCTTATTATTAAGTCTTATTGTGTGACATTTTGAAATGTTGTTGTATTATTCAAACCTGCTACATTAAAGCGTAATTTGATTACTTAAGATTAGTTTCCTTTGTATTATAATACTTAATGCCCAGCTTTTGTACTATACAATATATAAATATTGCAGTAAAATCCCACACTGCAGTTTTTTTAATATTTCCTATAAAACAGTTAAAAAATTAGATTTATCAACTAAAATGGTAAATGGTTAAACTGTTCTGCGATTATTATTTATTTTAAACGTATACTAAAAAAACCGTTAAATTTGAGTTTTGACCAGTTGATAAATCTTAAATTGTACTTGGAAAATAATAAGGTTTTTCATACGTACGGACATTCACAGTATTAGATGCATTTTAAAAATTAACACAAGTTTTAATTGCATTGAAACAGTGTCTAACTGTATTCCCGATTGATTGTGAGTTCGATTACCAGTCGGTGGAATGATCATAATTTAATTATTTTCATTTGCTCCGGTCTGGTGAACAAGACAAAGCGTGGACTTGAGGTCCGCCACTCCACACGCAATGTCTCGAATTCCGACGGAATGTGAAAAACTGAGTGTCTCGACACCAGGTTCTCCTTGACTATCCTGCTATGGGAAAAAACATGAAGCTCATGATTATACAAAAGCTTTTCAAAGATTAAAAAAAATCTCGAATATTCGAAAGTTCTGTTAGGTTATTTTGTAATGTTTGATTCTACAGTTACATGTACAGTACATACATATATTCATTTCCAGGTATATGTACGGTAGTATAATATAAATAAATTATAATTAGTCGTATTTTGTAAGAATATGGTAACAACATCTCAGTATTATTTCAATTTGATGATCAGTTTGTATGAAGTGATTAATCTAGATAAGAACAATGCAAAGATGAATGCCGTTATGAATTCAATAGTCTGTTTTGTTTGCATGAAGTCACGAGATAAAAATTTGTAACTTTGTTGATTTATTATGACTTTGGCGTCCGTTTGAATAATTTTATTACTGTTATTATAAAATTTGATTGGATTTTTCCTTATTACGGGTCGGAATGCTTGGAATTTCTTTGTCTATTTTACAATAAGAAGTTCATAAGTAAGAAGCGCTACTATAATTACAGTTTGGTTGAAAATTAATTTAAGTTTTGAGTTGACGGGCATGCAAGTGACATATCTTTGCCACGGAGAACACAGTGACAGACGAAGCTGTCAACTGCTGAGTGAGTTACGGCTGTCAATTATTGGAGCATTCTAAAGTCTACGTAATTGTTATTATTCTCACAATCATATAAGGCTACTAATACTTTCTTTTGAAGTTTCAGATGGCAGTTCTCCCTTGTTAAAACTTTAGCTAATTCATTGTAAATTAAATCGGACAGAAATATACATAAAATACAATAAGGTATATTAACTTAATGATTTTTTCATATAAACACACAATTACACAAAAAAAGTATAAGAAGGCAAAGGCGAATATAGATTTACGTACCTAATGTGTGAATGTACCTGGTAATTTTATGCTTTGTTGTAATGAAATACATTCATTATATTTACAACAAATTTTACTCTTTAGAATACACAAATGGATTATATTAACAGATGTAAAATATAGCCTTTCGTTCGTAATAACAACATTAATATCTTGCAAATTAACACAACTTGGTGTGCCTCAGACCTAAATATCTGCTGAGATAATTGGCCGCAATTGCTCAGGCCTCCTGTGCTGATTTAGACTGAGTATGGCGGCTCCATTCTTAATAGTGTATATTATTTTCAAAGTTATACGGTACGGCTCTCAATTTAATTCTCCAGTACTTACTAATAACTTACGACCCCTTTCTACGAATATTTAGGCGTACGTAGGAGTATGAGATTTGGCATAGTTAAAGTACATATGGAGAAGGAATGTACGGAGCCAATATTTTTATGGTGATGCATTAGAAACAAGTTAAATTAATTAAATTTGAATACGTATTGTAATTAACTTAAATAAGTAATACTGACACTAACGGATGTTTGACATACACTTTTGAATAAAGTAACATACGAGTATACTTTGTATAGGCAACTTTGGTTTTACGTGTTCAACGGATCTATTGGATTATTTTAAATTTTCGTTGTTTACTCTTATTATTTTGATTCAAATAGCATTATTATAGGCAAATTAATCATTTTATGTAACGTGGTTTTTATAATACTGTATCGGTAGAGCTTCATGTAAATGTATACCAATGAATCGATAGATAAATTAAATGTTTTGGTGTGAATTTCAAAAAAAAATATCAAATGGGCATAGGTTAGACTAATATTTTAGTTTTATTACACACATATATGATTGCGAATGTCGTGTCCGACGGTCATGGTTCGCTAGGCGCATCCGGTGTGAAAATAGCTAACTGTCGCTGGGTTAGGCTGCCTACATACTAAACCAATTATAATACTTTTGAATTTTGTCATGTAAATATACGTATATTATATAGTAAATGTATTTAGATATAGTCACATAGATACTTGTGTATAGGTACGGACGGCTTGACGCGCTCTGTTTGTTCTAAGAAATTTTTCGACGTCAATATTCTTCATTCTATTATTAAGTGTATTCTGTACTTACTGAAGACTTCTATACTTTTAATGTACAAGAAATACTGTTTTATATACTATTTAATTTATTGTAAGCATTTTACAATATGACATTTGATGGAAATTTGCTTATAAATATATATTTTTTATATATTTAAACATATTATAACACTACAGAAACTACGGTCTGTACACATTATTATTATTATTCCTACTACTACTAGTGTTTTATTTAAAAATCAGTTTTTAATTTATTTTCAAAGTCTGCGTGCTATGTTTAGGTGTTTTCATTTTATTCTATTACATTCGACCTGACACAAAAAATAGAATTACCCTTAGCACTGGTCGACATTTATGCGTATGCAGATCAAAGTCACAAAAATAACTTAACAGATCTGGTGACATTTTAGACTTATTAGTGCAAAAGCATTCATGAATGAATGCATATGAACGGAAAGGGGGGTATTGAAGTAGATTTTAATTCATATTTAAAATTAAACACTAACCGGCCTCATTTCGTGGTGTATGCCCGAGTATCTGACTCTATCGCGTTTGGTTGTGGGTTCGATTCCCACGTGGTGGAATGATCATAATGTATTTATTTTCATTTCTCAACTCTGGTGTAGAAAACGAAGCGCGTTTTGAGGTCCACAACTCATTGTAGAACAGCGTGACGCTGAAAAAAAGACTTTATTTACTTTAAGAATTATTTAATATAGAAGAGAGAAGCTAAAATGCGTTTTTAATATTTTTGCTAAACAAAGTAATGTGCTTTTTACCTTTTAATATTTAGGCTGTTCGTGTATTGTGATTTCTTTTTAATTAATATCCTTTGTGGTCTTCCACAGCGGTTTTTCTCATTGTACATACATAGTTTTCGGTTTCCTAATTCTGTCTAGTTTTTCTAATATAAACGAAAATATGACACTTGTTTATTTGTCTATTTTATTTTTTTAAATATGAACAATATTTTGTTATTTACTTACAAAAGAAAGAAAAGCTAAGTTTATGGTTCTTCTATTCTACATTAAGAATAAACACGCATCTTGCAATACGCAGTGAAGTCGAAACGTTCTATTTAAGTACTACCCGTGACAAGATTTTCATATAAATAACGTTTTATATAACATTCAATGTGTTTCAATCATGCCGTATCGCGCTGCGGACTAGAATCGTAAACTGGAGCCTCCAGGGGCATTCTACTAAAATCAGGATATTGCTAAATAAAATGTGACTCACTGCTTTTTAGGACGTCGTCTTTACACGGAGAAATGTACGGTGAAAGTGTATTTACTTGAAAAAATGTGCTCTGTTTTTTTATTGGTGAAACAGTTGTTTCGTTGGTCTTCTGTGTTATTGCAGTCGTGGGAACTTGTGACATTATACTATTCATATTTCTTATAGTTCATACAGCTTTTTGACTGTCGCGTTTGACAATATTGTTACGACTTCCGTTTTTACGTAAATATTTATCGATTTCACATTATGTTTCTTATTTCGACATTGTATTTAAATATTGGTCGACGTTGAGTTCTTGAGTTCTCTCTGACTACCCCGCTATGTGTATGGAAAAAGCATGAATTTATATGTACTTAAATATTGATGTAGGCTGCTACAGAACATGCTGTATTCAATTCTAAGTAATTTAGATATTTAGATATCTGCGATTCCTTAATTAAAATTAAGCTGACTTCGCATCGGTACAGATACACATTTTATTGTCCATTAAATGTTAATTAATGTATCTGAGCGTGGAAGGGAAATTATTCACTCTAAAAACTGAAAATCAAATAAATTTTCATTAACATTAAAATATCGCTAAATAAAATTAATCATGTTAACAATTATGTATGTACATTGTAAGTATAATCGTATGCGAACTCTTGAAGAGCTCGTGACGTAACTGTTTCACCTTGAACAGACCTTGCGCATTTTTGGAGAGGCACTGTTCTTGGTTATCAAGACTATTAGTAACATATACAATTGTGGGAATGAGGATGTTATGTCTGCCAATCTATAGTTTTATCTCAGTTAAAAGTTAATTTTTTTTATTAAAAATAAGAAGGTACATTCATTCATGATTTCATTAATTTTTGGAACGTTAATCAATTTACCACCGGTTCACTAAAGTTAATGCCTTAGACCTGAGAAGAACCGGCACAAGAAACTCAGCGGGACTTATATTTCTTTTTTTTTCAATACAATAATTTACAGATTTATTAGTGCCAATGATACCTTTGAAATAGACTGGAGCAAGCATTTCATTCCCAAGGCAAGTTGTCATTCTATCTGTATGGAGATCTCTAATGCTAATACAATTTGGAATTATTCATAAGACATACATTAAATTGACAAAATAAATGTAACACACTACTACCATATTTTTGACTTCGCTTATATAAAGTGACATACACGTTGCTAAGGCAACGCGTAGTATACGCGTCAACGGGACGTCTAGTTTTAATTATTTTTTCTTCTTTTAGGTATATACTGCACTCTCTAGTGACACAATTCTATTCTCTTTGTCTAAACCTCGCACAAGGTAGTATATGATATTTAAAGTATAGAATGTATAAATAAATATTATAGTACATATTTTTTCTTATTATCTTCTTGTTATCCGAGAAGAGAACGGTAGCTAGCTATCTACAAATATTTTTCAAATTCAATGAGCGTAATTTCTGGTGTTTTTCATATAATATAATAAAAACTGAACAATCATCTATATATAAATTAGTTAATCGTAGTAATTTGAAATTGAAAAGCAATAAGACACGTAGTTTCTTTGTGTTTTTTTCCAGTACCTATATAAAAACAGCCGCTTTAGCATTATAAACGGCCGCTTAATAGTAAATGTTATTTTGTTAGGATGTAAATAGATCAAGTAAGAATTGTACTTATTGTATAGCCTCATCGCCTTATCCCGCATAGCAAGACCCACAACCATGATATAAGTGTGTATATATATATATATATATATATATATATATATATATGTGTATATATATACATGTGTATATATATACTTAATAATTATATAAGAAATGATAATCTATTAAATATTGACACATTTGAATTTATATTATATTTTTCAAGAGTATGAAATGCTAAAAATGTGGTTATTTATAAAAAATAAAATCATGTCGAAGAATCATAAAATATAAATTTTTTAACAATGTATTTGAAGGCTTTTTTATATTAATATAACATAAAACGTAGATAGTTTTATTTTATTTAGGGTTAGAATAAAATAATTTTCATAAAATTCATAATAGATTTATATAGAGTTTATTAGTAATAGCTTTTTCGATTGTCTACTGTAAAACGGTTAGATGTTCTATATGAAAATCCGATAGTGTCTTATTCTATCTTGAATCATTTTTCAGCGAGCCAAAATCGTTATCTGAGATTGCGTTCGCTAAATAGTATATATGCTAGAATAATATCGATGAATTATACGACTGTTTTGATATAAACCATTTATATATTCGATTTCTCCTATATTTGGAATTTCTCGCGGATTGTACAAAACTATTTAACTTTTCAAGCTATTAGGCACAAAGGTATCATAAAATGTACCGAGCTCTTTGACAGAATTTTTACCGGTTTCAAGTTACTATAGAACAGACTGGTTCACTGTATTTGGTACTTAAGCTGAGTTCACCCGGTAACAGCAAAAGTACTGTTTAATTACAAGCCGTTGTCCACATGTCTCATTTTTTGTCGAGTGATATACGAGTATTTTTTTTCAGGTTATACACATTCTTTGACAATCTATTCGGAAAAATATCGCGATAGTCGTCCCGTCGAGTTTAAAGTTTTTGTTTCTACGAAATGAGATAAAAATGTCGGCTAGAAATTATTATTATATTTTTTATCACAATAACCTTATTACATTTAAAACATTTTATTTGAAACTCAAGAAATTAAACTACTTGAATGAAATGCTGCAGGGACATTGTAATATTAGTGAATAATGTTGGTTTCCGTTTTAGAATGGAGCTCGCAGAATGGAGCTTTAGTATCTTTGATAACGTTTACGTGTCTGGTAATTTTATCAGGCGTCGCTGAGACAATTCCGCTTTATTCTTGGTGACAGATGGGATTTACCACCCACCTCACCTCAACACACCTCGACTAAAACCATCCTTACTTAGATAAGCTGACTCACTTTGAATTCTAGACAGTTTTGGCAAATATAAAAGAAATGTTTAATACATCTAGCATAGTCTGTCACTAAATGATAACATTAAATAGGTTTTATATGATATCAGTGTATTTAATAAATTAAAGCATGTGATCAATTTTGAAAAAAAAATCTATGGTGTAATAATTTTACAATAAACCCAAAATCACCTCGCCTATATCTAGTGTAAAACATCAATAGTGTAATAAGGAATGCAGTGATGGAATTTATAACTCATCTTGGTACGTTTAAGATAGTGAAAATGATCGTGCTCTCGAATATATTCCGCGGAAGTCATACGCAGCAACAAATAGCGAGTGAATTAAATGATAACAGCCACAAAGAAAGACCTTCTTGTTTAGTTTCACAAGGTTCATTAAAATTAAAACAACGGACCAAAACTCACGACAATATTAAAGATATTATAGAAAGTGAAGAAAACACAAATACATTGAATAATGAAAAAAGACTATCAAATAGTGTGGATGCCATAATTACACACAATGATGCCAAAAGTAAAGTGATATGTAGTGCCAAAGGTTTATTAGAAACAAATTTAGATGATCTATTTAATGATGTACAGAAGCTTGATGGATGGGTCGTCGAACCAAAGAGTTTAGGTGCAAGTGAACCTATTTTAAGTTTTAATGAAAGTAATACAAAAACTATTAATAAGCGTGAATCTCTCGTGTCTGAGAATGACAGTGAAGGTGATCAGGCGACTGATAGTGATTGTATGGACGAAGCAGCTCGCGAGCAGAGGAAATGTATGGGGGCGCGACGGTTCGGACACATGCTGAGGAGGGTTTTGTCTCGCAACGGTGAGTTACTAAGTATTTAGTACACGATTGAATTTCTCATAATATATTTGCTCTATTTTCAAGTCAGTAAGAATAGATATTTATTGATTCCACAATAAATGCAATAGAAAATAGTTTCCCATAGTTATCAACAATCGAAGCGCTGGATGACATTACTTTCTACGGCGAGTCACACCGCTTAATAACAAAGACCATCATAGCGATAGAAAATAAAAATAAACGATAAAACGCTGAGGTTGAGCATGTTGAATTGAAGCGGCGTCGCTCATTTATTTGTTTTCAATTGTAGCAAATTGCTTCTGCCGCTGTGATTGGGATGGTCTCCGTAAATCTCGTTACGATCGCGGTGATCTTATCTTGTGTACCCTAAATTACTTTGATGACACTTTTTAAATACTTCTTTGTACCAGTGTCACAATTTTTTATAGTAACTCATGTGATTTGCTAACTTTATATGGTTTTTAAATAAAATTTGTTGATGCATTTGTTTTAACTTATAATAATAATAAAATTCAGTGTTTCATATTCACCAAAAGTTTGTTTCGTTTATTTTCGTATTCGAAAATGAATATTTTTATTTGTATTTGGTTACATTACAAATATGATTATAATTTTAAAAGTAATTGGCTATGACGTTTGTATGTGCAGCTTAATGCACCATGAAATATTTCAAGTTTTATTTGTTTTGCTCTCACATCACAGTGCGCCGCCATCGTTTGCGAAGCCTGTTTATCTATTTAGTGGCATCGCAATCAATCATCGTGTGGTAATTATATGCTGGCTCATATATCAAATTCTGCATTTATTGTATATACTAATATATATATATATATATCAAATATAATTTTTATTTAATTAAATTAGTCTACTTCAAAGAAATGAAACTATTTTAACCGGTATTTTCGAATACCAAAATTACACGCGATTAATCCGGTTAAAATAGTTTAATTTCAAAATGTGTAATAATCGCGAAAATCATAGAGATTATTATACTTCAAAGAATTCAATTGGCGAGCTTGGAGCTGGCCTGGTGGCGTGATTCTTTTCCCACTGTTCTTAACTTTCTTAATCTGGTAATCTGCTTTTATTGAAACATTGGACTTGCAAAACTTTTCATTTTACATTGTTTATATGAGAAATATATTTTATTATATAAAAAAAGTCGTTGTAGCGCAGTTGGTAGTGTTTGATTAGTGGAAATAGTGTGCAAATATTTTGTAATATTTGGCAAGTTTGAGATGCATAGAAATTATAGTTTTATGGAAATTGGTCGATAATTTATATTCAATTTTTGTTTTAAGGCTATTTTAACATCCGTTTAAGAGGCTAAATTGGATGGCAACACCTATCCCAGAGCGTTATCATATATATTTCGTCGCGTGGCTGTAGCTCTTATATTTTTTCTAGTCCATCTGATTTTAACTAATATTTTAGTTAGCTAAAATTTTACAAAGTTATGTGTTGGCCATAAGTATAATTGATATGACGTGGCATTTTTTCATTATCATTACATTTTTATAACAGAAGTGTATGTGGGTTGTCAATATATGATATAATTAAAAAAAAAATTTTTTATGAAAGATATGTAAATTTCTAAATTCCAATATGTAAAAGATATATGTTCTATATATTAATAGACGATACTATATGTTACTGTAGATTATAAAGTCAGGTGTTTATTTATTTATATATATATATACGGTAAATAATATCGTTCTCATCCTCTTAAAAGTCATTCATACGACGTGCTCATAAACTCATTTCACAATTAGTTGAAATAATCCATATGAAAAGTTGTGTGTAATGAGTTTTACAATACAATTTCGTGCACAAGCTACATGAATTATGTCTCGTATTTAAAAAAAAAAAAAAAAAAAAAAAAAAAAAAAAAAAAAAAAAAAAAAAAAAAAAAAAAAAAAAAAAAAAAAAAAAAAAAAAAAAAAAAAAAAAAAAAAAAACACTTACTCTCAAATATTGTGTGCTAGATCTAGTAATCCAAAGTTTCAAATATTTGACTAGATTAGTAGTAGTTACAAATTTTGTACCGGAAAAGGCCTAGTTTGTCATATTTATTTGTTATACATATAGAATACTCAACTAATATAATTTAGTAGCCTAAAAAGCAGATGATAAAGAATTTTATTCCACTCGTTAAAAAATATAGCAATTACACAACCGAAAGCTTAAAAAACACGAATGTGGCATAGAAGCAGGAAAACTTACTATACTACTACTATATTTATATTGTAATTTATACTCCACGTGGCGCAGTAGTACAGTACTGACTGACTGACTGACTGACTGACTGTAATCGCGATTGGTTATAAGTATGATTCTCACTCGGGGGAAAGATTATAAATTTTTTTTCATTTCTCCGCTCTGTTGAACAAGGCAAAGCGCTGCGTTGAGATCCGCCACTACTACAAATGCAATGTCTCGAACGCGGACTGAAATTTATGTACGGAGTAAAAAAAAAAAAAAAAAAAAAAAAAAAAAAAAAAAAAAAAAAAAAAAAAAAAAAAAAAAAAAAAAAAAAAAAAAAAAAAAAAAAAAAAAAAAAAAAAATATTGTGTGCTAGATCTAGTAATCCAAAGTTTCAAATATTTGACTAGATCTTAAAAGTGCTTTTATAAGTTATAATTATATTTAACCTATGTTTTTCTAGAATAACATTAGTAGTAGTTACAAATTTTGTACCGGAAAAGGCCTAGTTTGTCATATTTATTTGTTATACATATAGAATACTCAACTAATATAATTTAGTAGTCTAAAAAGCAGATGATAAAGAACATGTTCTATGTGCAATTTTATTCCACTCGTTAAAAAATATAGCAATTACACAATCGAAAGCTTAAAAAACACGAATGTGGCATAGAAGCAGGAAAACTTACTATACTACTACTATATTTATATTGTAATTTATACTCCACGTGGCGCAGTAGTACAGTACTGACTGACTGACTGACTGACTGACTGACTGACTGACTGACTGTAATCGCGATTGGTTATAAGTATGATTCTCACTCGGGGGAAAGATCATAAATTTTTTTTTCATTTCTCCGCTCTGTTGAACAAGGCAAAGCGCTGCATTGAGATCCGCCACTACTACAAATGCAATGTCTCGAACGCGGACTGAAATTTATGTACGGAGTGTCTTGACACTAGGTTCTCTTTGATAACCCTACAATGCAGGAAAAAGCCTGCAGTTGACCAAAAATAATTACGTCGTTCAAATGGTTTAATATTTAATTTTTGTATGGACTTCCCACCATTTTTTTATGCATTATCATGTCAATTATATTAGACACAATGTACATACTAGTAGTATGTATATTGTGTCTAATATAATTGTTATTTATAATTGTTAATTAGTTGGACTAGATTTATTACCTTAATTTCACTCAATAGTTGTCAAACACACAAATAACAATGACGTCTAATAGACAGATGTTAAAGTGCGTTGTTAATTATAATAAGTACCAGATTTACGATACAATACTACAATAGTGATAAAATTATTAAAGAAAATATATTAAGTATGAAGCTTTTATTTTAATATATAGTTTTAACCAATAAATTAAAAATACTGCACTATACGGAACACATAGAGACACTAAGCTCTATGAATGTGATAAACCTAGTTTTGAAGGAATGGAATTTAGAATGGTTGTTTGTACATATTTTTGATCAAAAGTAAATTATAACTTATACTAGAAATGTATATACTTTTATCTTCTTATATTGTCGTAAGAACCTCTTCATTGAAGATACGTTACTGGAAAACGAAATACCTAAAGTCAGAATTGAAATTAAGTTACTCGTACCTGATATATAATATATATAATTGTTAAAACTGAGAATGGAAAATATTCATTATAAATAATCTAATGAACTTATTTAATTTAATAATTGAAAAAGACATATTTAGAAAACGTATAAAAATTACGCTTTAAACGCTTGAACGGTTTTCAAGAGATGCGGGTTCGAATGCCGCTGCGTTCAAATTTTTATACGTTTTCTAAATATGTCTTTTTCATTTTCCTAAGTGTGCGAAAAACCCTTTAAAAAATGTTAAAAAAATAATTAAATACTTATTATAACGGAGATCACATCACAAATACAATGATTAAAGTAGTTTCCTACACGCGTGACCGGTAATGCAGGGCTTTCACGCCGCGCCTCCGATACGGACCATCTAGCAAATGGTGCAGGCGTGGCAGATTACCAATTAAACCGTGATAACATATTCACTATGAATGGACGAAAAACTCCACATAATATGATGAATGTTTGTTTTTAATATTGCTGAATAATGTATTTAACTATGTATGTATATATATAATCGAAATATAAAAATTCAAAAATGGTAAAGGTAGAAAATTTGGCAGGAAGGTAGTTTATAGTTTCCAATCGGTGTTTTAAAAACTTTGCTTTGTGTCATAGGCATTTGCATAATTAAACTTTATATGTTGAGGCTATCGTGGCGCAGTAGGACTATCGTCTGACTGTAAGCTCGATTGATTGTGGGCTCCATTCCTACCCGGAGGAATGAGCCTCCTCCTTTATATCTTATTTACCAAATGAACGAAGTCGTGGGCAATAGTTAGTAGTGTACTAATGTTATATTATAATAAAAAGCAGAAAGAATATTAATAAGATTTTTGGGATTCGTGATTTTTAAATATTTTAAATGACACTATATGAACCGAATTAATCGCGTTTTTTTTAATATTCATAAATACATTCTAAAAATATATACCAAGCACTACAATAATATGTGGTCATTTACATAAAAACAGTTTTTAAAAGAATATTACTGATTTTTTGTGTAATCACGTCCTTATTTATATTTGAAATATAATATATAAATATAATAACACTATAATAGCTTCATTAAAAATTAATACAGTGTGCAGCCATGACCTTTGTCAAATTGCCAATGATATTTCAAAAAATATCTTCGTGAACATTTTAAGCTTACAAATAGTGAAATACATTTTGAGATAACTAAGATTTTTCATATAGTAAATAAGAAAATATTAGTTATAAAAATAACAATATTTAGCTCAAATCTACGGCCAAAGGTAAATGAGTAATAACGTCCTTTGTTTTGTATCCACTGCACCTTAATTAGCCCAAAGCAGCATTAAAACCTATTTTGTAATGTTGTTTTCAGTTGACAGTCTTGATTTAATTTTGTATTTTGATAATATAAAAATATAAATTATGTTTAAAAATGAGGGGAAGCTTTAGAAATATTGTTTTAAAGAATCACATTACAAGTTATATTATTATTACTGTGTGTGGTGATTTATATTACATTTTAACTGACTAAGATTAAAGCGCTAAAGCTTCTTTTTTCTTTAGAAGAAAAGTTAATGACAGTGTAATCCATTATTTAGCAAGGTTTGCCAAACATTTATTATTTTTTAACTGATGTTAAACTGATGTTAAACAGGACATAAAAAATAAAACAATATTTGTATAATGTTGCGAAATGACCAGTCTCGATGTGACATTGCTAAAGATCTAAACTGAATGACTAGTCACTAGTGTCACTTGGTAAAATGTCTCCATTGTTACATTATAGTTGACAAAGTCATGACACAGTAAGGATATGTCTAAAATGATGATTGTGAGTTTGAGTCCCGTTCGTAGAATTGTACAATTTACGTGAATTTTATTTACTTACTTTAGAAATTATTTGACATATCTTTTCTTTTTTTGGCACTTTACACTTTGTTTCCTATACTCCGTTCTCCAGTTTCCGACCGAAATTGAGACATTATGTGTTGATGGCATGATGGCAGAATTGAATGCCGCCTTACCAGAGCGGAGTCTTACAATTATAGCCGCTTACAGTTAGACCCTGTCTCGTTTCGCTACGTCTACGTCTACATTTAGTTTTACATTACACAACGTGGATTAACACCTCCAAAGTGGATTTCTTATCGCATTTTAAACTGGGAGACTGGCGGGAACCTAATAATAAACTAGAATATTCACTATACACTTTATTATATAGTGAGGAAGTTCTTGTAACTAAGAGCAAGTGACATGTGCATATCATAACCAAACACATTACACTCTGTAATTTCTTTTGGCACAAGCCCATAGTTATGGATATGTACCAGCTTGGAGCTGAGAAATTATAATAAAAATAGCAATAATAATAATTTTGCAGCCACCGTGGCGCGTTGGCTCAGGGTCTGACTGTAAACGAAAATCTTCACTCGGAGAAATTATTTTTTTTTTTTAATATTTAAATTATTTGAAATATTTAAAAATGTATATGTAAGACAAAGCGTGGCGTTGAGTTCCCATTCAACAATGTCTCGATTTCGTGCGAATGTATTTACGTTCGTTACATTTACGATTCCTGCTTTATCTGAGCGACATTTTTCTCGGAAATGACAAAATTAATTATTGTAATTTAATTGATCATATTATCATTTTTCTCCTATATCTTTATTTTGAAAGTCATTTAATATTATAGGCATATCGAAATCGTGTAGATATATGTATTTTTTTAAATGTTTCTATATACATATACTAGATACTTAAATGTAGCTTTGGAATAGTACATAGAAATACTCTAAACTGTCACCTCAGCAGTGCCAAAGGTAACTAATGCTTGCTTTCAAAGGCGCTGAAACGAATTTGTCTACCAAAGATAGCCATTACCGCGTCTGAACGAATGCTTCGACAGTTTGATAGTCATTAATCGTTTTCGTTGAAGAATGACTTTTTAGGTTTCCAACCTTTATTTAGTAGCTATAGTAAATTTTCGAGTAATTTTTTAAATTAGATATCAGAATAAATTTTTTTTTACATTAAGTAAAGAAAGTTAATATAAATGAATATTTTTTGCAACTCAATAATTTTAACAAAAATGTAGAAAAACGAATGTCGTGTTTTCAGTATAAGATTGAAAATGTGTCTGTCAAATTGTAAGTGTTACTGTTTTGTTCTATTTTATTTGAACAGTCGATGAAATATTTACGTTGTTTGTATATTATTTTTAAAGTATTTTGTAATTATATTTTCCTTTTATTTGTATCTAAAGTAAAGTCATTTTATTCAAAATATATTTTACACTATAATCCAACTTTTACTAAGCATAAGGCTAATAGGCTTTTGTACTTAAGCATTTCCTTTAACAAACTAACCTTAAAAGTTTAAACATAATTTATAAACTTAGGTCGATGAAAAGAATACCGAAAAGGTATTGTTTAAAAACCTGTTTACTGTTAAAGCTTTGTCCCAAAATGTATCAATAAGTCAAAGAGTGTTTTATTGGAGTAGTTTTGACAGGGGCTATTGAAACGTTAATGATTTCATGTTAAAACTGAAATGAAGTGAATGAAACTACATGGCGCATATATTTTTGTACAAAATTTGTTGTCTTTCAATAGGCGGTTGAAATTATTGCGGTGAAAAACATAAAATGTAGGTACTTAATGTATACGTAACGTTTTTGTTGTTAATTTTATTATTTAATGATATATTGCGCTTAATTAGTCTAGTTAAGCGAAATATATCGTAAGCTAGGATTGGATAAATTGAGGTATTTTAGGAATTCATATTTCATAAATTGATATAGAATCATCGATCTTCGTGTATCTGATACGTATAGTATAGCGCATGTCAACCATTACTTAACCCAATGATTTTAAATAAATTTAATTTAATTTAAATAAATTTAATTTAATTTAAATAAATTTAATTGCACTTTTATAGGGATAACTAGGCGTATTAATGTGGTGCTATGAATTTCATAAGATTTAAAAATATGTAAGCTAGAACAAAGGCTGTTAAGACACTATTGTCCAATGCCTAGAGCCCTAAGTGACGTTTCAGTGAGTAATCAGGGAGCCCAATCCATCCTAACAATGGGTAATAATTTCCATGCTCCAAGATAGAGGCATTCATGGCGTTTCAATAGTGGCAATCTCGAGAGTGGACTATCTGGACTTCAGCTATTGTGCTAGATAAGGGTTGACAAATAAGATTTTCCACTTTTCCCCCAGTCAATGCACATTTATGACCTAGGTTTTTTATAATAGAATATTTAAGTAATAAGACTAAGTTTAATTACAGATATCATGATACTGATGTAATTGTAATTTTCACCTAACACTAAAGTTTAGAAAAGAAAAAAATAGTTAGGCTAACCTTGATTTCTAAATATATTTTTAATTTTGAGTGTGTGAATAGCACTTTAAAATATTTCAAGTTCATCATATTAAAGCAACACCAGATTAAAAATGAAACTTGAAAGCTTTAAAGCTTCATGTATTTATACAAAGTGCATCAAAGTGACAGTCTGCAATTAAATGCTCAAAACTAAAAAGATAATCGCGTGAAGTGCTCCATTGGTACTATGAAGAGATGCGAATGTCAAAGTTGTACAGTACCAGTCAAATTTAGTCCAAATATATATATTTTTTCCATTTTAAAATTGTTTTTACTCTTGATTATGTGATCAGAAAATAAAGGCAACATAGCCAAATTTATCTTTTATTTTTCTCTCTACAAATCTGGAAAAATCACGAGCCAGAAAAAACTTTTTATAAGAAAAAAATGTTTTTAAATATAAATTTGGCTCTGAGTAAAAATTGAGGTCATCGTGGCGCAGTGTCTGACTGCAAATGCGATGGTTGTGGATTCGCTTTACCCACTCACCCATTCGGTACGTTAAAATAAAGCGCGGCATTGAGTTCCGCCGCTCAACACGCAATATCGTAAACAAGAAACGAAACAAATTTGCCTCATACCTCACAGTATAGTTGTTTGGAATCAAATTTAAAATTTACTTCATAATTTGTACTGTGGTATGAAAATGAAAAATGGAAGCTCAATAAAATATCAATTATAATATTTTTCTAGAAAACTAATCAAGGACACAGACACACAAGATGATTAACAACCCTATATGCTAATACGGTCTTGACTACAGCGATTTGTTCGCATAATTATGTTTATGGGTTGTGCGATGACGAGTGACAATGTGGGTGTTCAAGCATTAACCGAATAATGCAGGCTAGGTTTCCAACGCAAAATACAAAATTAACATCTAAAATTTGAACATTATCTCTGTATAAAATTTCATCACAATCGGTTCAGTGGCTTAGAGCCGTGACGACGCCACAGACAGAAATACAGACAGAGTTACTTTCGCATTATTAATTAAATATTAGTATAGATCTATCTCTCTGACTCAATCGTATGTTAACGAAAATAAGGTTGACGCGTCTCATATTTTCATACAGGGTACTTAATTTATATTTTAATTATTATTGATATTATAACCATACAAAATATCTTACACGGTGACAAATCAATATTTGCCCTTTTGCTTCTGTATAAACATTGATTAAATTTGAGATTGGCAAAAAAGACAGTAGCGTTATATAAGCGTTGAAAAAATATGTGTTTTGTTATATTTACTAGTAACTTTCATTAACGTATATTAGTAATGACTATTTCATTCCCAATCTAAATTTTCCACATTTTAAATTTCACGTGAATTTATATTATTATCCTGTTTAGTACTTTCTCAGATACATTAGATGTTGTAAAGTTCGCTGAATATTGATTTTAAGGTTTGATTTCAGCTTTAAGGAATTTACAAAATGTTACATTTAAAGATTTTAAAGATTATTATTATTATTAGTTATTTGTGTTTGTGTTATTTTATACTTTCATGTTATTATTATATAGTATTTTTTACCCATATAGCTATAATACAATTAAACGCCGTTATAGCGCAGCTGAGTTATGTTTGACTGGACGCGAAGAGAATGTTAAAAATAGGAGAGTTTCAATATTATTTCATATAAAACACGCAAGCCGTATTTTATATAATACGGCTTTAGGCATGGTTTGCATGCAATTTTTTGTTTTAATTCTATATGCATTTTTTTGTGTATGCTTTTTCCTCTATATTTGTATAAGTAATGATTGATGAACGTACAGTGAATTTGATCATCATTTATTTTAACAATTAGCTAATTCAGTTAGTCCATACACGTAAATAAATACAAAGTGTGTTAAAATACCTACCCGTTTCCGTGTTCTTTACCAGAGGCCCCTTTATTTATACGAAATAAATATTTATCGAAATTAGGAATAAACCTAGGACCATCGACTTATTATGCAATATTTAAAGACTCTTTTGTTTTACCTATCCACTTCTTTCATCTTTAAAAAGGTGTAAAATACAAGGACTGTCAAAATATTAGCTCGCCTTTGCCAATACTAAAGCAGGATTACACGTTGAGTGGTGGACTAGATACCTTTTGCCTTTTCTTTTAATCCGTGACATATATTTATTTCATATATTTTTCTATTACTAATGTTAAATCTTTTACCGCTGAATTTGACGGTGATTATTACATTTCGTCTCTTAGTAAAACACAGCTCATGTCACTTTGTAATGTTACTTGATACGTATGACGTTGTTTTATGTGTTGTATCTTGATGTAACAACACGTACCTTATTTTATATAGGTATTGACAACAAGTATTATTATGAAATGTGTAAAATGTTAATTATATTTTCATGAATATATGCCTTAGGTGCATGGAAATATAGTATTTTTATTTATAACACTAGCGACACGCTCCCGGCTTCGCCTGTGTAAACTACAAGTCTAAACTATTTAGTTTTCAGCCCGCCCGCGTTCTCACTTAAATCACAAACTGCTTAAATTTATAAATTAAATGTTTGTAACTTTTACTTACTTATGAACCGATAAAAATGAAATAGACACTAAATTATAAGGGAAGATTACTGAAATATTATATTAAAAAACTGAATTTAAATCGATTATGCCGTTCTGAGCACAGACAACTGATAAGAAAATTTAAAAATCATTATTTTTAGTTCTATTATATTAATAAATGCCCCTAACAATATTTTCTCTCTCTCTCTCTCTCTATGTACAGATATATACAGCGTATGTCTTTTGTGTCATCCATGTACAGATAGCGATCAGTTACATTTTTGTTTTATGTATAAATTACTGTTTTAACTCTGTGCATCTGCAATGCAGTTTGTACATGACTCACTTTTCCTTGATTCGTCTAATAATAAGAATTAATTGATTTATTATGTACAATTTAAAAATACACGTTTTGACTATTTCTTTTATTTATTCGTCTTTCATTTTTTTTATTTATTTATTTAAGTAACAGTTTGATAATATTATACATATATAGGTTTAAGATACCTTGTTAAGTTAGATGAGACATTTTAAAGTTAATTAATTAGTTAGAATTTTGAAACAAAAGCCATAAAGAGAATGATATTAGATTCTACCAATACAAAGTGTAAAGTCACGCTTGGTAATTACGTTTTCCGATTCACTATTATATAAATGGTTACTAATTGTCCATGTTTCACTTTCACCATTGTTTTTGACAAGAGACCAGCACTGATTGCTGTCGTGGCTAATCACTTTTACAGTTACGCTTTTGAAAAAAGTCAGGTTCGTTTATAAATAATTTAATATGTATAAAAAACAAAATTTTACCCATTCTGTGCCCGTGATTTAGTCTGTAAAGAAACCTACGTTACTCCTTATTTAATATTTTAAAAAAATATTTTGGTATATGTACCGTGTAAAAAGCGGTCATTTAAATATTACAAACAGACACTCCAATTTCATTTATTTGTATAGATTTTAAAACATTTTCTCTAGTTTCAAAATCTAAAGCAATTAAAAGTCGATGGGCTTAGGAATAGCCTTTGCAAATCTCTTTTTTTTAAATTATCAATTAAGGTTAAACTATAAATGACCTTGTAGCATAATAACGGTTAATGTAAATGTGTATAAACGAAGAATGGCCAATTCTAGTTTGGGTTTTGCTCCATTTCAATAATGGATGTCTTTTTTGGACGAAGAGTACGTAAACTAAATTTTATAAAATGCCTGTGATATTTGGCCTCAAATTGACATTGAGTATTGACGAGTGGCGGAACTCAGCGCCGCGCTTTCTCTTGTTTACTAGAGAAGAGAAATAAAATAATTACGTTATGGTATCATTTCTCCGAGTGGCAATCGAACCCACAATCAGTCGTGGTTATAGTCAGACGCTGTCCCTCCGCGCCACGATGATGCTCAAAAATATAATGAAGAATATGATAGTATAAAACTGTACTTTGTTTCAACGAATTTTTACATTATTGTACGTAAGAATGCGTACAATTACAATGAAAATAAAAAAGAAAAATATCTCGTAAATATATATATTTCACTTTAAATATTTCCAACTAAAAACAGTTCATAATATTTCTTCTTGAAACATGCATTATTAGCGTACATATTCCGTACTAAAGGGAAAATCATTAAAAAGTAAATGGATCCAGTGGTCCGTGAAATAATCTACGTATGCTAAACAACCTCTTTTGAAGTTCACGAGACTTGTATTTTAGGAGACATTAAAAATGGCGAACAATTTCCGTAATATTTTTTTATCTTCACGCTTTTTCCCGCATAGCAGGTTATGCCGGAGTTCACCTTGTGTCAAGGTACTCCGTTCTCCACTTACGAAACACAGCGTGTTGAGTGGCGGCGCGCTTTGGCTTGTCACCAGAGTGGAGAAATTAAAATATTTTAAATATAATTATTCCCCTGCGTGGGATCGAACCCACAACCATTGCGCTTGCAGTCAGACGATGGCACACCGCGCCGCGATGGCCTTCATTTACTGAAATTACATTTGATAATTTTATTATTTCAGGTAAGTACCGCGACCTGACCTTAGTATTTGGAACTTTCCGCCCGAATTAATTAATCTGTTCTGCGTGAGGGAGATATGAAAATGTGAGTATGGAGGTGTAATTATACACAAATTGGAATGCACGGTGATTGTTTTTAATGAGCCTAAAATATATTTTAATTATGTGTTATTTAAAAGGACGTGTTCTTATCGAGAATGTGATAATTGAACTTTCTTTTAAAATTGTGAATGCTAGAAAAAAGGTAAAGCTTTTGTTATTGTTATTATATTTTTAGATTTTTGTATATGCGGAATATAGTTCTATATATTCAATATAGTCACTATAAATCTATCTTAGAGGAAGTTGAGCTTGGTTTTTCTGTACGTTACGTTTCATTTGAAATACAGGCGAGACACTTTCAAAAAAATATCGTGGTAATTCTACGACATTGCATTATTCATAGCACAGAAGTTTTTTTTTTAACTTTTCAGTTTAAATCAGAAGATGACTTAAGAAAATGTATAAGTTTCACTTTTTGCAATACAAGATACAAAGCGTGAACGTCAAAAATACCATAAATCTTCCGAAGATAAAGTGCTTTTAAAACTGTTAAAGTTTACGCCGGCGAGTTTTAGCGCATTACGAGCCTGCATTTTTCAGTGCAACGCCAACGCCATCTACAATGCGATTGTCACTCGCCCCTTTCATACTTTGTGCATATTTCAGAAGCTTCCCGATGCAATGGAAGTGAAAAGTCTATGCTGATTCGAATTGCATTAATCTTGGAATTTTTAGACTTAAAAGTCTAAAAACTAAGTGCCGTTTGTTATATCGCAGAGCAAAAAAATTCAAGACAAGCCAATTTAGTTTAAAATAATATATTAACTTTATTGATATATTTGCTTACTTTTTGGCATTGTATATGTGTATTGAGATACATATATTTAAGAATTTAAATTTAATTTAAAAATAGAAGCCGAAGAAATATTATAGCACAGCCTTTTTTAAATAAAACCTACTGTGATACTTCTTTATTGAAATAGGCTAAATAAATTGTACACTCGTATTGTATAACGTGGCGCATTGTATACGCGATGGTTTTGGATTCGATTTGGAGAATGGAATGTCTTGGTTCTCTGCCTATCCTGCTATGCTGCTGCAAAATAAAAAATATAAATCAATCATATAACAGATATATGTAGCATATAAAAAAATATTAATCAATAGTATAAAATTGTATTCAAATATGTCAAGACGGTATTAAGCTTCAATATTGTTAAAGTTTATATTGTTATATAAGTAAATTAACTTAACATCGTACTAGCCGTATAGAATTTCCTTTTACCCACAAACTCGTGCATTCCGGACTAAGTGTAATTCCATTATCCTACTTGTGCTGTTTGACTTAAATAGGAATTTCGAGACGATGCAAACTTTGTCTTATCATATTCGGCTATGTCGTATGCAGTTATGTCTACGATTATTATTATTGACTTATATTAATAAATAAAATAGATGTTTTAGTGTGGCGCAGTCGGACAGCGTCTGCCTGTATCACAATTAGTTGTAGGTTCGAATCCTACTTGGAATGAACTGATCTGAACTAATCTGTTATGCGAAAAATGGGTATCTAAAAAAAAATTGTATTTCTAATTATTTAAGCAAATAAGATTTTTTATATATCTTGCTATCTAATGAGAATAGTAAGCAGAAAGTAATGTTGAAATACTACATTCCCCGCTTTTAGTCTGAATTCGAGATATTGCGTGTCGAGTGGCGGATTTTTCTAACATTTTAAAGTGGTAATCATACACTTCGGGAATTTGAAAACATATTTAGAAAACGTAAAAAATTTGAACGCAGCAGGATTCGAACCTGCGCCTCTTGGAAACCGTCCAAGCACTCTGACCGCTAAGAAATGCGTTCTACATCCAGCTGCGTCGATATTCTTATACGTTTATTACAACTTATTATTGTTGATAGCAATCTCTGTATAGAGAAATTCACAAATTTCTGCTACCCAAAGATTATTTAAAAGTGTTAACATTATAAAATATTAACATTTTAAAGTGTTAATCACACACTTAGAGAATTAAAAAACTTATTAAGAAAACGTATAAAAATTAAAAAAATTGAATCTCGTTGCGTTCAAATGTTACTACTACTTCTACAAAATAAAAACCTATTTCTTGTGAGATAAGAAGCACATGATAGCAATCATTTTGTGCCAGCTCCAAGTAATCCTATAATAAAAATTATAAATACAAAAGCACTCCATTCTCGATATTTCCCCAGTTTGATAAAGCACTTGTCAAGGATACAGTAAAATATTAGGCAGTACGAGCGGTACAGCGCCGCCGTGTCGTAATTTTGTATTTGCAGTTCAATAAACTTTCATATTATTTAGCGCTCTACGTGAAGTCGTGAACTTTGAATTTATAGTTATATACCTAGTACCTTTGATACTTCAATATGTTCGAATTAGATGCTTATTCACTTTAAAAATTAATGTTTTCATAAAGTTTTAGGATGGTATAATGTTTAAATGGTATAACGTTTATTTCGTAGGTTTATTTATATTTTTATAGTTAGGACTTTGAATGTGCAGTGCGACCTCTACGTTTACGTCCTGTGTGTTTTATGTAGTTGCATTAATCGTATATTGAGAATGGTGAAGACATAAACAGTGATTCTTCAAATGTAACAAGATCACATGCTAACAATGAAACATAAAGTAAATATTATGTATACAGTACAGGTCTTTAATTTAATGTGTTTATCGGAGTTTTATAGAGCCTAGTATTTTATATAGCCCCTTACATTCTGTTTTGCGTCAACAGAGTTTCTTTAACTACATACTAATTAAAAATATTGATTAGTGGGAACCGAACCCACAATCATTACATGACCGCTCAAACCCGTATTACATTCCGTAAAGACTAATTTTATTATATATGTACGTGCTGTTTCTATAACATAATACACACACTAAGCGCTATTAATGTGTAATTTACGAAAAAATTAAATAGATTCAGTTAGTTTCTATTATTCTTTGAGTCCATTTCAATGGATATGAAGCAAAGTTAT
Organism: Podotricha telesiphe; assembly: GCA_038994665.1. Taxonomy (NCBI): domain Eukaryota; kingdom Metazoa; phylum Arthropoda; class Insecta; order Lepidoptera; family Nymphalidae; genus Podotricha; species Podotricha telesiphe. The sequence continues at coordinate 766,920 of JAOYRR010000281.1, read as the reverse complement.
TTCTCAAGAGGCGCTTTCATACATGCGTTTGAATTCTATTTAATTTTCAGCGCACGGGAGCGCTTGTGGTTCGCAGTGAGACTAAATGAAAACTTCTAGTATGAAAGTTGCTCATATGTTGTAATATAACCACATCATGTTGGATACTACAAATATTTATCTGAATTTTTCTGAAACTGGGCTGGCTAGACGATATTTTAAGGAAATCTTTTAACTAAATATAGTAATTATTTGTTTTTGACAAGGAGTGTCAATACCATACTGTGGGACGCCACCAAAATCTTCACTCTTGTTTCTAGTTCCACTTGTAAAAATATTTTTAATTTCGTCAAAGTGGTTAGATATTAAGCGGCGTTGGTTTTAAATGAATGGGAAGTAAGAATAGATCGGTTTTTAAAATATTACTTTCAGTATGTTACACTGACGAAGACATTTTTCACAAAAATATAGGATAAAAACTTTGTAAATAAATATATTTTACTTTGCTATTTATATTTCTTCTACTAAGCAAAATTGAATAAGTTTTGTTTTGGACGTCGCAAGTTTTCTAATAAGTATGTCTCGATTTTTATACAAATAGCAGCTGTGAGTCTGGCGAAATGCACCACGATACAGGTCACATGCATTCACAGAGAGTAGACCTGCCTGTTGATTATATTAAAATAACTGCTTTTTACTAAATGCATATACATGTATACAAAAATATTTTTGAATTTTTGTATGTCTGGAACGGCTCGACCGATTGACGGGAATTTCACATGCGGATAGTTGATGTAATAGGTAGTAACTTAGGCCATTTTTTTTTAGAATTCCTCGCGGACAAAGTCGCGTGCACAGCTAGTTGTACGTATTTGAGAAAATAACAAAATTAAGCTTTATAACTGGCTGCACTTTGACAACGAGCCAAGTAGCCTACAACGATCACTAATCAACTACACCGTAAATTTATATTATCATATTTCATTGAAAAAGCAATCCAAACAATATATTGAGATAAAAACCAATGTTTCAATAAATAAAATCACTTGAAATATAATTTTATCCGTGTACGCTGTGCCTTTCGTCATTATTTGATTACAACGCGAATCCTTAGGGCAGAAAGTACGCTATTATAGCTTATTGCGACGTGAGCGAGGTACAATAAAAAACGTCACCTAACGACACTAACTAGAATGGCCTGAGCAAGGGATCTGACAATCGGAGTATATGAATGCCTTTATTTTTTAGCTCGTCCTATCTGAAAAGATGTCTCAAATAGAGTTAGTTACTTTGTGTTATTTTCGTTGAACGATATAACCCATGTCAATGACAGTTAAGTAAACTGTTTACATTTTTAACATTCTTTAAAGTGTTATTCACAGACATACAAAGTTGAGAAACATTTATAGAAAACGTATAATTTTTTTAACGCATCGAGATTCGAACCAGCGTCTTTCGGAAACCGTCTAAGTTCTCTGACCGCTAAGCTATGCGTTCAACGGTCCCAAGTGGGCGGCTTCGAATCCCCCTGCGTTAAATTTTTATACGATATCTAAAAATATTTTTTGTTTTATATTTTTTTAACACGCTCTTATTAGCTTAACCTGTATTTGAAATGAAATTATTAAAGATTGAAATTATCATCAACGCTATTTTCACTCACTTCTTGCTTTCCGTTTTGCTTCAATTTGTTAGAATCCCAGACAATACAGTATTATCATAGTTGATGTCCTTGCCAGGATAACGAGAAAATAATTTAAAATGTGTTTCTTTGAGCATAACAAAGCTACGGCTTATTTAACTTAAAGCGATTATTGCGTAGCTTATAATTTTGACATGATTAATCTTATGTCTAGAACTTCTTACATTAAGAATATTTTCTTAATGAAAATGACTAACTTCGAATTAGGCTAGTTGCATAGTGTATACCATAAATCATCTGAAACAAAAACTTATTCAATTCTGTTGAAAACTCCTAATCTATACGGCAAATCTTAACATTTTTGTGACCTATTATTTATATTAGTCACTTTCAAGGCTTGGGTACACTAAATGGATCAGTGGTATTTGCCACCCAACAAGCTGTAACTATGTTGCTGCATAAATAATCATAATAACTATAAATTTACTCATGAACATTTCATCTGTCGTTTACTTGGTTACATTAAACAAAGCAAGGTGTTAAGTTTTTTCCACTTAGCAAGAAATATATTTCTTTACTATTTGGCAAATGGAAGACGGTGTGACTTTTTCTAGTTATATAGCCATTTATTGGCCTGGATAGAAAATTGATGTAGTTGGTATTCGCTACCCACCGCGCCATAACTCAAAAAGAATAGAACGGAGTTGTTAGAAATACTTTCTGTGTCCGTGTGCTAATTGTGGAGAATATGCACATACATACCTAATAACTCAGGTTGACGCTTATTTCAGTATAAAAAACTTATTTTATTACTATTCCCGCGACATCGTCTGCGTGGAATTCTAAAATAAAGCCAGTGAAAGTTCCGTCAAAATCGGAATTAGCCGGTACAAACAGACAGTCAAAAATTGTAATTGTAATTATTTTGTTACCGTGTACCATTTAGTAAATAAGAGTTGTTTTAATATTACAAATAGACACTCCAATTTTGTTTATTTATGTAGATTATAATAATTGTACAAAAACAGATACATGTTTACATTATTTTTCTTTATTTTATTGTATGTGAGCTTAAATAGCTAAATGGCAGGAAGGCAGTCGGCAAGTCAAGGTCGAGAATAATTGGATCAGTTCCGACCCCATGCGCTATTGTCGTATATCAACAATTTATTACCCAAAAGGAAATGATAACCATTTCTCCATTTTATAAAAATAAACATGCAAGTCGTTGTTTTAGTGTATTTAAGAAATATTACAAAAGTATTAGTAAATGGTTTATATTATGCCTTCGAGCTACAGTATTGCAAATTGTACATTCTTCTAGCTGTTACTTATAGCAGTAGTAATATTTCATTATAAAAATATAATTAAATACCTAAGGCACATGTAAAATAATATGTACCTTACTACCAACTAAGACAAGACAACGCGTGTATCACGCGTTGTGTTAGTAAAATATTACTTTTATAATTTTATGCTACAAAGGCAAAGGCATGCATTATTATAAAAAAAAATATTATAAAATTTTTTTTACCTCATATCAGGGTAGGCAGAACCCGGTGTCAAGACACCCCGTTCTCGAATTTCAGCCCGTATCTGAGACATTGTATGCGAAGTAACGGTACTCAACGTCGCGCCTTGTGCTGTATACCATAGAGAATGATATTATTTAAATTTAATCATTCTCTCGAGTGGGAATCGATCCCACACCCTTCGCTTTTCCTGTCTGACCCTATTACACTGTGTCACGATGGCATAAAATAATTGTTGTATAAATATTAAAAAAAAAATCAGTAAAGTTCAGGCATAAGCCAAGTGGTAGGGGCTGAGATCGTAAATCAAATGTTTTTGTTCCAAATACGAATAGCCGGATACTACCGAGGCCATAAACTGTGTCAAGATAAAATTGCCTTGGCTACTGTTAGCTAATTATCTCCACTGGGTCAACGCCAAAACACTGCAGCCTAACAATGAACGCAGGACGCTACATTGATACTCTCAGACTGAAAGACATAGCGGCAAATACATTGCTGTACTGTTATTAAAAGGTTTATTTTTAAATATCTTTTTATCATTATTAAAATATCTTTAGTGTAGTATTATTATAAATAATGAGGGATTTCAAGCCCCAATCATCATTTTAAGTCTACCTAACTTATTTGGTTTTCTATAATAAAATGTGTATTTTCAATATTTTTTTGAAACATAACAATCAGTGTCTGTGTTTATTCCGAAAGAGTTCATTATTTGATCACCATACGTTAATATCGGCAGAACAAATTTCGTATCGATTTTTGCATTGAAAATTATGCAGACGGAGACGGACATACGACAAAGCGTGTGATATTTGGCATAGTTGAATTTTATATATTAAGAATAAAGATAATTTTTTTTTCTGTACATGTGCTAAAAAATTGAATACGTTGTGGCTTATCACATCATAGTTCCAGTATTTTCGCAATTGAGATATGAACCTATGATCATAGCTTACAGTTAATTACATCCCACTAGTTCTATGACGGAGTAATTTTGGTGTGTTACTAATGTTAAATTGACTAAATAAATGTACCTAGCGTTTAACAGGGTTTCTCTTGTATTCCCTGTATCATCGAAGATGGGGACTTTTAGAATATCCGCGTGCTCTATACAAATTATATTTTCCTGATCGAAAATGGAACGCTCAAATCCCCGTCTTAGAAACTCACAATACACAATATACTTTTGATGTTACTTTTCTATTGCTATAAAAGAAATGTTGGGAAAATATATGTTAACATAATATTTATATAAGAACCTATCATAAATTTTTATTTACTCGTAAAAGCTTACTTTTTCTTAAGCAGTTACAGCTATAGTTCTTTAATATTAGTTACATATTGAGGGCCATCGTGGCTCAGTGGGTCAACGTCTGACTCCGCGATTGCTCGTGGGTTCGATTCCCACTTGGAACAATAATTATAATGAAATTATTTTCATTTCTACGCCCTGGTGCAAGACAAAGCGTAGCATTTAGTTCAGCCATCAACATGTCTTGAATTCGGGCGGAAAACGGAGTGTCATGACATTATGTTTTCACTGCCTACATTTTTAATGCGGGAGAAAAATATATTACTTGATTGGTGTAATGCAGCAAAACAGCTACTAGCAGTCTCTTTAAGTATAGCTATTAAGCTATCTAAAATGTCATCACGGCTAATGTTATCGTATTTTAATTTCCCTTTCATTTGGAACTTTCAGCCAACTTACATTACATGTAATAAAAGTTAAGCTGCTATCCCAAGTTAGCAATGTCTTTGTTCGCTTTTACTTTTTCTGAGACAATTTATATTGTATCTCTAAGAAAAAATGGTTGGGTACAAAGATTGTTTCAGAAAAAAATTATGATAGAAGAGGTGTGGCTGAAAGTTAACTTGTTATGAAGCTAAAGTATATTTATAATTATAAAAAATAAGTATAAACGCAAACTATCAGATCTGATCTTTGTCATTGCATAATTATGCTAAATAACAAAAATATTGTATTACTTTTCTCACACGCATCGACCACTGCCACTGCAACATGCCCGCTGCCGTTTTGGCGCCCTCTAGCTTTGTTCGAGGGTCAATAAACGTCTACAGTAAAAATAAGTAGTTTTTAAACTTAATATTAATATATATCACTTTCAAAAAATACTAAAGGTATTATTGCCGTGTTGTGAATGGGTAAGTAAGTTAATTGATTATTATGAGCGAACATCAACTTCGCGTGAATATATATGTTTACTTTAAACAGCACTAAAGTCTATGTGTGTTTTCGTAAACAGCGTATATAGGCAGTTCAGGCAGTAACCAATGGCACGCTGTAGTTTTAGTTCTGTAGCATTGCGGCTATAAACTTGTCTATTATTAAGTACTCCATATAGCGTCCTAAACCTGACAAAGTTTATGGCACGATGACCAAAGTGGATTTGTTCTTTGAATATATCGATTTATATGAGACGTTTATGGTTAGCCGTCGCTTAATAGTTGTCTTACGGGCTCACATAGTCTACACGGTTCAGAGTTCAATCCCAGCTGAGGGAGTTTATTGTAAGTTAAATAATATTATTTTGTTGTTTCGTATCAGTAAACATTCTGCATTCCATAAGTTTCTGTTTTTGACATAATTATGATATTTAAATTACCTGTATATCTATCTATCGCTTTGCGTGCTAATTTGCTTGAAAATTCACACTCGTCCATATTTAATGACATTATAAAAATTTTTGTCACTATCCTAATCGGCCTTGTGAGAACGACTAAAGTAATTTATATCACGTTCCTTTTTGCTTTTTTTACATTTTGATATTTCTATCATTTAATACAATTTTTACACATTATTTGACTAAATAAGGCAATTCATGAAAAGTACTGGTGAACTATCATGTACCATTCACAATAAAAAGTTTTATGGTATTAGATATGCCCTCAGGCGACGTAAGTTAGATTTTATCTTCATTAAGTAATAATATACGTATATAAGTATCTTATCTAAGTCTTTTGTAGACTAGAGAGAAAACAATCCTGTTTACACTTACGATAAAATGTACACAGCTTTGGTTACGCCGCTCAATAATGATGAAAGCGGGGGATAAATTAATGTGGTCTGTGGAATATATTCGTATATTAGATTTAGCAGCTTAATTAAAGTATATAAGCTCAGATTTATACAAATATTATGAGCATATTTATTCGTAAAAAGAATGAGGACCCCCTGGAAGGCACGTGTAAAGAGGTTAACGACTGTGGACGAGGCGAAAGAAGTATGCTGACACCGTAGGGTTTGGCGCTCAGTTTTCTCTGACTAACCCGTTAGGGATAAAGCGCAAAGCTAAAAACAAAAAATATATTTAATCAATATCACGTAAGAAATGTTTAAAAATTTTTTTTGGAATACTGTACTTGGTGTACTTAAATTTAAGCTTATTTATTGAGCATAGTAGTTATATAGAGCAAACACTCTGTTTTTTTTTCTTCAGCTTTATGCCTTTTTCCGTACATCAGGGTAGGCAGTTACCTAGTGTAAAGACGCTCCATTATTCACTTCGTTTTTCTCTGACATCGAAATTGCATATGATTTGTTGTATCCGTTATTTCACAAACACAAATACACACGTTTTTACCTATATACGTAATAAACACATATCAAGCGAAGATTATTTAGTAAAGTGTTTCTAACACGACCTCAATAATTTATGAAAGTGAAATACACCCTATACTTCTTTTAGAATTCAATCCAACGGTGATGAAACAAAGTTATGTCTCAAGGGTTGTTTCTGTACATGCTCGAATGCTGCTTAATTTGAGCCGCACGGGAGTGTTTGTGGGGTGTAATGAGAGCGTATGAAAACTTCTCGTGCGAAAAGTTGTGGCAATACACGTTATTTTATGTGTACACGTTTGTATTTTACTTTTGGTTTAATTAATGGTCAGATATATTTTTATTTATTTTGTTCCATCTTTTGTTAAAATAAGCTGCATTTATTTTTATTACACAGTAGTGATCTGCTCGCGACTTCGCCTGCATAAACTTCACGGCTATTACTATTTTGTTCTTTCGCCCGCCACCGTTCCCACTTAAATTACAATCATGGCTTAAATTTATAATTTTGTCGACTTGTGAAAATAATTATCGTCACCAACAATATACCGATTGAAATAAAATAAACCCTAAACGATAAGGGAAGTTACCAAAGTACAATGGTCAAATTCCATTCAAATCAGTTAAACCGTTTCTGAGATGAGCGTGCATAAACGTACAGACAAACAGACACACGGTGAAATGTCCCAAATAATATATATTTTTCATGCATCTTCTATGTACATGTATGACAGCATATCAGGTACATTTTCATTATATGTATGGACTGAGATTTATTTAAGGTGTTTATAAAATAAAGTGTCTATTATCATAAACTACCTATATTTGAAGTTGTCATTTAGATGTAATTTATGAATTTCGTGTCAAGAGAAATTAAAAATTTTACTCTGTACGTGAAAAATGTGAATTGTCTAAACTTTGTGCTAAGATAACTTTAAACTTCACACACCTTTTGCATGCTTAAGGTCTTTTTAACTTCACGCACTTTTTGCATCTTCAAAGGTAAGCAAAGATAGGAAATTAGCCTAGAACAAATTAGACTCTAATTTCCTATTTAGAAAAGGCAAAATCAGTTACGCAGTTAGTTTTAAGTAATTCAAGGAAACATGCAGAAGCCATCAATGGGTTAGCGTCTGACTGTGATCGATTCCCACTAGGGCGAATGATTGTAGTACAATTATTATGTCAGGTGAAAAGACAAAGCGCAGCATTGAGTTTCTCACCTAAGTGGAGAAAGAGACGAGAGAGTGGGGGGGGGGGGTGTCTGGACACTAGGTTCACTCTGGTGCTATGCGGAAAAAAGCATATGGTTGAAAAACATAGAAATAAATATTTCTCCGTGTATTTGAGCCTACAGCAATCACATTAATTTATAACATTACAACTACGCCACAATGGTTTTTTTCGAAACGAAATATAGGACTTTTTATTTGGTTTAATGGAAATTGTTCTACTTCTACGAGTTTCCTACAAAAGCACGCTTAAATACTTACACAAACAGTAGGGGTGAGTTCGGTTACAAACTGTGCTGCAACATGAAATAGGTCAGTTGCATTCGCGTAACTAACTCCAGAGTTTGATTCGATCGAAAACTATTTACTATTATATTCAATTTACTTAGCAGTACAGTTTTCTGGGAGTTTTTATATGAAAAACAGTTTTCTAGAAAGAGATTTGAACGTCAGATACAATGTGAATTTTTTTGACCGTGTAATCTTACCAGCAGTACATACTACTGGCCATTTATTTTCCCAATAAATTTACTAGGAATTTTGATCCTAATAGTACCAGTGAAATAAAACTTTATTGATATGTAGATCTAATAATTTTATTGATATGATCGGTGCTCGTTAAAAATCTTTGTTTCACATTGTATTTACCGATACAATTGAACGAAGCAGCTTACGACTTACAATCCGCCTATCAAATTCTGCTACCAAACTTTTATATGGAATTGATACGTTTACAATAATTTATATACCTTCAAAGAAAACTTTAAAATTATATAACATGCTTCATGTACGATGTAAAATGTAAAGTAAAATAATATGTAGGTACAGAGAGGACCTAGGTCCTCTCACTCTCACGTCTCACGGAGAAAGTGTCACGACACTTTCTCCACTTTCAGCCGAAACTTTGTGTTTATTAGCGGAACTCAACGCCGTGCTTTGACATATACCAGAGCGAAGAAATAAAAATATTTTAAGATCGAACCCACAACGTTACAATGGTCTCATACTTAATTAATTGGCACACAGCAATTGTAATTGAAATATGTATAATTTCTTTATACATATTTCAATTCAATTTCAATTTCTTTATACATTTGGAATTCTTACAAAACGCACTGGATCTAAACCTGACATTGAAATTTTTATTCATTTCTACAATATTGTTTTTATCCTAAACGTGTGAATAACACTTTAAAAAATATTGCAATGATAAATTGGAATGTTTACTAAAGTATTAATCGTTGGTAAAGTAACGAGAGCGGTCGTAAATATCGCGAGCAACCAACGAGGACCAACTTTCATGCGTTAAATTTAATAGCAAAATTTACCATGCTTTCGTTGCATTGTGCACATTGCCAATGTTACAATGTGCATGTGTTTTTCGTAGATTTTACATCTATATTAGTATTAAAAAGAGGAAAATTTTGTTTTTTTGTTTGTATTAAATAAATTAAAAAATTTCTGGACTTATTTTAAAAATTCTACAGTCTATGTACTTACGACGGGTAGGCCACTATTTGTTTATGTAAGTATAATTTACCTAATATATGCCCCAAAATTAACGCAAAGTTCCAATAAAATTGGAGTCACAAGTTTTTAGTAGTTACACAATTTCGATAATATTATGTAACAACATTTTGAACTTTTATTTACTTTTGAAATATTGTTGTAATTATTCATAATAATAATACGCCATTTAATATTTATTATTTATTATTATGTTTTTGTCTTTGTAATGATAAGATATATTGAACTATATAATTAACAACTATAGTTTAATGATAACCAGTATTAAATGTCGTGTTTAATTCCGTATACATCTTGAAAGCGTATAATTTTAATATAAACCTATCTGTCGATAATCAAAATCTAGTCTTACAAAATAAATATAAATAATTTCAATATCATAATTCCTCAAAGTAGGAATCGAAGCTACAGCCAATCGCGTGGCCACGATAGCCTCAAGATAGCTATTTATAGTTGAATTCAAGCACTATAATATAAAAAAATATAATGTTGATTATAGTATATTGGCAATCAAAGAAAAAAACATGATGTTATCCATAAGATAATATAACGACGCGACGCTACGCTATAAACACGTTTGCGTTTCGTGATTTTCGATTTCCTTTATTATGATGAGTCCGTTGAAGGTATAATCGACACGTGCGTTTATATTGTTGTAAATAATAGTAATGAAATTGGTTTGTCTATATATTTACTATACACTTGGATACTTAAATTTTAAATTATGGAGATTAAGTTACTGTTAACAAAACAATTACTTTAATAACAATAGTGAGTCACTCAATTACTTTAATAATAAAAGTAACAGATAACTAAAGTGTAGTTGTAGATAGTTTGCAATTTTAATGTAAAATAGGCTTAGCCTTTAACACCTATTCGACTGATCCCCATCGCATTTATCGGAATTTTAATGGAATGAGCCTCGCGTCGTAAGTCTGAAGATTGAAATGTATGGGAATAGATAAAACACACGCGCGCGAAGTAGGATAATTTGCGATTCTCAATTTCGTGCCAATTCGGAAAACGCTTCGAAATGAGAACTTAAAGCCTATTTTAAATAAGCTTACGCTATTGAATTCTATATCAAACGATTGCTATTTATTTATTTAACTCTTTATTACATCAAGATATTAGTAACAATGTTGATATTGAACGCCATATAATAATATTGGTGTAAAGGCAGCCTTATCACCACGGGTGATCTCTTCCAAGCAACCCTTACAGAAAAAAGACAAGAAGGCAAAGAATTGGATAGATGTACAAATGATATACAGAAATTAATAAGATAAACTTACTTAAAATTTACATATTATATATTACATACAAATTTACATAAATATCATCACAAATATACATATAAAAGTATTCACATGTACATAATATATAAATATAAAATAAACTTACATAAACGTTGATTACTTAGTACATACATTTTAATTTTAAGACGACGCTTGAATATATAAACCGAGTCAGACTCGCGTATTACCCGCGGAAGAGTGTTACAGAGGATCGCAGCTTTGATAGTGAAAGAGTCACCATATGTTGGTGTACGACTCAGTGGTAATTCCAATTTATTATCACTCTGTGACCTAAGGTTAGGGGAATGATTGGTGCCAAGAAAACAAAACTTTGACTTCAGGTTCAGGGATATTAGGGTGAAAGACAATAGTGTAAAGGAGTGTAAGGATATGGACATTACGACGATGTCTCATTGAAAGCCATTTAAGTTGCATCCTATGTTCGAAATGTGATCGATTTTTTTAACGAGAATATGAACCGAATGGCCACATTTTGCAAACGATCCAACTTATTGATGAGATTTTGTGGTAGGTCACAATAGCACGCATCAGCGTAATAAAGAAGCGGAAGGAGAAGTGTTTGGGAAAGAGCTATTTTAGTTTTTATAGGGAGTTCTTTCCATCTACTCAATCGACCAATGACAATGTAAAATTTTCTGCTAACCTCAGATATGTGTCCCCACACCAGGATAAAATGTTATCCATAGTAAGACCTAATTTTTTAACTGTGTTACTGTACTCTCGTTTAGTACCGCCAAACACTATGGGCGACAAGATTGACGATGTTATTTTTTGATAGTAGTTGATGACTTCCAAAGAATGTGACCTGAGATTTACCAGCATTTATTGATAGACCAAACGATTTGCTACGTGCTAACAGCATGAAGGTGGGATAACTCCAAAGCCCAGCTATAGAATTATGGAGGTCATCAATAGATGCGGTTGCGTAGATTTGCAGATCGTCGGCATAAAGATCAAAGGGTAAAGTGAGAGAGTTCGTAATAGAGTTAATGAAGATGGAGAAAAGGAGCGGAGACGAATACCGCCTTGAGGGACACACTAGCACTAAGTTTAGAAGGGGAAGAATAATTATCATTGACTCAAATGTACTGCACGTGGCCAAATAGGTAGGATCGGAACCAGTCAATGGCAATGGAAGAAACGTTAATACATTTCATGATAGCAAGAAGTATGTCGTAGTCTACAGTGTTAAAAGTATTAGAAAAATCTAATAAAGCAATGATAATAACTTGCTGATTGTCGATTCCTATATATAGTTTAACTTAAACATAAAACCCGGCGTCCGCCACTCAACGCGCAATGTTTCGCATTCAGGCGGAAAGCGGAGAACGGAATGTCTTGACATAGCTTCTCTATGCATTAACATAAATATGCTAAAATGTGAGGCTGAAATTTTTTATGTTAATTATAACAGAAGTGTTATTAAAAACAACGTTTGTGTTCCATTTTTATAGCTTTTGTAAGTGCGACTGTATAAGGTTTTGTCATCAATGCTACTTTTGATCTTTCTAACAAGGATGAATATACAAACAACACTGAAAACAGCGTATATCAATCGTGAGCGTAAGATCGTAAATATTTTAATGGCCATAAAGTATACCTTCATATGAATTGTTAATATGAATAATAAAGTTTTATGATATCAGAGCTGAAAGCAAGACGGCTGACTATGAAAATACGAGTATATGTGTGTCATCATTAAAGCTATTAAATACTTTACAATTGTGAAATTTTGTTAAAATAACATATTTACATGCATTGCATGTTGTATATGTTCAAATTGGGTCTCGGACATAGGGCCGAAATTTTGCTACATATAGATGTTATAAAATTTCTACGACAAGAGGAGTGTGATGTTGGAAAATATATTTAATTAATAAATATATATGATAAATATACACTACGATGTGCTCGACATATACTATAGTGTAAAGTAACGATGGGGGTATCTCGCTCGTTAACGGGACTACTAGTAATCTTTTTAAAGTTTACTCTATAAAATCTTTTTACGCTATGAAAATTATTGTAAGTAATTATTCTGATAACACTTAAAGAAGATAAAGTTAACATCTATCTATCTATATGGTTTTCTATTAAAAACATATTTTTTATAATCTAAAACTAACCAAGTTTATTCTAAAAGACTCCAAAACGAACTAAGTATATTTTTTATCTTTTAAAAGGTACTATATAAAGGTACTTGGAGCTAGGTGAAGTTCTAAATATAACAAGCGCCTAGGGAGTTACGTACAGAGCCTTTATAAGATACATCAATCATAGTTAAGCGGTAGTAGAGCGATATTTAAATTATATTATTTTACGTCTTGTAAGTAATGCGAGCAACATGTTTAATTTGCGGAAGAATATTTGTAATATTTTTTCTCGTATAGCAGTGTAACCAGAGAGAACCTAGTGTCAGGACACTCCGTTCTCCACCTTCCACCCGAATCTGAGACAGGTCTTGTTACTTGAGCGGAGAAATGAAAATAATTTAATTGTATCCCATCCCCCGAGTTGTAATCGCACCCACAATTACAATTTTTATGATCAAATTTTGATGATCAAATTTTTAATTATATGCACATACAACAAACATATGTGATGTTTGTTGTATGTGCATATAATTAAAAATTTGATCGACAGACATTAAAAAGTTGGTCATTATGTGTGTTGATTTTATAAAGGATTATTACAAAATGGGGCCGTCTTGGAGCAGTGTGACGGCGTTTGACTGTATACTTGTGGTTGTGGGTTCGATTACCACTCGCGTATTTAAATTATTTTCATTTCTCCGGTCTGGCGACAACACAACGCGGCGTTGAGTTTCGCCACTTTGGAAAAATATCAACATAAAAAGGAAAACCTTGCAATTTTTTTTTCACATTCCAATCTTCAGAAATGTGCTATTTAAAAAGCTAATATTTTTCATACTTCCGTACACCATCGTTAATTTTTGAATTTGCTCATTGTCATATTATATTTCTCATAGAAAAATATTATTTAGAAATGTCTAAACAGTATCTAGAACAGTCGAAGTTCGAAAGACGAGTCGTAATGCTTCCCACTAATCTACGTCACTAACATCTTGACAGAGAGCAATCGTGGAGTTGCAAGTGCTTTCGATTCTATCTTGTAATTGATCAATCGAGTCGCAATCCAACTGTGAAATGGTTGGAATAGAATTTATTAATCTATACAATAGTATCCAAACTTTAAGAGTTTTAGTTTTCTTAAATACATTTTGTATAAAAAGTGTAAGTAATTTTGATTAATTTTACTTTTGGTAATTATTTTTATTATGACTCGGAAATTAACACTGCGTCGGTGAAACACACTTTGCCCATTAACTTGTTTTCCAATACATTTTAATTATTAACGTTCACAATTAATTTGAAACTTGACCTACGCAAATGAGACATATCCAATTTGACTGAATTTTTTACATGGTACTTCAATAGGACTCACGATACTCATTTGAGAGATACGAATTTCTTTTTTAAACTTTCTACGACAAATGATTTGTAATAAATTATTCTTATGCGACAAATGTAACTCCTAGAAGTAACCATATTTTGCGTTAACCAAAAATATGACAACAGTATAACAGTTGGCGAAGGGTTTAAGCCGCCAAATTAATTTCACACTGCTATTGACGTGCTGAAACATAAATTACGTACCGATCGGGAGAATATATTTTTACTTCCTTTTAAGTAACGTACAAAAGTACTCTTGAACACGTCGGTTGTAAAGGCTCCCAACGTGTTCAAGAGGTATATGTAAGGTCTCTTTGCTGTTGGATATATTTTTCAGCAACGTGTTATTGCGAAAACATTTATGTCTACAAACAGTCTTAAAGATTGTTTTGTTACAGCTCGCTAAGATTGTACTAATTATATGGAAATTGAATTTGTATTCATGCTTTATGGGAGGGAGTCTCTGTTTTGTTTGCACCATGACCGGTTGACTATTATTATTTTAGTTTGTTTTTTTTTTGCCTAGGTCGGTGGATAGTGACTTGTCTTAAATTTCAATTTGGGTTTCGTATTATATTCGTAGCAGTTCAAAGACCGATCTGAAATTTTAAAATGTACTAAAACATAAATATTAATTTAGCTACTATTATATTTTAAATAAAACAAAATTATTTTACTTCATTTATTCTAAAACTACTAACATTATAATGTCGCACAGTGTACAAAATTGCACCGTTGTCAATTACAGTTCAAAAGTTGGAGCCAACTTTGCCGTTAGTGAACGAATACTATTTAAGTTGATAATGCTTTAATTAGTGTTTTAGTGTCAGTTCGTGCTTTTCGCCTGGAGAAAAATTAAACTTTTCGCTGCATTTTAGATAAAAGGGTAATAAATTTCCTTTTAAATGTCCTAAATCTATGTTTTAAAGTAGTTCCATATTCTTGGCTAACCTAGTTTTGTTTTTATGGTGGATCTATTTTAACACATTAGAAATGTCTGCAAAATTAACATTTAAAGATTTAAATGCTCATAAAAAATTAACGTTTTTAAATGTGCATTGTGTATAAGTATGAAATAAACGATTTAGACTGTAATAACTTCAGGCTTTTTTCTGTATCCTGCTGCTTAGACATAGATAACCCAGTGTCAAGACACTCCGTTCACCATATTCTGCCCCAAAACGAGACGTTGCTTGTTGAGCTGTGAAAATTATTTAAATATAATCACACACTCAAGTGAGGATCGAACCCACAAACGTTTAAAGTCAGATGCTCTCGGACTGAATCAGAATGGCCTCAATTGTATCACTTGATAAGATAAGTCTTTTCGACAACTCCTTCAAAGTGTGATTAAAGCTTCAAATGGAAGTTATAATTTATAGCTACTTTTTACCTTATTTAGTCAATTTACTGCATTTTCCTGGAATAAACAACGGGAATCTTTCATTTGCTTGATATACTGTTTCTCCGGTGCCATTCCCCCACTTAATTTAAACTCACTTACCTTTATGACTTTGTTTTTTTACTTTTCGTCCACTTAATTTCTGATGATAGCATTTACGCTTAGGTGATGGTGCATTTTCTATGAAGTGTATGAAATAAACTTGTAACTCATGTATAAACATTTTTACAACTAATGAATGAATAATCGAAAGTTAGTCCATTTGATCCTCTTCACAAATCTTTTTAAGTTTCATATTATAGTATTTATCTACTCAAAGTTAAGGCTGTTTTGCCTCAGTTGGCAAACCCCACTTGGTGTTGTTTAAACAACAAATATTTTCTTTCCCCGGTCTGGTCAGACATAGCTTTTGAAAAGTTAAGACCGTTATTTATAAATTTTCTCTGTTTGCTTTCTAAAATTCAGAATATGTACAAAAATATCAATAAATGTACAGTTATAGTTTTTTGCTATTATTACCTACACATTGAAATATTCACGAGGTTGCCCCGAAAATAACTCATAAGATGTGAACGTCACGTAAGATATATCAATCCTTTATCATCGCATATGACCTAAATTACCCTAACACACACACTTAGAGTGTACATAAATCATGAGGCAATTTTTTCTGCCTTAATTTACTGCTTATTTGGCGCCAATGCCAATCTAACCTTCGTCTCGTTTAGATATCTTTTGATTTATGTATTATTTTTTAGTTTTATTTACACACGCAGGACGAGAAACGTGTAACTTGTGGACGAACGCACGTGTGTATGTATGGCTTAGTGGGTTAAGCTAAAGAGCGCTTGGACGGTTTTCTTGAAGAGCTGGTTTGAGTCCCTAATTAGAATTTTAAACGGTTACTAAATATGTTTATTAAGTTATTATGTTTGTCGTTTGTTTAATTATGAAAGATTATATTGAAATTGTAACTGACGTGGAACAATACTCTGAATTCTGAATTCAAACGTGAAATTATATTAATAGAATAGTATTATTACTTAATTTTAAATATCACGGTTATTGTACATTGGTTGGACAAAGTGTGACATTCAATTTTAACATACAAACACTTTATTTTTACCTATTGATTTAAATCATATTTAAAATGAATGTAGAAGCTGTATGAATACAAAGAAAATAATTTTTCGTCCAAATCGATACATTACGTGCTGAGTAATGGAACCAAACACCGCGCTTTGTTTTAAAAAATGAAAATAATCATTCCTTCGAGTTGGGACCTACCACCAATCGCGCTTAAAGTCGAACGCTACGTAACGTGGGCTCTGTTAATAGAAAATAAATATGTGAAATATTAACATTACATAACCTAGGGATAAGTCACGCCTTTTCAGTTTCCACATATAGAAGAGTCGTTCCTGTGCTACGTATGTATCTGTGTATGCGTGCATATATTACGAATATGAATTCTTCACTTAATACGACTAGACTTATAATAGTCATCTTTAAGCGTATATTTTAAGCATATACATGCCACGATAGCTTCTAATAAAATGTATATTTCACTTTTAAATGTGTTAGAAAGGCCATTGTTGTGATTTTGATTTCCATTCGGAGCAGCGAAATAATTTACATATAACGTAAAGTTGTTGCGGCGAAAAATGACGTTGATTTCTGCCACTCAACATTTCGGGCGGAAGGAGGAGACTTTATCCTCCTCGTGTCGATAGTGACTTGACACTAAGTTTCATTATGCGTATTTAGTTTCATACAGCTATACGGGAAAAAAACGTTAAGGTGAAGAAAAGTCTGTAGACGACTTCAAAGTTTATTAGATTGTAAAATGTTTACCATGGTTTGTTCGCATAATCTGAATTTCGATTAATCATCCTAACTTTTGACATCCGTAAGCAGTTTTCATGCACTTTAAAATATTAGTTTACAAGTTGAAGGTTTGAAATTAGTTGAAGCAATTCTTGACTGACCAACTTCTGTTCTCAGATGGCAAGGTAAAGCGAAAATGTTTACCTTAATTACTATTTGTAGAATTAACTTGGCAGATCTTTACATTAATGTTTATATGAATGAAAATCGTTGACTGAAAGAGGGTGGTATATTGAAATTAATTAAGAAAATGACTTAAATACGACAGCATTTAATAAGGCTTTTCGCTTTTAATTTTATTAATTAGGAAGAGAAATTAACTGTCTGTTATTTTAAATTAGTTTTGTAATTAATCTATTAATACACTATTATAATATTTGCTAGACATAGTGTGTGGTTCCTAAATAAGTGTACGTGCATTTTATACATATAATAGTTCTAACATAATAGGGACCATTTTCGTTTGACACTCGAGGGATTATTTTCATTTCCGCGCTCTGGTAGGACAAACAAAGCACGGTGTTGAACTTCGCCATTCAACACGCGATGTATCAAATTCGGTTGTTCCATTAAACAATGTATGTATATGATTCGTAATCAATTTATGATATATATTTTTTAATATTATTATAATAGATATGTCTTATTTATTTATAAACATAAGACAGTTTAAAATATATACGTTTTACTTTATAAATGTACTACAAATCATATATATCATATACGCATTTAGTAGCTTGACGTTATTTAATTTATATGAAAAATATGTCAATGTTATGGTTGTAGTTAACGGCATTAAACTAGTGGAACTGCTTCTTGGGCGCTTTCCGAGAGGTACGAGGTTCGAATCCCGCTCAGTTAAAAATAAATTATGCGCTTTGTAAAAAATTTTTTTGTTAGTGGAACTAGAAAAGTTTTACCTAAAAATATCCGTTATGAAGGTTGGAACATTGTCTTTATTTAGTAATAGCAGTCGTCACGGAGCGCATGCAGATGCGGACGAGGAGGACGCAAAAGAGTAGCTTGTTTAATTTCCCCAGAAAGGGGGAGGTCGAGTAAAAATAAATAATAAATTATTTGTTTTTATTTTAGATCATCTCTCTCAATATTTATTCAAAATCTTCATTACTTTTTTATATTATTTGTAGAAAATTAAAAAAGTATATAAATTTCCCCATTGACATGCTTTATTGAGCTTACAATATTTGATTGACATTTTTATATAAAAAAGCAGATTGATTAATTACTTACGCGTCTAACTTAGCAAGTTTATCAATTCTTGAGTAAATTGTAGTTACGCAGATATTTTTGATTGCAATTAGGTTGTATATTTTTTTTTGTTATGCTAAGATGATTTAATAATAACTAGCGAACCGCTCGTGGCTTCGCCCGCGTGAAATGTAGCTGTTTCGTATTTTCGGCGGTCTTTTCGTAAAACAATAAAATTCTGAAAAAACATAAACATGGAAGAAAAGTATGCCTGTGTTCATCTCAAGACCCTCAACTATCTCTATATTTCATCACAATCGGTTCAGCGGTGTGTTCGTAATGACGACAAAGACAGACAGAGTTGTATTTGCATGTATAATATTAGTATGGATTATATTTAAATTATTGTTTTCAAATGGCCGCTCTGGTAAAACAATGCACGACGTTGAATTACGCCACTTGCAATGACCAGTGCAATGTCTCGAATTTTCTTTCTCGTCTTTCTTATTTTGAATTTTATATAAGAGTTTGACACCACGGTCTCTCTGCCTATCGTGTCTATCGTGTGGTAGACGCGAGAAAAAGCGTAAAGCTGTAGAAGGTCATTATTAAGTATTAGTTATTTGGCGCAAGAAACTTACTTTGATTCATCAATATGTCACTAAACAGTGACATAAATGTCAACTACTAAACTTCTGTCAACATAATCAATTTCGTTACAACTTTTGGATTTTTTATTAAATTTAGTCTAATTACAACTAATCAAATTTTTCCTTTTCAGTAGCAAAGTATAATCATAGCAATAGTATATTTCCTTCATATTTACCAATGGCCTGCAGTAATACGGCTGAAGGCACCATTGGAATGAATTCATTAGTTAGAAAGAGCCCTAATATTTTAGCAAATGAAAGCAGAAATTATTTCCCATCGCAGCGGCATTCATCCGATAGCGCGTTGCCATTAACAATTTAGCTAGACAAATATATACTTTATAGAACGGTAATAGAGGTTCGATGAGCTTGTATTCTAGATTGACTTTCCGTGTATTCATTTTTAAACTCGCAGCTAAAAAGAGCGATTGATGCGTGAATTTATGTGACATGGCTGGGTGTGTGTTTAGTAGCCGGTTTGTGGCTTTATTACTTTTTAACATATCGGCTCTATATTGTTGATCGTTCACATCTTTTTGTATCTATTTGCGATATTTTCTACGCCGCTCTTGTTTTTGTATGGTTTACGCGGTTGAAATATCGTTTATCATATGAAAGACAGTTAATCCACTACGATTGAATGGATATTTTTAAATTATGAGTAAGATGAAATAGTTTAAACCTACATGAGCCCAGGCTACATTTGATAGCATTTCCTAGCAACTAGGTTTGACTATATTTTACGTATGACGTTGCTTTATGTCATGTATCTTTATGTCACGTATCAAGTAACACCACATGAAACCTAGTTTATTTTAAACAAACAGGTTTTTCCATCACCTGTAGAGTTCGTGAAAATGACATGAATGAATGAGCGGTGTCGTTTGCTAAGGGACGATATTTACTTATACACGTCGGTTCAGTTTGACTGGAATGAAAGAAACTTTAATAGTAATAAAATATTGTTACAATTATTTAGAAAGTATGAAATTATTAGTAAAAACCTAATACCTAATGTTATATGTTAAGCAGACAACTTACATTCATCATCATCCCTGTTCATTCATGCAGCGATTATATGATTCACTAACTTTCCCACACGACCTTATATTATCTAAGTTTTACATGAAGGAAATACAATAAAAGTATGCTATAATGAGATTGAGCGCATGAAAAACAACTTATATTCAACGATATGATTTCTCATAATCGTACACCGTGACAAATCACTGCGACGCGGCCACGCGCACGGTATATACTTGATTTATCATTTACCATTACTTTATATTACTGAAACTACTGGCTGAGATTGCTTTCGTCTTCCCCAGACACTCTGTCGACATACGAAAAACGTTATCTATATAAGCAAAGACACAACATTTGTACTGCAGAAGACAAAAAACATTGATGATTTTAGATGTTTGCAAGTAAATTTAGAAAATTCATATATGTTATTAAGGCATTTAATGTATTTCACATGTTCTATTTCTAATGCACGTGAAGGGCGGTAAATAATATTAGGTATTTACTAATAATTGACTAGTGAAATATGAACTCATAAACAATTCCGTATCACGCTACAGCTATATTTAGTTAAATGTATTTGTTTGTTATTATCATAATGAAATGTGGCCAATAAAAAAGTCTAAATATTTTTTTTCTTTGCAGGTAAGTCCATCTACATAAACTAAAATCTTACCAATAAAATCTATGAAGATTCCATCCTGCAGAAGTTGGTAAGTCAACGTTTTTCTAACGCAACTACACATACAAATAAAAACTTTACACACATATATACGTAGCAACATCCTGTGTCATAACAGTGTAATTACGAATTCCTTTTAAAAAAGACATATTAAGAAAACGTATAAAAATTTGAACGCAGCGGGATTTGAACTCCCTTGGAAACCTTTCAAGAGGCTCGGATTCAAGACCAGCTGTGTTCAAATTTTGTTTATAATACTAAGTGTGTAAATAACACTTTAAAAATGTTAAAATACTAAATTATTTAACATATAAGGTCAACTTTTTATGTATATACAGTGTTCTAAATATTAAACATATTTTATTTTACATTATATAAGAGAATGACAAACATTCTCAACTTAATTACGAGTCTTATCTGTACAAAAAATCTAGATTTTAATATGGCTACAATGTATAATCGCAAGTTTATTAACTCTACCCCGCGGCTCATTGGTGCCGCTCCTTATTAATGTAACCTCGAATAACCAAAGTTTAATATTAATATAGTAAAGCACACGACATTCGCCCGTAACTACATACAATAACTGCTATATTCATTTGAACGTGGTTCGTGATGGACAAATTATATAGCGGTTCACATTTTTAACCGTTTTGAAATATTAAAGAGAGGGTTGATAAAATTCTTTGTTGTTTACAGTTCTTTAAGCCTAAATTATTGGCATTTTTACATAATATTATAATAATTTTACTATAAAACAGTGTGCTTATATATATAATTTGTTTTCGTACGCAAGACTTTGTACCTAGCTGGTAGATCACTTTTGGTAACAATTGTGTAGGGTTGGTGCTGTATGCCGTAATACAGGTGTCCTGGTACGATGACAGTGGCGTCCATCAAAATTATATTGTGAAAATACGTAATTGAATAAGATTAGGCGAAGCATTATTACATTTTAAAAGTTGTTGAATAAACTTAATATTATCATATCATAATTTCATTGTATTTTGTGGGTTATTAAGAAGATTCTATTAACATATCTTCTATCTACGTTACTTTTTGTATTTTATAGACAGTCTTGGCAGTCTTTGGTGGTAGAATTTATTATATTTTAAACAGCTTTCATTTTCCAATGTCTTAAATAATATTTAAACTAAAATTCTGTCTAGATAAGAGTTAAACCTCAAAATCTATTCCATTATTTAAATTTATTATCTGTATACTTTAGGTAGAAACACCAATATTGTTGTTAGTAAGTACTATCTCAACGACGAGCTATCGCAACTGCGGCAACACTAAAGCACTCTAGGGTCCCAAAATCCTTATCCGATGTTGCCGAGAACTTTGCAAATACAACATTTTACGTTACTTCTCGTCGTTATGATACCGATTTTTGAACAATTATACAACTTATCCGTATTAATGTTAAATTTTATAATCTCAAAAGATATGAAAACAGTTTTAACTATGCTTATTGATAGGTAGGACATACAATTACTTCTTACTACGTCTAGGGATTTTCCTTTAATAATATATTCATTTTATTATTATATATTTATATATTTATTCATTCACCACTTTATTTCGAGGTCATCGTGGCACAGCATCTGACTAAAAACGTGTTGGCTGTTAGTTCGATCCTCACGATATGGAATGATGATATTTAAATTATTTACATTACTTCCCTTCTTTTTTTAATTTTTTGACAAGGCTACTTATTCTATAGACAAGGCAAACACCTGATAGTAAGTGATCATCGCCGCCCACGACCCCGAAGTTCCTACAAAACCGCACAGTAGTAGAGAGCCACGTATCCAGATGGTGAGAATGGTATTTCAGTCTATTACGTACTGTGCGTTACTTCGACACGAAGTTGAATTGAGTTGAGTTTCGACATGCAAAGTTACAAATTCAGGTGAAAAGTGGTGAGTGGATTTGTGTCCTCTCTGCCTAATTTGGTATAAGGAAAAAAGCGCTAAGCTGAAAGTCACATTATTTCAATTCATACATTTTGATATGAGATATGTAATGTGGATTTTAAATATATATACGTGAGGATCATATTATATTTTCTCTGAACTATAGAACGGAATCTTAAATTTTAATACATAATACATAAACATTTTTGGTCAACCTGCAAAGAATGTAAAATTTATTATTTTCCATGGCTCTGCAAGCACTATTTTTCATGAGCAAGCTTTGCCTCGACGTCGCGTTATCTTGTCAAATACTTTAAGGCACTCTGCTTCTGAATCCTATTCAGATGGCGTTAGCAAGTTTGAAAATAAATTATTGTTTAAAGTGTATTTATTTACTTCTATTGTGATGAACTCTAAGATATATAACTACACTTTATATATTTGCGCAGTATAAATTTATTTATTCGCTATCTCTACATTTTATAGAAACTAAGAATGTGTATAAGTGTGGCTAAGCCCAAATAATATTTTTGTCTGTCCAGCTTAGAAAAACAGCATATAATATTATTTAAGAAAAAAAATTTTAGACAAATGAAGACATAGTAATAGATTGTGATGTATGTGTACAATATATTTTCTTGTCTTTCACATACATGTAGATTTGTTCACGCTAGTATCCGGAAGTACTAGACTATTTTGAGTACAACTTTATATTAAATGTAAAACTGCGCGTCGTGCGCGTCATGCATTTTTGTTATGGCGGCTCTGTTCTATTTCTTATAATTTAGCTGGTTTACTATGGTTCTACGTCAGGTGTTTCCCTATTCGAAATCATTTAAGTAAAGTACCTGCCCTGCCCAAGGTTCAAAGCTATGCAACAAAAAAGACATTCAAATTCGTCCATTAACTACGAAAATGTATGCAGACAGACAAATATTTTAAATATCATATTGTCCTATTCTACTGTTTGTTCTTCCTTTTACTTTTGTCCCTAAATATATTCAATATACAGACACAATCCTTTGACTGTTTTATTATATGATAGATGTAGAGATTATTAAATCCCAGCCTTTGCTTGCCATCAAATATCATCACAGATATATAAATAATTATTAAAAGCCACATTTGTTTAATATACTCGTATATAAAAATAAAAAAAAGATTTCACTTAAAAGTAACTTTTATAAAAAATACTTACAACGAACTGAACAGAACGTACAGTCAAAACAATTCAATAGTAATTAACGCTAGACGGACTCTACCTGTGCCAACCTCATTAAGGAACCATCATTACCGGACGCCAAGCCACACTAAAAAAGTAAAATATTATTAAATATAAAAAAGCTCATTGTAATTTATTTATTAAGTATATTTCATTTTATTTAAAGCGGTAGCTACTAGCTGTTCTTGTAAGTTGTAATGCGATTATAAAGACTCTCTCTACGGTCAGTCAAGCTCCTGTTTATGGTGGGGTGTGAGTCTGGAACCGATGAATTTTGTTCCTGTTACATGTCTGTAAGTGGGACAAAATTCGTCCGTCCGTCCTATATGGTAATTATATATACATATTATGATGCTAATTATCATATGAAAAGTTATATATCACACGTATATAAAACTGTAGGTACATTGGTGTTTACAGATAAAGACATTTTTTATATTTATTACTTCGACAAATGTGAAAAATATAGTTTTTCAAAATATTTCTATAAATGTTTATGGAATCGAGAGAGTTTTGATCAAAATTGAACGTAGTATATACGTATCTATGAACGTCATTGCTACAGGCGAATTAATTCTTCTGTTCATTAATATGTGAAACTATTGTATTGAAAAATAATATATTATAATTGTATTTGCGTTATATTTTCACATGTGATAAATAATGCAAACTCTTATAAAAGTCAACAGAAATAGCGTTTATTACAAGCTGGTGCAATCCTGACAGTCACTTCGGGAAATTATTATTTATGGAATTGGAAATGTGACAGCGGATGTTGCGAGCTCACAGTTTTAATGTTGCTTTTAATAAATATAAACGAAAACTAGTTCTTTTAATTACTTTAACTAGTTTATATATACCAATTTTTTTATGAACACATATTTTTTACTTATAATACTTCTTTGTTAAAGTATGCTTGTACGTTTGTCCTTGTTGTCGCCCACAACTTATGTTCCATGGCTTTTTGGTTCTATAGTTTTAACTGTAAAACGTCCACTTTCTTGTCGACCCTTAAAACAAGTCCCTTTTGGATTCCTTTTAGAAATCACATATATTTATCAAGGACAACCTTTATAACAAATAATCCATTTTTTTTTCACGGCCATTCATTTAGGCTGTGCGTTGCCTGTTGTCAGTCACTCAATGTGTAGTGTAATAAATATATATATGTATACATTGATTGATTGATTAGCTAAGTTATTTCTGATGATACATTTCCATTTCAAGTACCTGCCGTTGATTAATAACTAATTAACAAAACCTAATTAAAATAACGTGAACTTCATTTTTATTCTATATACTGAAACAAACATTTAAAGTACACCGCGATTGGACTTGCCTATTTTAATTCTCACGTAAAATCGACACGTGTTCGTAAACTTCGAAACTTTGTTGCACACGTTCCACACTGTCCAAGCTGTCTAGACCTCTAACGTCATTATTTCTGCTACACAACCTCGAGCTTGGATTGAGAATTTTCTTCTTTATTGATTTTCTACACATATAGTAATTTTTAACTTTTTATTTTAAGTGTTATTCACACACTTAGGAAATTAAAAAACATATATTAAGAAAACATATAAAAATTTAAACGCATCAGGATTTGAACGCATGGCTTAGCGGTCAGAGCGCTTGAACGGCTTTCAAGAGGTTAAAATTTTTGTACGTTTTCTAAATATATGTTTTACTTTTTTACATTTTGCTAATATATAGTAAGTTAGGTCAGCGCAGCTTCACGCTTTTTCCCGCATAGTACGATAGGCAGAGAGACCCTAGTGTCAAGACACTCCGTTGAGTGGCGAAACTCAAAGCCGCGTTTTGTCTTGGCACGAGAGCGGAGAAATAAAAATAAATTCTAATTTAAGCATTGCTCCTAGTGAAATTTAACATACAACCATCGCGTACACAGTCAAATGTCACACTGCGCCATGATCGAATTGTACATTTCTTATAACCTAATATAAATACATAAAGGTCAATTACTCGGACAATCCTTATGATTTGCATATTTTTCTAACAAGGCCTTTTATTTTGTGGTCTAGACAAAGGAGAATTTTGAGATAAGTTACTTCGTTCTCTACTGTTCCCTAATTTAGGGATATTGTGAAATCTTTGACGGAGCTTAGCGCTGTTTATAATTTAGCCAGATCCGCAAAATATCCATACTGTTAATATAAAATTTCTACCGGACTGGACTTTAATCTATATCCATCACATTCTTTCAAGCACGTGTCAGCTATACTGTGCTAGCATATGTATGTATAAGAACTTTTAAGGTATTTATGTAGGTTACATACATATGTGGGCTGTATATGTAGTAGTAGGTGAAGTGATAATTCGCGAAAATTAAGGCGCCGCCTTCTCTTCATTAACGGCGGCTATGGAGCGTGCAGTTTGTACTGGAGCAATTACTACTAGAGGTTCATTATAGACGATGAAACCGATATATTTATATTTTAAGGATTACGAAAGTAGTTAAAATGTTAGTCTTTTATTTAGATTTTTTACAAACGTCACATTCCTCCGTCCGTGTAATTTTTGTAAAAAGAGGTACAAAATTTTGTTTCACGTATTAATAATCTAAGATACTAGCGACCCGCTCGCGGCTTTGCCCGGGTTAACTGCTGCTTCGTATTAAGGCGACCTTTTCGTAAGTCAATGAAATTCCTAGAATAACTAAAAAAAAGTAGCCTATGTTCATCACAAGTCTCTCAAGTATCTCTAAATAATCGGTTTCATCACAATTGGTTAAGCGGTTTGGCCGTAACGACGTCACTGACAGAGTTACTTTCGAAATTATAATATTATTGCTATATATTTAAAAATTAAAATATTTTACCTTTTTGTGTAGATTTTTTAAATTGAGAAGAAACTCCTTTTTCGGATGAAGAAACGCATTTAACCATGCGGGTGCTCATGGCCAGATGATATTTTACACATACAATGTATGTCTAACAGTAAAAAACATTTCTATATAAATCTTTTGTCTAAGCAAATATAATATTATGTATTACATTGTAAGCTTTAGTTTAACTTATTTAAAATATGTTATATAATAAATATTTTTTATTTATAATGATTTATACTAACTCTAGAAAAAAGTCTGTAAAGAGCCATAATGGAGTTTCCATTAATTGAGTTTAGATTTCTTCGCTGTGGTGACAGGCCAAAATTCGACGTGAAGTACTGCCACTAAACGGAGAACGGAGTTTCCTGACATTAGGTTCTTTCTGACTACCCTGCTATGCAGAAAAAGCGTCAAGTTGCTTGCTTACAATAGTTGCAGTTAATATACGATTTTTAGAAAATAGTTTAATTGCTACAGCTTGAAGGAAACATAAAATTGCTCCATCGATTTTCATTATGAATACAAAGTTCCTAAAAACTGACATTATATTACTCTATGAAAAATGAGTAAGGGCAAACTATATGGAAAGTTTTATTTGTACCATAGTTCGTGGTTCTATCCAATTCCATTACTAACTTCGTAACAATGGAATAATATATTGAAAACTTCACTTATCACTTTTCTCCATTAAGGAGCTGATTGAAATATGATATATATATTTTTTTAGGCTAGGTATAAAAAATATTGTGTATTCAGATTTTTTATCTCGCATATATATGTTTATGGTATTATAGTTTACAATATTTTACTTTATATTGTTAATAGTGTGACATCTTTACCTGGATGTATACGATTGTAGTAGGATATTACCCATTACATTTATGTTTGTATTTCTACGTTACTGGCAATCGGGGAATAGAGTTATATATTAATAATTTTTTTGGTGCAAAAAGCAACTTGTTTTTATACAACGTAACGTTTTTTTGAAACGATTCGTATCTCAAGACTCCTAAGAGGTCCTAATATACTCTTAATCGTTTTAAATTATCAAACCCAAATGGCTTTCTTGTATCGGTATATTAAACTCTTGCGTTACTGACTGACAGACAACACAAGGCCGAAGCCGAACTGTTATCCCAGTCACATGTGGATGTTTTTAAAAAACAATTTATTAATTGAAGGATGTTATTTATTATTTAAACATTTAAAATGAGAGGGAGATTAGCCTTAGCTCGACCTACTGGGAGTTTTATACTAATACTATAATGATAATACTAAGAGAGGTGAATAGAAGCCATCAGCAATATCCCAAAGAGGGTTGGTATTTAACAGAACGTAGACACCTTGGGGAGTGCAAGGGAGCACTAAGATCGGATTTCTCGAAATTCCTACGAAAACGGGTAATAACGAAATTTTACGGTTTGTAGTCGACGTAAATATACATAGTTGCTATATATACTACACAATACAATACACGTATAAATTAAATCGAAATAAATCTCATTCTTTTACTTTATTGAATTTTCCCAAGAACTTTTTCTTCGTCTAATAAAATATACTCTCATTATATTAAGACCTGTAGTCCGTAGTCGTAGCGCGTAGCATTCGTAGCACGTCTACGAGCGCTTAAGTCGACCAATCGCTAGGGATCCACTTCGAATACATTCGCACCAATATTTATTTAATACCTGTCGTATTTTATTTATGAGCACCCTTTTTATATATTTCATTATATACAAAACCTAAGAGCGTTATTGGAGACACATAATGTATTATTAATTGAAATCTTTGAGGCTACAATGTATCTATATTTTTTTTTATATATTTATATGGCATAGTGAAACAGCGTCTGAATTTTGCAGCGTGTTGGGTTTGATTTCCACTAGATGGAATGATCATAATTTAATTATTTTCATTTCTGCGCTCTTGTGATCAAGACAAAGTGCGGTTCCGACACTCAACACGCACTGTCTCTAAATCGGGAGCTATTGGAAAATGGTGATACTCTGCAATGCTATAAAAGACGTGAAACTGCTGAAACCATATATTAATCAATTATAATTATTCTTATCTCTAGGGAAACAATATTCATTTCTTTTATTAAATTCTGTTTTAAAATTTAGCTCATATAAAGAAATATATTTCGCAAACAAATTTAGTACCTTTGACAGAAGAAGATAGATAAAACCTAGTGGCCCATTATTACTTCCTTTTCGACTTTGGCCAATTTAAAATCATATACCTACATCTAATATATGAATCTATTTATATAAAGTAAACATGTTTTGAATATACAGTTATATCATCAACAAAAATGTTTCATTGCAAATATATTTAAAATTTGATTAAAGCAAAGCTAAGGATTAACGCTTATATCGCATTCAAACAAGACGCTTACGGTATTGTGCGGTTTTTAATTAATTTTTCATCTCCAACGAGCCTCAGTTGCGAGATCGTTAAAAATGTACGTGTTATATTTGTATACTAATATTTCATGTGGCACACGGTTTAGCGGATTTAGAATTAACTGTTGGCATTTTTCATATTTTTCTGTTATTGAACTCTATTGAAGTGTGAGTATTCGTAGAAACGTTGTTTTCAATATGGATATTATATAGATTTATCGCGTAAATAAATACCACCCTTTATGAAAATCTTAGTACCAAAGGCAAGTAAATAACTCTACATTCAATTTTTGTGACGTCAAATCTCTATCAGGGATTTTTTTATATTTACGAAATCGCCATTTTCTTATCTGGTCAGTTGCAAAGCTTGCAAAATTCCGGCGCTTGATTTCGCCTTCTAACAAAGTGAGCGATAGACAATGTCTTTGAATTTGATGCAAAGCACAATCTGCCTATCTTTATTGATACAGGAAATGCATACATTTTTGAAAAATCTTTAATGATTTAATTAAATTCATACGTTTTTGTAAATTTTTTACTATTATTTATCATTGTACTAGTAATTAATTCTTTAGTTCGTTAGTGTTAATATTATAAAAATAATGGTAAATCAAAGTATTTTTGTGGCTTAGGCATTGTATATCTTCGGATTTATTTCAGGTATTGTGTATTTTCGGATTTATAATAAAATTTATATTTCGTTTTAATAATGATTTGAATAAAAAATCTGTGTCATATAATCTGGCACCAATTTCAAATACACTTTTGTCTATGTTTAAATATGAAAGGATCTCTATCACTTATACAATGATACGTGAGCAAAATTGTAATTTTCCAATTTTCTCCAGCGGATAAGGGTACAAATAGATAAAGCGAGAATAGCGTTTGACGTAGGTAGTGTCTGATAATTTTATTACCCATAACTTTACAGCATAGATATATTTCATTTAAATTGACATTATGGAAAATATTTTTATCGATAAAAACAAAATTATTTTTACTGCTGAAAACCATGCCTTGTATTGCTTACCTAGAATTATTGTATATGTTAAAAATAACGTCGTGAACGACTGTAGTCCACTACGTAAAGCACTTTTTAATATAAAAAAAACATTGCTCAATAAAAAATCTCTTTTTTACGGCACTGTTAACATGCTATTAAACGCGATTACGGCTACAGAGACCACTTAATCAGATAGCGCCCCGATATAAATCAAAAGGAAATAGATTTACAAAATTACTTTTATCTAGGTCTGAAAATTTAATCTTAATTTTAACTTAGTGTAACTACTCACTAAATAAACAGCAATTAGCAATCGGGCCAGTTCCACTAATAACTTAAAAACTTCGTCGGAAAGCCGAACTCCGACACACCCAACTATACCAATAATAATAGCTTAAAACATTAGAATGAATGAATGTCTGCAACACACCGTTTAACGCGATTAGGCTAGCAACAGGCTATCATTAATGAGATGCTATCGGAAAATACATAAAAATGAATCAACGAATTGATTCAACTTTAATTTAATGTTTGTCACACATTCTTTTTTTATTTTTACATTTATTGGACATTTTGTGGAGAGAACCTGATATGTCACTCCTTTCTTAAACAACAAGGAAACGTTAGTTGGTTAGGAGAAACCTAAGACGAATATCTACAACTGTTTAAGAAACTGTATATTTTACTTCTATATTAATATTACTTTTTCTTTTATAAAATTCAGGGGATGCTACTACTAATAATAATTGTTAGTATTTGACACAGTTAGTAAACATATGTATTTGATTATCTTTTATGAATTAATTGTATTAATAATATAAATAAGTAAAAAAATATCTCGAGCAACTATCAGCTCTGAACGCTTTGAAGTATACCATAGCTTATTATAATGAAGCTTCAATCTTTTTCCTTGCACCCTGCTAGTCAGACAAAACCGAGTATCAAGACACTCCTTTCTCCATATTTCGCCCGAAACTGAGACTTTGCGAGTGGCGGGACTCAACGTCGTGTTTATCATAGTAACGGAGCGGAGAAATTAAAATATTTTGAATATAATCATTCACCTGAGTGGGATTCGAACCCACAACCAATAGCGTTTACAGTCAGACGCTGTCCCACTGCGCCTGTATCTGCCTTTGTTAAGTGCATACCTACGAGTATATATATGCCCTTATGATGTCATTATTTGTCATAATTTTGGTAGGATTAGATGATGAAGTCAAAAATCTTTATGAAATGTGTGTAAACGACACGTCTTTTATAAACTGCGTCAAGTAGGTTTACATTTCTAAAGTAGTATATTTTTAAAATCCTGATATATTTGTTTTGTTGCGTTTTATGAAATATGAAAGTAAAAATACATATGTAGGTATATCAAATATAAATCGGTAGTTGATCTTGACGGCAAACTTCTCCGTCACAACGTGGCGGCACTTGGTCAACTCATCTCGACCAATTTCCACACGCTCCCGCCAGCAAATCTGATAGGAAACGTCATACTCATATTATGATAGGTGCGGCGCATTGCGCCCACCTGTCGCCGCGCGTGCGTCCCACGGTGACGTCACGCGACCGCGCCCGACCGCCGCCGACGACTGCCAGCACGGGATTGATCCGCCACTACCGAAACTACCTACAATACCAGTTGCTAATCGAATATTTTATACATCTTAAAATATAAATATAATAAATTGATATAAACAAAATAAAATTACATCTGTAAATTCTTTCCTTGTAATCTTGGAAATCCTACTAAAACTAACCAATAGAAAATTGATCGGCGGGCGATCTGGCGGCACGTCTCGCTACCTTCTTATCTAGTTCTTAATCCAAGATAAATATTACATCAATCGGGGGTGGAGACGGCGGCGCACGCAGGCGCGCCGGCCTGCAGCCCAGTCCCGCTCCGGCCGCGCTGCCCGCCGCACATCGCTTTCGCGGGCGCCCGACCCGGCGGCGACTCGCCCGCTGGCTTATAGGATTCCCGTAAATAACCGTGCCGCCACAATCGACGCGCGACCCCCCGCGACGGCCAGCATAGACGTCCAAACCGCGCTCCGATACCGACCGACGAACGCGTCGTGTCCACGTGCTCATCTCGTTGCGTAAGTCGCAAAAACACAAAAAAAAAACATCCGAATCTCCTTTGACACGCAAGAAAAACAAATAGCACACGTCGAATTCGTTCAATGGTTATTATTCCCGGTTTGCTGTCGCAGCAGTATTTGTATTGCAACGCAAAGTAAATAGTGTATCGGTCTCGGCGTGTTGGAAGGTTAGAAGTGGCTTTCCTTTTTAATAGGTTAATCCGCAGACTGCGGGCGCGGTCTTTTTAACCTTATAGTACAAAAGTGCTGGTTGACCTTAAAACCGCGCGGCGACACTTGATTTGTTTGCGGCTAGAAACGGTTACCACTATATTCTATAATTGACGTTCTGAGCTTTCAGATTCGTGTTTACACAACAAACTTTGCCTATGTAAATTGGTAAGAAATATATAACAAAAAACATATGCATGCGCTTTATCTATTCGTTTATTTCAAACGTATAAACCATGTTCACAAAATACATCTACCTTATAAACAAACTTTTTATCCATTCGAAAATTTTATATTCCAACCAGCCACTTCAGTTTTTTTAATCGCCTCTAACGACTTCTTACCCTAATTAATGGCGTCTGACGCTTAAGGAATTAGAAATTTCCACAAAAATTTGTATTAGCTCTTACTGCCGCTTATTAAATTAGATTTTGTTTTGTTTCAGACTAAATTATACAAATCCTCTTCATTTCTTTTATTCTTTTGAATTCGTTATTTCAAATGTCTTTTATATCGTTTTATGCTGAGAAAAAAATGAAATTTCGTTAATTAACTTTGAAAACTATCTTTTACTTTAGGCTCAAAAATTATTTACAGTGAAAATTGTTTACATAGTAGTATAAATAACTTGCGAATATCGATAACACTCCGTTATTACCTGTTCCTAGAATTTCATATGTAACTTTAAGCTAGCCTTGTTACAAGTAAAGATAAAGTTAGGTATTTAACTTAAATCTTTAAAACGTTAACATTTTTAGGAATTAGAAAAAATAACTCAAATTGTAGAAATGTTTAAATTAATAAATCATTTACAGTTTCACGCTTTTCCTGCATAACTGTAGTCAGAGAGAACCTAGTGTCAAGACAGTCCATTCTCCACTATCCGCCCATATTCGAGACAATGCGCGTTGACTGGACCGAGTTTTAATATAATGATTCCTCCGACTTGGATCGAATCCACATTCAATCGCTGGCAAATGCTGTACCACTACGCCACGACGTCCACAAATTAATAAATAAATAATATCGTGATTCATTTTTAAAATAATATAGAAAAATCAAGTAGTAGTAAAATGCAATAATAGTTCTATTTCTTTTCTTTATAGGCAGAAGTATATATTTGCAAAATTATGACTCATATTATTGTAAAATAGCTTAATATTCCGGCAATTGCTCGTATTACTGTATTGAGCTAATTTTATTAACATTTTAAATAAAAGTAGTTAAACCAACTAATATTATATAGTCAATTAAAATATTTTCTTTCTACGTATTAAAAAGTCCACTCTCACCAAAGTCTAACTTCAAATACCGGTTCTAACTTCAATAGATAACGCTCGGCAATGATGAATCAGTCACTCAGTAAGTTCAGAGTATAATATTATGCTATATAATAATACGAGTATGTGCCTCTTATATACTTCTTTAAATTTTGTCAAAGATAACAAATTAAGAATTATCGCGTCCAAATAAATACGAATGAAAGTAAGATTACTAAAAATAGAACCGGCGTAAGATGATTTAGAAAAACAAGATAAGCGAATAATCCAAACAAATGGTTTTTGTTTTCTTCGTAAATTCGTATTTATGTTGTAAGAATTATTGTTAGATTTGTACCAATGTTTTTATCAACTTTCTGTACAATTTTATTATTTTTTTAACACATTAATTGGATCCATTTTAATAAGTAGAGAGCCCATCGTGACACAGTGGTACAGTATCTGACTTTAAACAGCGAACGCTTGTGAGCTCGATTCCTAGTCGGGGGAATTTTCCGCTCTGGTGAGACACAGCGTGGGATTAAGTACCGCCACTCACACGCAATGTCGCTAATTCGGGCGAAAAGTGTAGAACGGAATGCCTTGATTTCTCTGCTCTCTAAATAAAAATAATAACTGAAAGTCTTAATACATGTTATTTAAATTCAACTATGTTGTCAAATTTTAACAGATTTTGCATAATGCTTTTCTTATATTATACCTGAACAAAGCAAGTTGCTAGTTTCAACTTCCTACCTACACAATCCTTTGCCCCAATTTTGAGGCATTTGATTTCCATAAATTGATACTCAATATGTGCATACGTTGAGTTTCCTTATTTGTCGATTCTTATATTCATATTACATCGATTTTAACCACGTGCTATCAATAAGACACGGAAGATAGTTTTGTAGAAGAGTTTATTATAAACATATTATTTTATTAAGCAAAATTTAAATCTATTTTTTATAGTCGCTTTACTATGATTATACCTTTAATATTAAACAAATCCTTATTTGCAAAGTATATGATTTTTGCTAGCTTTTAAAAGATATATTAGAAGTTCCAATATAAGTTTACCAACATATTTAAAATTAGACAAGTTCTACAAAGCTAATTTGAAGCTTTCATATTATGAGTAACGAAATTACACTTTCTGGTTTAATAACGTTATTTCCATTTGTCATAACAATATTTCCAAGCTCTACGCTATTGTTAAACAGAAGTGGTTACGTCGGCCAGGAAGTCTGTAAGTGGAAAGCCTCAACCAATATATGGCGTAGTCACGTAATCGCGACATAGTTTGTGAATCATTGCAACGCCTGTATAGTACAATTTTAGAAAATACATAACAATATTTTATTAAAAAAAAACACTACTATATTTACGTTTAACTAAGGTATTAATTAAATCTGGCAGAAAAATTATAAGTATTCTCTCTGGATATTAAAGCCAGAAGCTGGTAATTCCTAAATTCGACAAAAGACGCTTAATTAAGCGTTTTAGTCTATTTGGCAAGATTATATATAAAGACAGTATGGAGATACCTATTTATTCTTATTAATTTGCCATTTCTGTTTTTTTTAATTTTGCCCAAAATTTGTTTCACTTTTTCTAACGTGGCTAGTTTGTGAATGCTTTCTCAACGTTTCGACCGAAATCGAGACATTGCGTGATTAGCGGAATTCAACGCCGCGCTTGGTCTTGCCAGAATGAAGAAATGGAACTAATTGAAATATAATCATTTCACTGAGTATGTATCGAACCTATAAGTAATGGCTTTTGCAGTCAGATCCTGTCCCACTGCGCCATGGTGGCCTTAAAAATTATTAATGCGTAAGTGTGATTGACTTATCCTACAGCGTAAATAACGCAACTTAAACCCGCAGGTTAACACAGCTTACATGTGTTTTACATTCAGGTCAAGCGAGGGGATTATACGCAACGCGTCAGCAATAAACTTAGAACTAAATTACTGTAGAAATGGCATTGTTTCAATTTGAAATTCAATTTTATTGATACCAGTCAAAAGTAATGTACCATTTGAATCAATTTCTGTTGTTTAGATTATTATCATATTGTTTGCATTGGTAACGGGTGCGTCTTTATCATTCGTTAAAATAAATTATTTGTACATAATAAAGACTTTTTGGTATAAAAAATTGAGGCTATCGCAGCGCTGTGCGACAGCGTTCAATTGTAAGCGTGTTTGGTTATGGGATTCCTACCCGGGAGAATAATTTAATTCAAAATATTTTCATATCTTTGCTCTGATACTCAACCCAAAGCGCCTGAGTTCGCGATTTCGGTTCGATTTAGCGTGAAGCTAAAAAAAACAAATAATCCGACGAGTAATTGAATACGTTTTCACCTTCTATTTTTCTACCCTTAGGGTTAGAATTTTAAAGTTATGTGGCTAATATTAAAAAAATACGGTGATATCGAATTGAGAACTTCCTCAGATTTTTTCGTTGTTTATAAATATAGAGATATAGAAAATTGATATTTCAATTTAAACAAATACAACAGATTACATATATTATATTATAATAAAAAGAATAATCTACTTTTTTATACGGACAGAAAAGCTATCTTATGTTTATATGTAATTTTAGTTTTAAAGTAAATAGACATAACAAAATGAAATTGACTGTATATCACAAATTTAAACATTACATTGTCTTTTTATTTCAACAATTAGAATTGATTGCAAAATATTTAAATAATAATATTATATAACATGGGTCAATATTAGTATTACTCTCAACCGGATAGTCTATTATATTCCATACAAAAGTATATACTGGATCATCCTGGGACCAGTTAACGCTATCCAGGCACATACCTAATTTTGCAGCTGCATTTGGGATTTGTCATTTTGAATTTGGATTACATTCCGGTTTTGAACATATACGGGCAGTTTAGTAATACATGTATTTGTTTGTTATATACTCTATATAAATGAATATAATTAGAGTGTATGTCTGACAGTAATATTAAAATAACCGCTTTTTACTAAATGCATAAGGTACGTATGCCAAAATTACCTTTTGTTTCAATTTTTGTCTGTCTGTTTGTTTGTTCCAGCTTATCCCTGGAACGGCCGTACAGATTTTAACGCGACTTTCGCTGTCAGATACCTGATGTAATGACGAAGTAATAAGAAGTAACTTAGGCTTAAGTCGCGAGCTCCTACGCAAATATAAATGTTAAATTTTTAGCCACAGACATTATGACTCTATCTTCATTCCCATTTATTACTCGTTGGCATGGAAAATTGAGCCTAAATTATAACCTTTATCAAAGGAAAGTAAATATGGAAGTTATTCCAAATGCTAATATATAACATTAAATTACTAATATTAAAGTGCCAATTCCATATAGTTTTTTATACTATCTTATAAAGTAGGTGGTTAATTTGAGTTCTAAATGAGATATTCGAGATTCTTGATTTTCATATGTCAACAATAAATGCCCAACACACTAATCTCTTGAGTGAACCACAACAGAATTTCAAATATTTAATTCTAATTAACAGCGTCCGACTGTAAACACAATTGGTTAAAGGTTCAATTTACACTCGGGGGAATGATTATATTTAAATAAGTTTAATTTCTCTGCTCTAGGAAGACAAAGCGCGGCGTTCAGTTCCGCCACTTTACACGCAATGTCTCGCAATTTAAAGAAGGATGTGTCTTGACACTGGGTTGTCTCTGTCTACCCTGATATGCGGTAAAAAGCGTGAAGCTGCTTTTAAAATTACCATAAAAAAAAATAATTTCATTTGGTTTCCGTTATCAATTCACTTTGCGGTTCATGTAAAGACTCTACTTGAGACTTTTTGTTCAGTAAATGGGATTAAAGATGAAAGGTAAAGGTGATAAGGCCAATTAAACTTCCACGTGTAAAGCATTTATTAAATTTAAGGTTAAGAGGCTTCGAACACTTCACGTTTACGAGAAAATTGAAATTGGTTCTCTACTGGGTTTTATTAGGAAAGTGCATAAATTTAAGTTTTTTTTTTATAATTGCTTTATCACAAGTTGTAATTACGTCAAGTTTATTAAAAATTCATGTATTATTTTGTATTGCATATTTATTTTATTAATATATAAAAATATGAAATTAAATTTTATTTTCTTTATGGTTGGAAGTATAACTTAGTTTTTCTGACCTTTGCACATTCCTACATGAGCTAACTGTAAGTACTATTATAAACCTGTTTAACTTCTAAAATTAAAGAATATACGTATACGGATGGAGACAGTGTTGAGTGGCGGAACTCAACGTGGCTCTATGATACCTGGGACCATTCCCCCGAGTGGGAACCGAACCTACGACCAATCATGTTAACAGTCCACGATTGCCTCCAAAATAATAGAGAAATACAATTTTGACTTATATATGATATAGTAAAACAAAAGGTACGAAAATATTTCCTAATAAAGTTTGGCAGTTGATTGTTTGATTAAGTCGACTCCAGCCTTTGTCGCTTAAACCTTATTTGATGATACCTACATTGCCAGACATAGAGTGACTATTTTACTCGCTTACAAAGAGCAGAGGATTTTAAGCCACGGTTTTACGGTCGGTTTACCGTTTTAATGATGACAGTCCACCATAGAGTTACCACTACAACACAGATACAGTACAAATTTACTTGGTTACTATATCATTTAAAATAGGTTTCTCATTATATAGTAATAGTGGTTATTCAGTGCTACACATGATAGTAGTGGGTCGATATATATTTAATTTGAAATATTACTTACTTGAGTAGTTTTCATTTGTTAAGGCAGAACATCTAAAACAATTACATAATAAATAAAAAACAAAATTTATATTTTCAACAATTATATTTAAAGAAATTTTCTTTAAAATTTACAACATTATTTCTATTTAATGAAATAGCATATTTTGCTTAGCTTCTTTAAGTTCAAATGTATACATTGCTTTTCTAAAAGTGTTGCATCTTTTCAGAAGCAACAAAAGCAGCTTGATAACTTTTGAAACACCAAATGTGTCAGGCGCAGTAAGATGATTTCAACAATAATATCCAAAATTTTACAACATTTTTTGTGTTGTTTTTAAATTATAATAAAATAATAAGTTTAAAAGTTACAATAACTTTAATTTTCATATTATCATCCTATTATAAGGAGAATCATAGTTAGTTTCCGTGTATGCTTTTTGTCGCTAATTGTCTCTAATAGATTGATTGAGGTTACTGAAATGTTTCTTGATATCGGGAAAACGTCGATACTTGATAATAACTGAATACTGATAAAAGACCGCAATTTTCTGGTTAAACGGGGATATGCTGCAGTGGTAATTGAATATTATGTATAACATATATTATTTTTATAACTGAAGTAAATATTTTTATTCATATTAATGAAAAGTCATCATTTTTTCATATAGTTAAAGTATTTTTGTGAAAAATATATGTTTTTGTTTCTTAAATCTAATATAAAACCACAAAAGCTTTCATGATCTATGAAAGTTATTATTTTGCATCCTTTCAAATCTATTTTTCTTACTTTTCTTTTCTTTTAATTCCTTTTATTCCAATTTTTTAAAGTGACATTGACTTTTCTCAACCTCATCTATCCACTGCTGAACGTAGGCCTCCCCTAATGCCATCCACCCGCTGCCAGCCACCTTCTATAATTTTAATTGACTTACAGTTGAACTATTGTTATTGGCTATTTATAATATTTTCGTTTCTCCGTTTTATTTCGGCGCTGAATTATATCGCTTAATGAGCAAGAATTGTGGAAATAAATTGAACATAACTTATATGACTACGTAATTAGTTTTAAGGTAATGTCGACAAAATAATAAGAAATTGTAAAAAGTCTGTAAATATATCTGTAGTGAACTCAATAAAAATCAATATATTAAAGCACAGTACCTCCTAGTAAATTAGTTGTGAAGTGTTTATTGTTTTAATGTTAAAACAAAAAGTTAAAAAGAAAATTAAAACAATAATAAACAAATTTCAATACAATACTAAATCTCATACAATATTCACCAGCGCCGTCCTTAACTGAAGCATAGCCACATCTTAAGTAGGACAATGAACACTGCAAATTCTGCTGCCTAAATATTACCATACATGACATTTCCATTTGTTTGCGTGTTGCCCGCACCCTTGCCTCGTTTTATCATACACGATGTCAAGAACTATGTGCCCTTAGCGACTACACGATGGAGACAGCCTCTTGGGCAATGATCAGATTATAAAAAAGGATAAATAGCATATGTAGTTTAGAAATGCTGTGCAAATACTTTTAAATATATATGTTTTTATTGCTTTCTTCCTTTTCAGATATTACGAGGCGCAATGAAACAGTATATGCAATGGGTTGTGAGTTCGATTCCCGCTCAGATGAATGATGATATTTAAATTATTTTAATTTTTTTCGCTTTGAACACACAATGTTTAGATTCTCGCTAAATGAAGAGTTTCTCCTCACTCCCTGCTATGTGGTAAAAATATTTCTTGTAACTGGATTGAGTTGAGAAAACCAAGTGGCACAGATTTTCGCACTGATATTTGGACATGCATATATTTATTTTTTAATTAAAACCAAATTTAATCGGTCCATCACAATGTGATGATATGTGTAATATTGAAAATCCAGTTCTAGTGATATTTTTAAATGAGATTGGCATTTCTTTTGGTTCAGTTCGTTAGTTACGGCGTTTGAAATTTATTTTAATGAACACCAATTAATAATTTCCAGTGCTAATGAGTAATTGACACAAAGTCTTGTTAAATTAACTA
The DNA here is from genome assembly GCA_038994665.1 of Podotricha telesiphe. Taxonomy (NCBI): domain Eukaryota; kingdom Metazoa; phylum Arthropoda; class Insecta; order Lepidoptera; family Nymphalidae; genus Podotricha; species Podotricha telesiphe. Next base: position 726,013 of record JAOYRR010000281.1, on the reverse strand, counting down.
TCGTATAAGTTGGGGTTCTCTATTTTTTAGTTATTTCTTACTTTTACTACCTTGCTTAATTATAAACGCCACGTTTTGTAAGCATCAGTAACAAATTGTCATAAGGGTATTTTACAGTTAAAGCCCGTATTGTGAAAAAAGTCTTAAAACTTACCAACTTTAATGCTCAACGTTCTGCTGCAGTTAAACGTATGCTGCCAGCTAAACTTAGGTTAAACTAGAGTTGAATATACTTCTAGTTGGAAAATCTGAAGCCTGCAGACCGCATTGACTAATGAAAAGGTGAATAAATAATTTATATTTTATGTAGGTATAGTATACGTATGTATAATAATATTCCACAGATCATAATGTGACTTGCCACTTGAATAATTTTAAAATCAAGATTAAAAGTATATTATTGAAGAAAGTTTATTATTCTGTCCAGGAATACTATTCTGATGTTAATGTGTAGAATTATTGCCATTTATCGGGACTCGCTCGGGAGGCAACTGTTGAATTTCTCATCGGCAGTTCTCAGTAGCACTGCCTCCCGCGCCGGTGGTAGCTGCCTCTAGGACTGACAATACTGACTTTTAATGTTATTCGACCATTCAAAAGTGCTTACTCAAATAATAATTTTGATTTTTAATTTAATAGTAGCAGTATACTATAAAAAATTACGTTTCTTAAACAAAAAAAATAACTTCAAACAATATTAAATTCGTAAAATCCCGAATCACGTCGCATACTGCAACCGCACACCCTCGTCTGACTGGTTTAGTGTGTCAGGCTGATCCACGTGGCTTCCGCCCTATGAAACGATTTGCTATATATGTATAAATAATCGACGTTGTATTTTTAATTAATACAACAGTTTATAATTAATACAACAGTTTGTATCATTATCGAAATCCAAGATGATTTTGATTTTTTTTTAAATATATAGGAATATTAAATATAATATTCATCAGTTATTTATACATGTATTTAAAGCGCAACGTCAAGTTCCACCACTCAGCTCTCGGATTCAGGTAGAAAGTGAAAACATAGTGTCAAGGCCTCTCTGCTTGCTATGCGTGAAACTGCGTGAAGCTATTGATTATATTTTAAAACTAGTTGAATACTACTTTTTTTATTAATTAATTACAGTGACTAAGCAGTATCCCCGGAATAAAAAGTAAAATGTATCTAAAACTTTTTTATTCTTGTTAATTTTAATCAATTATTGAAAAAAATATAGTGGTAAAACTACCAATCCACAGTAGTAATTATGTGTAGAATATATTGACCATAGATTAAGCCTTAACGCGTATATATACTATAAATTCGTATTTAACAAAGCTTGAGACAAACAATCTTGTAAAAGCTATACACCCCGGCCAATTCACCAAGCTATCGTGTATCGATCACACGTATCAATGAATAGAGGTCCCTTGCTTATCGCCTGTATCGGCCGAGTTTCCATCTCATTTGGCCTCCCTTAACACGTCCAAGTTTGGTAAGCCTATGTACTCACAGGCATATAAGTTTCATTTGATTGGAATAAACAATACTCCTAAGTAGTTTCGTAAAAAGTTTTCTATTAAAGAAAAGTTTGTATAGTTTATTGTTGTAATGGGAGAGAAAACGGTTTTGTATAGAGATACTGTTCGTTAGGTGTCGATATACAGACACAATCATGTTAAGAGTATATTATTCTGTCCAGGTTTTCTTAATAATACTAATTATATAGGTCTCTAGATAATCTGGGCGCTAAGAAAATTCGTACTTAACGCATACTTATCATTTATTTTTATTTATTCAATAATTTTGTACTGATATAAGACTGTTCCGCGAAAACTCTATCATAACGATGGTTTAAAAAATTCAACTGCATATACTGCATATATTACATGCACAATTTTTTTAATAATAATAAATAACACTTTTTTGAAATGTTCAACTATTAATTAATAAGTTTATTTTATTTTTATATTTTTGACAAATTTGTATAGGTTTGTGTGCACGCTTCCTATTATAATGAATTACGAGCGCACTCATATTATATAGCACAGTATCAAAATAAGTACTTTTTGCAGCATCCGGACCAGACTGTAATTAATTCAAACGGTCCCACAATGCGTAGATTTGAAATTGGAAATCGATTATAGACAAAAAGTTCCATTTAATGGCTTTCGCCATATGTATCTTTAGTGAATTTTGGACCCATTTCCTTTATTTAATAACCGTATCGTATTATAACAGAGGCTGCCTGTTTAACTGATGCTTTAAATTTAATTATTTTTGTCATTGGCAACATGTTTCAAATTGTATATTTTTAACTTTTTTTTTAAGACTTAATAAATAATTAATGAAGTGAAAAATATCACTATTGATATAGTAATATTTTAACGGTCTGCTTATATGATATTCATGGTCTAAGGTAAAAATTACACGTAACAACTATTTATATTTTAACATTTTGGAACCTTACGAGACGACAAGACGGGCGGCATTTCTTCTTCTCTTTTAAACTCTCAACCCCAATATTTATAGATTATATCTAAATACTATGCCAAAACAATGAAATATCACACTCGATATAAAAGTAGCGTAAGTCAGGTTAATGTCATAAAGCTGCCAATCCTGTTGTTTACCCAACGAGTGATTGATCTACGACCGACCGCAGTGCTATCGACGGCTGCAACGATGCAATGCAGGCTTTGTCATAAACAAGTTTGTTTTAGAAACTGACTAGTTATTCGCCATACTAAGAAATGTATTATGATTTAGATTCAGAGACGTTAATTAGCGTTTAATTGAAATTAAAACGAAAACATTACATTCATTTTTATATATTGACAGATGACATTCTTATACATTGTTTAGTTTTTAGTGTTGCTTATAAAATGCCTCACATATATACTATTTACTTATATCGCACATAATAAAAAAATACTTTATTATATTTTTCTATTTTGTCTTAATATTATATCTATAGATTTTTTATTATACATAAATGAAAATCACTACTCTAGGGTATTTTTGTATGTGTTTCTTTAATAGAGTCTTAATTGCTTAGACATTTCTTAATACGAAGATGTGCGCTTCTCACGTAAATGAGTAACACGCTTGATTATCGTACGCGGTTCATGTGGTTTTTATTGTTACTGTAATATATATATATATATATATAAATATGAAACTCATCCATAGGGTGTGTAAATACTTAATTTTGAATACAATATCGAATAAGAACCTGGGACTCACCTGAGAGTTTTAAAATGTTACTCATATCGTAGCAATAAAAGTAAACATAAATATATTATTTCCATATTATTATTGCTCTTATTCTAGAGCTCAATGGCCCTTCATCCAATACGCAAACACTGAAACTCCTTTACATAATTTGTACGAGTTTTACTTCAATTGCACTTATACGTTCACATACAATTTTTATAACCATATACTTTTTATATTATGATTGTAATATTTTTATATACAGTACCTATACTGTCAAATACATGTGCAGTCGCGGCGAAGAGTTCCATCATTCAACACGCAATTAGGGTAGAAAAAGGCAATTGACACTAAAGTTCTATCTGCCCATTATGGCAGGGTAAATTGTGAAGCTGAAAAAAGTTTTATATTTGCGACCCGTAATTAGTTTAATATAGTACGACTCTATCGACGCAATGAAATAAAAAATAATGTTCAGTGGTCGCGAATGGAAGGATTACACTTGTACCGGAATTAATAACAGTGCTGTAATTCTACAATCTTGTTTTGGCCACCAATGATGCATATAACTATTGCTTGTAAGGCTTTAATGAGTTTATCTGAATATCCATATTTATTTGACCGCAAATTCTAGCCCGCCTTTTACATTATATAATATCTGGATAATGATATTGCGACATGCATGCAAATTTAATTAAAAAAATATATAAAATAGACCAAACTTTTTTTTAAAATATTACGTTTGCTTTAAAAACTTTAGTCTTTTATAGTGATTATGATTGTTAGTATACAATATGTTCATAATTGAAGTCATGCATAGATGAAGGTGACACATTAATAGCACTCTATTTCCAAAAAAAAAATATAGATGCCATTATGGCGCAGTGTGATAGCGTCTGATTGTGTTCACGATGGTTGTGGGTTTGATTCCCACCAGCTGGAAGAGGAATAGAAATGTTTACATTGAAATTATTTTCATTTCTTTGCTCTGGTGACAAGACAAAGCGCGGCATTAAGTTCCATTCCATTCAACACTTAATATGTAGGATTCAGATGAAAAGTAGAGGAGAACAGAGTCTATTGAGGCTATCTTGTCCTGCTGTGCAGGGTCACACGTTATGCTGATTTTTAAAAATAAATAACTTCTTTTTATGAAAACTGAAATGTTTGAATGAATTTGAATTTATAATCTTCATCTATTACCACAATGTCTACATCTACAATGTTTTAATTATTATATGGCTGCCTAATATTAAGAAAGAAATACGAAAAATCAAATAAGTTAAAATAGTTATATATATTTTAAATTCATATTTACACTGATTTATTTATATATGTAAAAGAAATACAACGACTTCCTATTAGACTCGAATAACCACAGATAATATAAAAACATATTACGTGGTCTGGGATGCTCGTACTGTAATGTAACGGCACCACAACGAAACTTCCGCAGCCAGACGTAAAACTTTCCCCATTGGGAAGTTTCGATCGCGTAGACAATAAAAAATCCACTGATTGAATAGACCGCCACGTCTGCTCCACTGAGATCTGTGGCTTGAAACGAGGTACAAAAGAATTTTAATTATATACTACTATTTATATAAATTTGTGTACAGTTAAAAGCCTGAAAATATTTTATTTGCATTTTTAACATAGCTAGCTGATGTTATTTACTCGTATTAATATTTATTTTTGTTATAATACAATATATCTCAGTTGTAACAAGATAGACACTGTAAAACATTTTTCAACCTCTAAACAACTGACGTGTGTGGTCACAAAGCCTCGCCCGACTCGTTGCGACGTCAAAGGAGATTAGGTACGCTTACACAGTTGTTCCCGGCTTCTCTAATGCTCGGTTTACCCACAGTCAAGTAAGTCTTCCTATATATGGCTAGTGGTCAGTGCTAAACTGTGAATAGTATAAAGCGAAAATATGGCGTGGGGATACTGGTCTGCATCGTCAGTGCTGCCGGACCGCGGCCGGAGTCCGCGGAGAGCTGGTACCTCAGCGGTGCACGCTCACCCAAACCCACCTACCGCGAGGGAGGTCATGGAAACTCATGACGAAAGTATTATCCATACGGCCTCAACGTCTAGAGACAGCCGCGATCACTCCGCCTCTCCTCATTCGTCTTCCAACGGCGGCCATTCTCATCATCACGAAGTGCGACACGCGGTGCCAGCTAGTGCTCTCTTTGGGGAGAGCTACGGAGAACTGTCTCGAAGACCGTCTCTAGACCTAGGATCAGTGCGAAGTGCTTTAGCATCGTGTTCGGCCGGTGGGACGCTAAGTGCGGGTTCGACATTGACACGTGGCGGTACTCTAGCCGACTACCTGCCACCTACGCCCTGTCCGCACCACCACAGAGTGTATGTGGACCATCACAAGCATTACGAGCAGCCTATACAACCGGTGCATGTAGGAGTGCCACATCACTCACACTCGCATGCCTCCAGTAGACATCACACGGACGATGAAGACGATCTCGAACCAGCCTATGCTACAGGTATGGTTTTATACACTTTTAAAAGAAATATATATTTAGCTATTTAAGGCTGCTGTTTATTGGGATCACTAGATATTACGCTATTTTATTTTTAAATATTTTTTGTGTGAATAGTGAAAGCAATTAGGATAATACCGCATTCGGCGCATTGTTAAAGTTTGCTGTCACACGTGATGTTATTCGGTCGTTAGTTGGACGCAGACGGGCGCATCTATGCTACATTAGGCGGTAAATGAAAGTGCCACGATGAATGCCCGCTGAAAGTAGGCCACGAGCCACAAAACACATTAACGAAGTAGGATTAAAGTTTTATTAATACGATACTTCGCAATTGATCGTCGACTTTCTGCGGCGAGAAGCTACTTCTCTATTATGCACTTGTATATAAAGTTAGCTACGGTAAAGAATAACTTTTGTAGACTCCATATAGGTACGCTACGAGTTCTTATAGTGTTATCTTATGCTATTTTTTTAATGCTACTTTTTGAAAGAACTCACAATTGGCTTCATATAATATATTTATGAAGTCATAATATGAATTTTATATTTTACCCACATCCATCTACTGCATGTTGTTTATGTATGTGTTTTACAAGTAAATTTTCGCTCATTTGCCGGATTAAAATATAAATTCACAAACATTGTAATTAGTCAAGGAAATCCCAATTGTGATACGACAGTGAATATTTTTTTTAATAATAAAGTAACAGATATGTATGATTATAACATAATCGTACATATTAATATATTTAAACATGAAAATATTTGACAACCGGACATATTTTACCTTTAACGAACATAGTTAGTTGCTAACGAGATACCGTAGTATTTTCTAGTACTTTGCGCCTTACACAATATCTGACGTTGCAGAAAGAAACATACCTCGGTTAATTTAGGTCAATAGAGCCAAATGACCCGCGTTGTACAGGGACGAAGGTAAGACTGTTTACCGTACAGCTTATATTGACAAGGTATTACGAGTATAGTTTTAATAGTAAAATATGATATTGGTTAGGAAGAATATTAAAAATGAACAAATTAAAGAAAAACTTTTAAATATACTTATAATAACGACTTCAAAGGTAACTAAACGCCAAACTGTTCCTATGTCTGAAAATGGAAAATTAAAAATAAAATTTAATCACAAACAACTATTAAGTTACTTAGTTTTGTAGTAATGACGCCTTAATTGTAATGAATTCTCATCAGATCAGATTTATGGTTAGTTTTTCATCATTTATAAATAATATTATTACTGTTAAATTAAATTCAATTTATGCTGTAACACGAACTCAATACAATTTCCATAAAAGCTTGTTTTCAGCGATCTATCTACGACTGATTTTTAACGTATGCAGTATATATTATAGTTTTATTTTATGATTGATGAGACCTTTCAGTATTAAATATTTACAAAGAAATGGATGAAAGAAATGTGCTTTAAGATTGGATTTCACATTCTGTATATTTGTTTCACTAAAGTAGTTAATTTATCTATTTAAACATTATCCTGTTTTTTATCTCACGTAGTTGACGTAGAACTAATCTACGTTGCGTTTTTTTATATTAGTAGACACGTAAAATACACGTTGCCTTAGCAACATGTATGCCATTTTATACAAAAGTAATACAAAGTGTACATCAATCGCTACACACACTTCTGTCCGCAAAAGAGTTTCCTTCACGTATTAATTTATTTCAACACGCAGTGTCTTGAATTCGGGCGTAGAGTAGAGGACGGTGTATTTTGACTTTAGGTTCTATTTTTATATGGTACCCTGCTATGCTTAAGCCAAAATAAAAATAGATAATTTATTTCTAGATTTGTTGTTCCAACTAAATTAGATAAAATAAATGCACGCCATTACGTATCTAAATTAATACATTTCAAAAACTGTCACATTCGCTCATATTTAATGCAAAATTATGCATTAGTTATGATCGTTCATTTTAATAATATACTTTATAATATTTATGCTAATCTCAGCCACTCAGTCATTTTATTGATTTTTGTTACCTATATTTATTCGGTTAGACACATCCTTTTAGCTGTTTTTTTGTTTCTACCGCCAAAAGTTACGGTCACGGTATATCCATACATATTGTATTGTGCGTTTATTTTTTGATGTTGATGTTGATATATTATTTCGGAATAAAAAGTTAGATTCCAAGTTCTGTGTTGAAATTAAAATGTTATACGCGCGTTGCACGGTAGTCAGAAAAAACTAAGTGTCATGATATTTTGTTGTCCTTTTTCTGTCCGAAATCAAGTCATTGCGTGTTGAGTGCCGTAACTCTACGCTGCGCTTTGTCTTCTTCCCGTAGCGGAGGAGAGAAAATAATTTCGATATAGTCATTCCTCCGAGTGGAAATCGAACCCATAACCGTCGCATTTACAGAAAGAGGCTGTTCCATTAAGTTATTATATTATTTGTACATTAAGTGCATATAACTTAAAACATAATTTTATTAAAGAATAAATTATAATTATTTAATTGATCTCAGTAGAATATTATTTACCAAATGACAGATTCGTCGTAGATTTTATAATTTGAACGAAAAACTTAAAAACACTTAATTTTGCTCGACATTCGAACTTTGAGACACTCCATCCATATATATATTCATCAATTGTAACAAACCTCACAAACAAATTTATATTAGTTCGTGAGTTAACACTAATATATCACATGATTGGAACCATCTCAATCAATTTAGTTTAGTAACAAATAGCGTTGAAAGCGTATGAGAATAGGCTCACATCAGGCGATATGAGACCTCGTTATGTCATTCCACTTCATTGCATTGATATTGACTTTAGACACGGGTTTGGTAGTTAAACTATGATCTTTAAATTACAAGTATATATAAATATTTTGTAAATATACCATAGTCACGCCTTATTGTTTGACTGAACGGGAATTTTACAAAAACAAGTTAGGGGTTCACATCGCGTTCAGGGACTTGGATTTATTATTATCTTATAAGTGAAAGGAAATACTTTAGGAAATCCTTGGAACGAAAATTATACGGGCATAGAAGAAAGGGTTTGACATAATTAATTATGTTTTTTTAAGATGTGCGCTCAGAAATAAGGTCTTTGATTATCGCGATTACTACACATTTTAAATAAAACTATTCTCCCTGTGACCACGGACTACTGTAAAGTGTTCGAAACGGTTTCTAAAATGTATATATAGACATATGTATATAGATTTATTATTCATATTAAATTGTATATTTAAATTTTCTCATCAGTGTAGTTGTCAGGTCTGATTGCGTCATTCATCTCTACTACAATACAATGACGTCACATTTTGTCTTGCTTGCCTGCTAAAGAGGTCGAAATATTATTTATAAACGCTCAGTATTCAAGCGATATCGTCGTATACATTCTATTCGAGATATTTTTGTTTGTAAAAATTATCATTACCACGTTTATATACAGTACAATTTAAATTAATAATTTACAATTAAAAGTAGGATCAGCTGTCGTCATGCTGCGTAACATAATTAAAGTTTGATTTTGCAATGAAACAAGACTGACTGTAAATAAGCTCGTGCCATTGATGCGTCGACTATCAGGGTAAAATACAAAGAAGTGGATGTCTCGATCCTGCATATACCCATGATTCTTACGGACTTTCCATTTCATTTTAAGCGTCTACAATTTCTCAAACAAACAACAAAAAAATACGAAGGCCAATCGGTGAAAGCTTGTGGAAACTAATTTCCCTGTTCTGTCCCATGAATTACCATGAAAATTATATGTTTATGTATTTTTTCCTAGAAAATGTCCTTGCGTACTTTTTATTTTTCGTTTCTGTTAATCAAAATTTGTAATTCATGCCTGTAATACTGGCGGCCTGTGAGTAACGTAGATTTTGATGGCCGGTAGTTGGTTATGAGCCGCTAAATCTCGACTTGTATAGTCGCAACTACGCGCTTGTGTGCGAGAGATATACACGTGCGTACGCGGGATAAGCGCTATACATATAGTACAACCGTAAGAGACAGAAATACTTTTAAAGCAGACCAACAGGAAAGGTAGGTCTAAAGCGGCTTGTATCTAAAAAGACTTACAAGAAAGCAAAGAAATACATTTTACGTAGAAATTGTGTTATATGAATTAAAATATATTTTTAAGTGTTTTGTTAGTTTATTAAATAACTATATTTATTATAAACATATTTGTAGAAAAAGTAAAAATATTTGAACGCATCGGGATTTGAATCGGCGTCTCTTTTAAACCGTCCAAGCGCTCTGACTGCTAACCCATGCGTTCTACACGTACGTGTGTATATACATTTGTATTTTTAAAGGTCTTTTACCGGTGAAAAGCTGCGGTACGTCTAAGTAAAAGATTATATTTTGAATGCACAAAAGGAAAGTAAAATTACGTCAAACTGTTCACATTGTATAGCAGGTAACATTGCAGGCGCCCTAGCAGCCCCAAGCGACGTAAGGCCTTACATCGACCTACTTTGCAATCGTAAACCTATTTGTGCGAACACGTTTAAAGTTTTAAAATGTTCAGCAGTTTGTGTTAACATAACTATTTCTATTTCTATATGTATAATAACTAACTTGCTGTTTATATTATTTTGTCGTGATAGAAATTAAACGCACAATTTCATTTAACTTTTTGACGGCGACTTGAAAATATCCGCTTAACAGATTTTATTAACTATTTGAATACAAATAAGAGATGCTTGTATATAAAGTAAATACCATTGTTGACACTCTTTTCTACTCCACCAAGGACAAAATGTAAAAACAAAACGTACCAGAGCGGAGAAATAATTTAAACTTTTATTATTTTAGTTATATAGCGTATGACGCTGTTTTGAATACGTAGCTTTTGTTTTTTATTAAGGGAGCCGTTTTTCGTTTTGTTTTATAAATATTAGAAATAAGATGCTTCAAATCAAAAAAAAATAATGGTACAATATTCGTAGCGCGTCGTGCTAGTTAAAGTTATCGTCATATTTACATGATATTGTTAATAAATTACAATTGTTACGAAAATTATTCTAAATATAGCCTATACAAATATAATAAGTTAGTAAATTAAGTTTTAATTGATTTCATAATCCAAAACAATAATTATTAGACACTTATTTAATATATAATCAAAGATACGTTGCTTATACGGTACGTAAATATTATACCTCAAGTAAATCACCTCTTATTAGGAGTATTCAGTACAGATATCAACGGATGAATGAATGAACGCAAGAGCGGTTTGCAATTGTTCTCCGTTGAACCGCCGATGCCGAGTGAGTTAGCAACGATCAAGCGACCTAGTTCACTTTATTCAATTGTATTCGCTATATAAATGTCGTGTTCTTATAAGTAATACTTCTTTTAAATGAAGCAGTTTATGTAGAGGCGACCTAGACGTAGGATTGGCGACGATGGTTTTAACTGTATCTTGAAGTTATAAACGTGTTACTTTAAGAAGATTATAAAGTGCAACTTCTTATGTACTTTTCATTAAAACCTAGTAAAATTGTCTATCTATTTGTATGAGATATTTGTTTATGATGCTAAAAAACTAACCATTACCACCATTATATTTAATATGTGTAGGAAAAATTACACCTCCAATTATACCTCCAAACATACGCCTGGAGACATCAGAGGACCAATAGAAACTAGAACATCCCTTTCGGAAGTCATCTACTACGACCTCTTGGAAGATACCGATCCCGAATTTCTCGACGCCCACCAGAAATCCGGACATACTGTCTATACGGACGACAGCAAAATGGGTGATAGGAGGTACTGTACAAAAGTAGGTGCTGCTCTGACGTTGTGCGAGAGGGGAAAGGAAAAAAAGAGCCTCATGTTTAAATTATACCCATCTTGCACAGTGTTCGACGACAAAATGTATGCCATATATAGAAGCCAGGAGATAACCTACACCAACGACTCCCTGGTCACCATTCTGAGTGATTTAAAATCCTCATTTCGCCGGCTTGCTAAAAAATACGAGGACCACACACCTCTTAGCAACGGTAATGCAGCGGAACAAACAGTGCATCAAAAGACAAGGAACGGAGATTCAACTTAACTGGCTACGAGCCCATATTGGAACGGCTGGAAATGAAAGAGCGGATGAATTTGCAAAAACGTGCCGCAACACTGAGCAACACTCACGACTACGGTAGAGTACCGCTGGCTTACATCAAGATGAAGATCAGGAAGGAATACTTCCAGGGATGGCAAGACAGAGACTCTACCTAAAGCACGGGAAAACCATCCAAGAGTAGAAACTCCACGGAGGGCACTTTCAGCCCTCGTAAATAATTATAATGTATACCTTTAATTGGACGTAGATGCGACCGTGTGTGCTCGCCGACATTTTGAATCAGCGGCAAAATCACAATAAGAAACAGCAAAAGAGAAGAGCTGAAATGGCACTAATTTTAAAAGTCGTGGAGTTAAACAAACATATTTGAAAAACAAACAATGTATATATCTTATCATTTAAATTATTAAAAGAAAAAAAAACTGCCATTATAATAATAATCTTACCATACGGTACATAGCTCTTACCTGAAGTCAACGCAATCGAAGTTACTGGCAACTACTCGTTAATTATAAAATAAATCAAAATACAGTTCAGCTGCTCTAATAAAAGCAATAATAAATGTGTACACATCCTATATATTGACTGCGAGGACCTCGTAACATATGTTAATATCTCACTTGTCATCACATACATACATACATATAACGCATATTATTATTTATGACACGTTGATATTATTGGATTTAGGTTTAATTGAAAATACGATATACAGTCTACAAAATTTGGAAACTGAAGGCCTTGTTTTCAGATATTTTACTTAGAAATTGTTCATTGCGGCGTAGAATTCGCCACTCAACACTCAATGTCTCCGATTTTAGGCGGAAAATTGCACTAGGTTTTCTCTGAGATCCTGCTATAGGGATAAAAGTGAGAAGATGGCAAAAATAACCATGTTTCGAGTGATAATTTTTTAAATTATCTTAATGATTTAAGAAACTTTCATATTTCCAAATGGCTTTTGTGTCTGTTAACGCAAACAGACTTTTTGATTTGGATTGACATTTCTACAATGATAGACTCATAGGTAATTATTATGCCATAGCAGTTCAAAAGGCATTTGCAGTGATTAAGTTACTATGAAACTTAAAAAATTACTTAAGTGATAAAGTAATTAAATAAAAAAAAAACGGTTACGTTTTGTAACGCCTTAATGCCCATGATAGTTAAATCAAAATTTCTACAGGCAAACAGGTCAGTCAACTTTTAAGTTTACTCCCTTTAGCGTGAACAAAGATGAAGATTCATTAAAAATGCATATAGATATTTTAATAAAGTATAAAGATATTATCACTTGGCAAATTAGTGATATTTTACATTTTTAATAGTAGCTGCAATGTTTAGAGACATTTTGAAATCTCTGCATTGTAGTTCTTTTGCGTTACAGTCCTTGGGGACATAGTGTTTTATATGAAAATCAACATTGTTCAGGAGAGCACTTCTAAACGTTACTGCAAAAAATATATAGTTGTTTATATAATAACGGCAATGTGACATCTAAGGGTCTTATTCCGGAATATATTTACGAAATTAAAAACATATTCATTATTAATATTGTTTTTTTTATTTTTTATTTCACGTGGCCTCGAAAAGTGTACTTATAAGTTAATTGTCCCAAATACTATTTATACCTACGGCGTGAAAAGTCACAACACTGAGTGATTGGTCACTACATCCTCTTCTGCAAAAGTAGAAATCTGAAAAACATAATAAAATTGTAACTATACGTTCAATATTCGATTCCATAGCGGAAATAGCTATTTCTAGCAGACCACGTTTATAGTTCATCTATATATAAAAGGCCAGATTGCCATAAATCCGAAACGAGTACTTCGAAAATAACTGACATTGTTGACAATGAAATAAAATACCCCAAGGGTCGCGTGTTGGTGTACATTGAACGTCGACGATCTTTATGTGTTTAATTAACATAAGCAATGTTTAATTCCTCATAACTGATAACAACATCCAGCTTAAAACTATATCGTATTACAATGCGGTCAATTTTCATTAAAAGTTTTAATATATTTTTTAAAAACGTAGGTATATTTTAGTTTTGTTTTTATTAATATTAAAATTAAATAGTAAACGCAATGTAATAAAACTTATGGTACTTAATGAACATTCCAAATACATTCAAGTAAATCTATTAATAATTATGCAGACGGAGAAGATGATGTGATGAGAGAGAACATTTATAGAAAATATATATGTGAAGAATATATTTGTAGTAGAAGAGGCGCGGGTTCGAATCCCGCTACGTTTAAATATTATACATTTAAAAAAATGAATGTGAATAAGACTTTAAAATGTTAAAATATTTAATAAATGGCATTCTCTCTTGCCTCTTTGGGTGGCAGCAAAAATAATTTGTAATACGTATATAAGAACACTCTTGCGGTCAGAGCGCTTGGAGACCGTCGTCTCCAAGAGTGTTCGAATTAGAATCCCGTTGCGTCCAAATATTTGTACGTTTTCTAAAAATATGAATAAGGTATAATAAAAAAGATATATTTAGAAAACATATAAAAATTTGAACGCAGCGGGATTTAAACCCGCGCCTCTTGAAAACCTAACTAAATATGTCTTTTTCAATTTCCTTAGTGTGGGAATAACACTTTAAAACATGTTAACAAAATATATATTTAATAAATAGCATTCTCTATTGCCAGACGATTGTTCGTGGAATAATCTTTGGGTAGCAGAAATTTGTAAAAATCTCTCTACAGAGATGCTAACAACAAATATAAGTTGTAATAAGCGTATAAGAATTTCAACGTAGCTGGATGTAGAACGCATGGCTTAGCGGTCAGCGCTTGAACGGTATTCAAGAGGCGCGGGTTCAAATCCCGCTGCGTTCAAATTTTTATACGTTTTCTAAATATGTATTTTCAATTTCCTTAGTGTGGGAATAACACTTTAAAAAATATTAACAAAATAAGGTATAATATTTAAACCACGAGTCAAGTATCGCTAGACGTCATTACATAAGGTACATCGTGCTTGCTTCCAAGCCTTACTTTAATGACACAACAATATATAGGTTAATTAGTACCTACATTTATAACGCTACAATATACATCTCTACAGATAGTTAAATTATACGTAATTTTTTATATCTTTACATATATTCCAAATTCTGCGAATTCCCCAAAGAAAGAATGTGTGTAGTAAAAAGTCATATTTTCGCCATATAAATTAGGGTTATAGCGTGTTAAGTGATAAATAAGATCCAAGGTCGTACTTCGTGTAACCAATTTTTTTTAGTATAAACATTCCCTTAAATAAGTTTCGTATCCATAACCATCGCGTACATTCAGACATTCTCCAAACGCGCCACTATGGCATCAAAACATTGAATTACTGTAAAAAAATTGTTTAGCCTTCAGCTTTAGCCAGGTAGAAGCAGCCTAGTGTCAAGGCATTTAGTTCTCCACTGTCCGCCCGAATTTGAGACATTGTGTGTTAAGTGGTGGATCTCAACGTCGCGCTTTGTATTGTTAAACAGAGAATAATCAAGTAACAACAATGAGAAATATTGAGAATTATTAAATGAAAATAATTAAGCAATAATTGGTCCTCCGAGTGGGAATCGAATCCACAATCAATTGCGGTTGGCATTCGCGCTCCAACACTGTCCCACTGCGCCACAATAACATGTAAAAACTATAATATGAATATTAATATATCATTATGATCTTAAGAAATACTAAGTTATCTTTAGAGTCGTAAACAGAATTAAAGCTGACATTACAAACTGTAGTTACACACGACGACGTATTAGCGGCTTGGGACCGAACCCATTTCTGCGTACATTGTCCAAGTTGACAGCGACGAATGTGAATTATCACCGGCGACATTATCTTAGCTTAGGAATCAAAACCACAACCAATCGCATTAAAATCATACTCTGTACCCCGACGGCTTTATAATATATTAAAGATTTACCTGACAATATAGAGTAAACTTTTTAAAAGCAAATATTAAAGCTAAGAAATAAGTATTTTGTATTGACAAATGTCTATAGACATTTATTTGTATTGGGCGCTTTTAGAGCCGTGACTGTAACGAAATTAAATTTAAAAAATTCAGGAGGCTTCGACAATTTTCAGGACGGTGTTTCAGTTATTACTTAAAATTGTGACATTTCCACGTTTGTGACTATATATATATATATATAGATTAACGCAGTAAAAGATCTTTTCCTGTATTGTGTATAGTGTTCGCCGCCGTGTTCCACATTTCAGCACCAGTTCAGACTTCAGTGAATTTTTACCACAAAATTAACTTTCACTTCCAGTCGATAATTCACAAAATTGACTGATATTTATAGCGCAAATTACAATCAATTGAAAATCAACCTTATTTCTTTATCTTACTGCATGAATTCACAAGAAAATTCTTTCGGGTCAATAGATTCCACATTTATACGAGGAAATAAAAATTACTTTTCAAGTTGTTATTTTCATTACAAAGGGTTTGGGTTCGATCGAGATTTTTTTATCAATCAGCCAATTCTGGTTTGCTAATATTGTTTTATCTATTGAATTTTGAAAACAATGTGCTCTTGACGCTTGATTAAATTACTTAATCTTCCATATATAAGTCCTACTATATATTAATAATATTAAATTGTATGAAGGCTGGATATTTTTTTTTATTTTCAACTAGCTAATATCTTGACAATTTTTCTTTTTACAATATTTAGCTTTAAATAATATTGGTAGAGCGGTTTGTGCTTAACAGGCACGCTCAAAGCTATTAACTAAAGATTTTTTACGGTCAATGCAATAATGTGATAATTATTTAGTTAACCTGTATAAACTTTTTTAAACAATGAAAATAAATGTCTGAGCAATCTAGTGTCGAGTTGCCAGTTTATTGTGCGCTACAGCATTTAAAAAAAAAACCTTTCATATCAGTTATATCGAGGAGATAATTGTATTTTAGAAAAAGTAGGTGTGCAAAGTCAATTACTTCTATCCACATTTTGGTATTCAACCGAATGTTTGTCGGGAGTTTTTCGTAAGCTTTAGAAAAATCTAAAAATGGAAACTGGCATTTTGTTCGCGATAATTGACGACGATGGCATTGGTGAATTTTTGAAAAACAATTTTTTTAAAGTACTTGAAAATATGGCATACACATTGTGCACTGTGCCTTTGGTCCTATCCTATTATTCGGTATCAGTTGAAAGGGAGATGATTTTAAACTAATAGTGAGTTTTGGCGAAAAAAATTGGCTAAACTATAAAAGACTATTTTGAAAGACTGTCAAAATAAACGTTGTTGGAAAACATCAAAAGGTTTAGATAACGTTTTATAGTATTTGAAAATATACAAATAACCACGTTTAAATTCCAACTTGCAGGTTTTAGTTTATATTATCATATAATAGCAAATTTCTTCATCCTTCTCTACGGACATTCATTTATGTATATGGAAAGTTTTAAAACATCTAAACATAAAATAAAACGCTTATATGTGTATACACTACTGATATATAAATTAACAGGATGACCTATTTGCAAAAATTTATTACACAGACCCATTATTAAGGTCAGACTGGATTCGCTCCAAATAAAATTGGAAACTATTCAGCGAATATCGTAACATCATGTAACCTAATTACATAAGTATCTGGCACTTTATTAAGATACGAAACAACAAATAAACATTAATAGTATCCAATACAATTTAACTTTATAACCGAACGGTTGCGGGTTTCGATTTGATTGGCTTTCGACGAGGAACGGAAAACAACTCCAACAAAAGATAATATTGACTCGTCTTATTTAAAAATGATGAAATTGGTATTTCAGTATTGTGGTATACGTTCGTCTAATTTGTAATGTAATATAATTACGGTAACAATGGAATAAATATATTTATATTTTTCGTAGAAGTGGCTTCCGTCGGTTCCTCATTATTAGAGACTTCTTAAAGTATATACAAATTTTACTGTATTTTATTTTAAATGGCGCCATCGTGGCGAAGTGCATCAGCGTCTGACTGTTAACTCGTCGGTTGGGAGTTCGATCACCACTGGGGAATAGTTATATTTAAATTATTTTCATTTCTCCTCTCTGGTACTAAAGACAAAGCGCGGCGTTTAGTCCACCACTAAGCACGCAATGTCTCTATTTCGGGATGGAACGTGTAGAACGAAGTGTATTGACAGTGTCAATACACTTCGTTTCCTAGTGAGGTTCTCTTTCACTAAAAATGAGTGAAACTGTTTAATTAATTTACATTTGTCCATAGACACAATTAAAGCGAAATAGATAGAAAAACATATTTTTAGAAAACGTATATTTAAAACGTCAAATCATCAAATTCCGCTGCGTTAAAATTTTTATACGTTTTCGAAATATGTCTTTTTCAATTAAGTTTTTAAAATGTCAAAGTGAAAGATAACTATTTTTTATATGTTGCTCGTGTAATCACAATGTTTAGATGAAAAAAATACCCTTAGGAATAACATTCTTACCTTATTCTACCTTCTGATATTTTACCTTAAAACTTCCTTGTGGAGTATGAGCCACGTTCACCATTTACAGAAATTCTCAAGCTCAAGTTAAATAGATTGTTATTGTAAGAGGAGGAAAAGATTTAGATCCTCCTTGTGTGAACTTGTGCTACCGTAATTGGTTATTTAGACGCGTCACGGTAATCTGCTCTCTATACAAATATCACATAATAATGTTGACGTTGACTCGTGGCTCTAATGAAACTTTTTATAATTTATAAAAAGGAAAATTTTCCTTTACAATTAGATTTACTGAATTTGGTATTTTCATAAAAGCTAAAAGCGCCAGATAATAACATTTGTTATATTTATAGAGATAATGATTATCCAATGACAGGTGCAGTGCTACAGTATATGGCTGTAATCGCGATTGGTAGTGAGTTCGATTCTTATTCATAGTATTCTTTCTTATTCACAGTATCATAGTTGAATTATTTACACATCATCATTTTATTATTTAATTTTTCCAAGCTGGTGAACAAGACAGACACGACGTTGAGCTTCAGCACTCAACACGCAATTTCTCAAATTCCAGAGAAAAGTGGAGAGAAAATGTTTTGTCACTATATTCTTACTTGACAATTTAAATGAATTTACCCATATTAAATGAATTTACGATAGTCACAGAAACTCATATTGTCGTGTAGTATCTGTGTAAGTTAATATAGAATTTACCTTCATTTTCCTTGATACATGCACATCAAAGCACGTCTACTTCGAAACAAACTGGTTAATTATTTCTTGTTCCCTACACAATATAACGTCTAAATAATTTATTTGCTCTGGAGTTCTCAGTTAGTATAGAATTTATGTATTCTAGACATACTGTAGATATTTAATAAGTATGAAAATAAAGTCATACATTCGTATTTGTTTATATAAAAATACTTATAAAGAATTTCATAACTTTAGATACATTAGATTTCGCAAACTAAAATGTTCTTAAAAATTCAACGTATTCGAATGTCTCAAACATACATACTATACTCTTCATTAGTAACCATCAAGATTATTCAAATATTGCCATACCTCAAGTTGTTAGTAAACATTTTTTGAAAAACGTAGTTGGTTGGGACATTTTAGCGCCGCGCCGTCTTTAGCCCTATCATAAACAATACGTATAACTTCAGTTTCAATGTTTCTATATATATATATATATATATATATATATATATGTATGTTTGTATGTATTTATGAGTTCAGTTAAGTATATTTATTTGCTAATATGAATATAATATATTTAAATATAGTAAATGTAATAAGTTATTTTATGCACCTCTCAGCGTTCTCTTGTGGCTTCCTCTTGTATAGAAGAAATTGCTGCTAGTGATAAGGGCGCCAGTGCACATGTGCTTTAATTGTAAGTATGTAAATAAATGTAAATGTGTTTTGTGCATTGCAAAGTGGTATTATTACTATCTTTTTTTATTGCTTAGCACTACGTTTAAAAAAGTCTACATGGTCGGCAAACACCTCTCCGGTTTAATATCAAATCGACGACTACTACATCATTAGTTAAATTCATTAAATACTATACTAACTTATTACATTAATATTTTAAATATTTTTTCACCTTTACGCTTTTCTCCGCATATGGCAGCAGAGAGAACCTAGTATCAAGATACGCCATTTACAATTTTTTGCCTAAAAACGAATATTGCGTATTTAGTGCCGGAGCCAACTCACTTTTTCTTAGATACCAGAGCGGAGAAATGAAAATATTTTACATATAATCACCTCCCTGAGTGTGAGTCACACCCGCCACCATTCACGTTTACAGTCAGGCGCCGTCCCACTGCGTCACGATTGCCTCATATTTTATTTATTATAATATGTAATATAATGTTAATTTAATACAATGTAATTTAAAATTCAAATTAATGCAATTGTAACATACCTATATACCTTTGAATTCACAAACGTTTAGTAATACCAGTTACAAACGAGTATCCAAATAGAAGCTCAATTTGCTTGTGGAACTTCAAGCTTTAGTAACACATTTTATTCCTTTCACGCCCGTGAGTAAGCCTCGTGCCCGCAACACTGTGGACTTGAAAGTCGCCAACGCGGCGTAGCTATCGAGTGTTTGATTATGCAAATACTAAGTTGGCTCTAACCCGTAGTGCTCTCGGCGTAGAACTTATATTTCGAGAAAAATATTATCTTACCTAAGTTATTGTCATATTGCCTTGCATAATCAAAATACATCTTGTATTTTGACTATTGTTTTTTTTTCATGGTATAGTTTTTTTATGTATTGGCCTTTACAATTTTTTTCTTAATCTAGATATGTGTGAGAAGATAAATTCATATATACGTAAACAAAGAAATAACAGAGTTAACTTCTGCTTTTATCATTATATTATAACGTAAAATAAAATTTTACATCCCTTTTTACGAAAATTATGCAGACGAAGGATTATGAAATTTGGCACAGTTAAAGTTGATATGCAGAATAAGTACAGCAAGCCAATTCATTAAATAAATATAACAAATCTACCATATGTTTGACATATATGGGTACTTTTGTATAAAGTGACATAACATTGCTACGGCAACGCGTATTTTACAATCCAATTGTAGTTTTGAACATTAAAATACTTTTAGTACTTCACATCTACTTACGCAATTTCACTTAAGAACTACGCTTCAACTATAAAATGTTTGACCAAAGCCTTGCAAAATTAATAAAGCTCAGAAGTGTACGCTTACTAATATCCCACATGAATCACAAGGGGTATTTACAACTGTAAAGTTTGAAGGCTTTGACCCAATCGACGCAGCGGTGACGTACAGTAGGGTAAGATTATATGTGTAGGTATATAGTACATGAACAAGAAATTATTTAGTTATACCTCGGTGTTGATGAGATGACTAATATTGTAATCTACGAGATTCAATCACAACTTCTTTTACTTGGACTTTATGATATGAATATTTCAGCACCAAATATTTTTCTATGTTTAAACAACGACGACCTTTGGCTGTTTAAATTTAAAATTTTAAAACTAACAGTAATATCCTAATGCATATACAACCTAGCGTAAAGTGGAGTGTCTTGACACTAGGTTCTCTCTGACTACCCTGCTATGCGAGAAAAGGCGTGACGCTGAAAAAGAAAGATTTGTTGTTTTCGCATTAGATGTGAACATTCGTACTCTCTATTGGAATATTGTATCTTCGAAAACATATTTTACAGATACTGACCAACATGTTTGCGATTCTTCTCAATGAACTATAGTCAGCCTATTTTTAAAGGCTTTAAAAATAAAATATTATTGCTGTAGTACTTCGGTAGTAGCATTACCAGAACTATAAAATACTTCAGCATCAAATATGTTCCTTTATTTAAATAACGAAGGCATTTGGCTATTTAAATTTGAAACTAACAGTAATATACTAATGCATATACAACCTAATTTCTCATGTACCAACCCCTCTTACTATGCTCTTATCTTGTAATGCTCCGCACGTTGCTCCGTTTCTGCATTTCGAATACATTAATATGAAATAGAACTCTGTCTGGATGCAATACCTTACTTCTTGAATACACTTAATAGAATCAGAATATTCTATACTAGTGTAATGTTTGTTTAAATAACTTCATTACAGCCGTCTACAAATGTAAATTAACAAATTAATGACTAATGATTTAGAATCACTGTAATTTCTTTATATATATATGTATATATTATCAAGCCATAAAATTCATTAATTTACTGTGTGACAGCCATGTTTGAAATATTGTAATATAAGTAAATAATAATTGTTAAAGTAGTATTATACTCTAAATAGGTAAACAAAGGTTTACATATAGAATACTCACTGCAAAACCATTTTTTAGCGATTTTTATACATTTTGAAATTATACTATTTTAACCGGTCACAACTAGACCGACTAGACTTGTGTAAAGTGTTCGAAAGGTCGGGTTACTTTATTAATCAGGCTTAAATAACTTCATTTCAAAACAGATATATTTATTTGTAACCACTATATAAAGTGTTTTCATCGTCAGAGAATCTAAAGTGGTCGTAAACCACCGACTCACTAGCGTAATTTTACCTCAGTCCCCAAATTGCCCTGCTAGGCATAAACGTCAGCACTAAAATGTATTGTTTGAACAGTGCACAGTCGTTACGATATTTGCTGTTTGGACCCGGATAGTTACAATAGTCTATTTACATTGTATATTTCGGTTTCCAAGTAAGACATTGAGTCCCACCATTCAACATAATGTCTAGATTCCGGGGGAAAAGTGGAGAACGGAGTGTCTTGACACTAGCGTGAAGCTGCAGTAAATCTGCTTTGCATTATACAAACATTATATATACTAGAACTAGTGATATTGATTTTTTGTGTTAAATAGTATTCATACAATCGTTACTAATAAAAATAGTTATTGTGCACTTTACAAGTGCATGTTGCAATAAAAGCTGTAAAAATAGTCTCCGGTACTTCACAAAATATAAAAACAGATATACAAAACGCAACAAACAAAAGTTCATCCTTTGTTTACGCTTTAATTTAAAAACATGATACGATTCCGATGCACTCTAAAAATAAAAAAAGTTACGAAAGCGCTTAAAGTAGTTTGAAAGAGTGAATTAAAATTTTCATAATGCCTCACTCCCAGCGAAATATGCTTTGACGAAAAATATTTATATATGTTCAACCCCAGTTACAAATGCGAGATAGGTGAAAAATTCCTCAAAGTAACGCTGGAAATACCAACGAAATATTCTTATAAACCTTTAAATTGGTTAATTTTCAAAACACATGAAAATGCAGCTGTAATATAATATAATGGTAAGTCTGGTTCAGGCCAGTCTGGAAAATTACAAAACATGAGTAACTCGGGAATACCTCAAGTAGGGTCGTAAAATTTATTTCAAAATGAAACTACTTTAACTGGGTTAATCGCATATATTTTTTGTATTTGAAAATACATTTTAGTTAGATAGAGAAAATATGTTTTTATTGCCTTCTTATGAGAAAAACTCATAGTTTCATAATTATTATTACTCTTTAGTGTACACCCAAAGTAAAGACACACAAATATATTAAAAAATATGTACAAAAGGCGGCCTTATCGCTTAGATAGCAATCTCTGCCAGGCAACCTTTGGCATAGGAAATAGCAAATCGAGATTTGGTTAGGATGTTAATATAAGGTAATAAATTATAAAATATGGTTCCGAATTACAAAAATACTAGTATATTATAATATGTTATATTCATATTAATATATAAATATACTAACATACATACATACGTGCATATATAATATACTGTTTTGACAAATGTCCATTTACTAATTAACTTAACTAAATAAATAATACAAATTTATGTCTAATGTTTATTTGTTTTCTTTTTACAGGTAAGTGAATGAATTTAAGCTGTAAATTACACATACCACCTTTAGGTAAGGTTGTGGAAAAATTAATATATACTAGTAATTGAATGAGATTTGTTACTATATAAAATTGTATATCAAGCACTGCTTTCAGTGTTTCAGTATTAATTTCACACTACACTTAGCTGGAAATTCTAGAGTTTTTACGACCATGCAACTTCAGCACTCACTCGGCCTGTCATCACGTCAGATTTCTCTATCAGCATAAGCTGGCGTTATAGCCTACGATAAACAGTACCATATATATTTATGTATCTTATTTTCTTTATATAAATTGGTATATAAGCTGAAATACAAATATAAAAATCGATACTGATTTTAGTTGTCACTATAGAAAAAAATATTTATATCCAATGACAATTTTACAGTTGATTTAGACGCAATAAATCTTAGATTCTACCATTTAAAAAAAAGCAAAAAGGAAAGAAAGAAAGAAAGAAAGTACAATATTATAACCAGATCTCGAAATATATAACTTATAATATATTTCTATCATATGATAGAAAAATACTTGTATGTCAGTATATTGAATCAGTTATCACTGTAATAGTAGGCGATTTCAAATAACTATTATAACGCCAGTATTATAACTATGACTAGTCGTCTTAACAAAACATTCCAGTTTAACATTGTTCTTTATTTCTACTAAAATATTATTTTATTATTTTTATTAAATATTTTTTATTTCATTTGTTTCATAATTTGCTTATTCCACTCTGAAATTACTACATTTTCTTGTATACTTTTTTGATTTAAAGACGCCATCCCGGTACAATTGGAACAAGCTTAATTGAACACGATAGTCGTGGCTTCATTTCCCATCTAGGATAGTTCTCGCTTCCGTCAATAGTCTGTTGACAAATTGGCGCACATAGTACTATATTATATTAGATAATATACAAAATTGAATAATTACCTTATTATTCATATGTCAATATTTATATATGTTTTGTCTTTATTTTCCGCTACAGCCTTTGCTTATTATTAGTGTTAAATATTTGCTCAATTTTATTATTTCTTATCTCATATTTCATACAACATTTAAGTTTTACTCTTAAAAGTGATAAACGCTTGATTTGATATATTTTTTAATTTGTAATGAATTACCTAATTTTAACAATAAGCTTTTAATTAACGCGATAGTTGTAGGTTCAATTGCCACCTAGTATATTAGATTTCGGTTCTCCAGTCTATTGATAAATTAGCGCACAAAGTACTATAGCAGTTATCATATAAAACTGAGTTATGAGACTATTATTCATATATCAATATTCTATTACCATTGGGGACGGATTGCGGTATTTAACATAAGTATTTATGGTCTATAAACGTCTAAACATCCATCTAATCCATCAAGTGATATCTAACATAGGTACGGTAAAATATATAGCCTTATATTTGCCTTTATGTACTTAAAGTGAGCGGATAAATGTGCGTTGCAAAGCTATTAGTCTTTGTTCGGGAGCTGTTGAGGCTATTGATATCGTATTATGAAGGCCGAGTGGTTTACGAGTTTGTTTAAAGTACTAACGACTTTTCATTTACTTATTTCTACTTAATTATCCACACTAATATTATAAATGTGAAAGTAACTGTGTCTGTCTATGACGTCATCATGACGAAACTGATAAGCCGAATGTGATGAAATGTTACATAGAGACGCTTGACGGTCTTAGGATGAAGATAGAGCACTTACTCCCATTTTTTCCAGTAATTTAATTGTTTTACGAAAAGGCCGCCAAAAATACGAAACATCGTTAGTTCTTTAAAATAGTTCACGCGTCACTTGTTTAAAATATATGTAAAAAAGAAAATATTGGCACTAAATTTATTTGAAAAGACCATCGTGACGAAGTGGATAACGTCTAACCTTAAACGCGATTGGTTGTCTGTTCCATTCGCCCAAGGCGTAATGATTATATTTTAAATATTTTCATTTTTCCGCTTTGGTACTTAAAACAAAGCGTGGCGTTAAAATTCCGCCACGCACTACGCAATATCTGTATTTAGGGAATGTGGAGAACGGAGTGTCTTGATACTAGGTTCTGACCACACTGCCAAAGCGTGAAGCTGTAAAAAAGGTATTTTTTGTATTTATATACGAAATGTACGCTCGTGCATGTTTATATTTAAGATATATTCGCCTCCCCGTTTCGGCTGTGAGATGCTTGTATGGTCACACCATACATTTCACTCTACGAGCGTATATGTAAAGCAACCTAACCAAATACATACATCAGAAGTCAATACACAAATTCTTAGAAATTTTATCGTACGTAGAATATTTCAAGCGAACCGTAGAGCATCTACGTTGGTAGATCTTTAGAAAACTACATTTTTCAAGTAGTGATTCCTACCTTAAGCGAGCACTTGGAAAATATTAAGCTTCTACAGCGAAGGGAATATTTGAATAAACATCACGTTCATTTTATAATATTTAATGTCGGTTTTCATTTTGAAATAAAATATAATAAAGCTGTCCGTTGAGAGTATTGTACCTAGCTGTTGTTTTTTATCATGCTCCTATCAATGTAACGTCACATTTCTTTGATAGTAGTTTATTAGGCACAGTTTATTTAATAACAAAATAAATTGGAATCGTTTACGTTATGTACACAAAAAATAAGAAGAAGTTTTCTATGTATATACAATGCATCTTTATAAATTCTTGATTAACTCTTCCTAAACTGTGGATCCAATTTTGATGGTACGTTTCTATTCTTCATTGAGGCCATTGTAGCGTAGTGGGATAGTTTCTAATCTTATGGTTTTGCCTTCAATCTTACATATTTAAATTACTTTTATATACTTTACTTACTTTCATATCAGAGGGGTCAAATAAAACAAAATCACTTCATTCATTTTCAAAGAAGAAAACAAACAACAATATTTTTTTTAAAAATGATTAATAAATTAATACTTACAATAAATCATCTCAAAACATGCTTTACATAGTCATTGTTAGGAAGTCACAAGTGTTTGTCTGTCGTGCTGTCGCTCCGCCAAATCTAATATGGAAAGTTTGCCGACGAATAACTATTGTTTGGCTTCAGAATGTGCACAAGGGAATGGTATATTTTCAGCCGCAGAAATGTTAAACATATTGTATTTTGTTTGGTTTAGAAATCAATAGAGGAAAAAGAAAGAATATCTTTTTTGTATCTATGTACAGAAACTAATAAATTGTGTATGCAATGTAAAGTGTAATCTACGTTTTTATCTGTATACATTTTGTAAAACCCTGTGTTTTTATTTACGGCGTTGAGTACTGCTACTGAACACGCAACGATTCGATTTTGGGCGGAAAGTGGAAAAAATAGGTGTCTTGACACTAGGTTCTCTCTGATGAACCTCGTATGCGGGAAAAAACGTGCAGCTGTGACATAATAAATACGACTTATATTATATTTCATTACTTACGAACTCTTTCCAACGTTAAAAATGATTATGAACTACCAATTTTTTTTATGAGCTTCACCTTTTATCCCGCATAACAAAGTAGACAAAGAAAACCAAGTGTCAAGACACTCCGTTCTCCACTCCACTTCTCCATAGCAGAGCGGAAAAATGAAAATATTCAATCCACCACCCATAACTAATAAATTATATTGTGTTATAATACAACGATTTAAAACTAATTTATTTTTATCACAATAATTTACCTGTGTGAATTACCATTGTAGGTACTCGTACAGTTCAAAGCAGCGTACGTGCTAAAGACAACAAAGACTGCATTGAGTCTTTGATAAGTAATATAACACATTGTATACAAAGGAACTCCGCAAGTGTAAGGCTTAAGGAAATTCTACGTTATATTTCAAATAACCAGGTAATGCTCGGAGCAACAAACGTTTTATTTACACAAACACCTTAAATTTGCTAATTGTGTACGAAATCGTAAAATTTACATATAATAACTTGGAGACTATCGTGGCACAGTGGGGTCGAAATTTTTATACGCTTTATTACAACTTATATTTGTTGTTAGCAATATAATTTTCAAGAGGCGCTGATTCACTTCCTGCTGCTTTCAAATTTTTATACGTTTTTTTTAAATGTCTTTTTTAATTTTAAATTTTAATTTCTTTTTAAATTTAAGTGTGCGATTAACACTTTAAATAATGTTAAAAATAATTATAAACAATATTGAATATAAATAGAAAAAACAATACTTTGTTCA
This sequence comes from Podotricha telesiphe, assembly GCA_038994665.1. Taxonomy (NCBI): domain Eukaryota; kingdom Metazoa; phylum Arthropoda; class Insecta; order Lepidoptera; family Nymphalidae; genus Podotricha; species Podotricha telesiphe. The sequence goes on along the minus strand of JAOYRR010000281.1, from coordinate 698,084 downwards.
AAAGTGAGATGAATTATCAACACTTTTAAATAGAAAATCTAAATTAAAGTATTTGCATTCAGTAGCTCTATTAAGTTAATATAACACGTAATATTTATCTTTCAATAATGACTTCATAGGGAATGTTATAAAGTGGAAAAATTGACAAATACCATGGACACTTGTTCCAGACAATGTATAAAAAGCTATTAAAAGACAGTTTATAATTGCATAATCATTTTAAAAGGAGTATTAGAGGCAACTTTCTAGAGTATTATTAAACTTAAGACTCTAAGAGTCGGCTGCAGTCGATTATAGAGAAGTGTAGAGTACGGTATCCAAAGTATAGAGTGGTTCTCTCTACCTACCTGCTATGCGGGGAAAAACTAAAAGCTGCAAATTTAATGTCTTATTATTTATATGAATATTAATTAATTAGTACACAATAATATTTATATACATATATCTCGCATTACTGATTGGACAACAGTCAATGCACAGGCGAAACTACTGGGTGTTTAATATTCCTACAAGATAGAGAAAAAGTAAATTCTACGTTTTGTAATGACAATACTTTGTCACTTCATATTAGACCTACGCTTCGTAGCCCCTTCGTAGCGGTATGGTAATTTATATTCTTTGCATCACACGTTCTTTTTAATAGACGAGCGAGAACTTATAACAATTTATTTCTCTTTTCTATTGAGATCAATAGAAAGGTGAAATACAAGAACAGAATAAAATAGATATTTATTCTGTTCTTGTATTTCACTAAACATACGTACGATTGTCGACTAAGATTTTTTTTTATGATAACTTCTTTTATATACAATTTTGAAATTTGCACTTTAAAAAATATTTTCATTTATTTTGGCAGAGCAACAACTTGACAAAACTCTTATAAAAAAATATTAGGGAAATTAACATGGGACCGCTTCCGTTATTCTATAGCGAGTTGTTCCACCCTTCAACACTTTACCACAAAGATACCACAAAAACTATTCAGCCGTTATCGTAACGGCAACACCTGTTGGCTCAAACAAAGCTCTTATCTCCCGTCAAACGCCCTTTATTTAAAGTGGGAACTCTATTAAAAACCCGCGATAAGAGGCTCGGCCGTGTCACTTTGGACGTCACGATTCTGAGATTTATTAATAGTCTAAATGACTTTGCAAATTGCCCGTATACAACCGAGGTTCGACTGCCTCCCGAACTCCTTTGTCTTCATTCGCTCGTTAATTTCTTTTTTCTTGGACGAAGATAGCTCTTCATTATTCCGATGCAAGAAAATAAATTCGCGCCTCGCTCGCTGTCGAAATTAATAATGGCGACTGAAACACCGCCGGCGATTTACCGCCCCATTATAGGCTTTAAATTTATATTATAAATACATTAAATGGACACAGATGAGGGGGTTGTAAAAGTGGTTAGTGCTCTTGTGTAATTTTCAAGTCGACAGGTGGGTCGGATCGTCTATTAAACTGTACTCTAGGTATGTAGAGACTTTATAATGAATCGGAACCACGTCGGTGTTGGTCGGCGATAATTACTACAATCGTGTATTTCGTGTTTCACAGCACAGGTGGGTATGCAAGTGTTAATGCCATTTGATTGTACTATTAGGATTGCAACGGCTTACATTATTGTCCTAATATATTATTCGCATGGAAACCTAATACACGTAAATTAGGTCCCCTCTATCAATGTCAGTGAGTTCGATTGGATATTCAACGATGCTTTTGCTCTTATAGATTCTGCAAGTACCACTGTTACATCGATCCCATGAGAAATTAATACAAATTGGTTCTTATTTTGTATGTAACATGACTACAGTTTTACTCTTTTTCAATATTTTATGAAGTAAAAACGAGCTATAGTTAGTATCATTTTTAATTAATCTATGTATATATTTTGCGAAATTAAAGGCATAGTTAAAGTTTATATGGAGAAGAAGCAAAAAATCTATTCTAGCAAATTAAACTTTTTCTTTATAATAATTACATTTTATAAGAAGCACATTAGTGCAAGCACGTGTAAGCACATATTATTGTGTGTAATATTTATTTTATAAATATTACACACACCAACATGTGATTGTGGTCGTTTCTTTTATAAAGTGACATACTAAGCGACGTTGATAAGGCAACGCTTATTCTACGCATCATATAGGCTACTATGAATAGTGAGAAATTAATTAATGTGTCTTAATCATTAATTTTATATTATGACTTGTTATTATTAGATATGACTGTTTAAAAATGTCTTTTTTTTCGTTATTTTATTGAAATAATAAATTTATTTATATTTATACTTAATTACGTGATGGCATCGTGGCGCAATGGGCCAGAGTCTGACTGACCGTCTCCTATCTGGTTAGAACACAAAGCGCGGCATTGAGTTCACCCATTCGCACGCAATGTCTCGATTTCTGGCGGAAAGTGGAGAGTGGAGTATGTTGACATTAGCTTGTCTCTGACTACCGAGCTATGCAGAAAAAGCGTTAAGCTGAACTTAAACATAATACGTGTAGCAAGTAGGCAGCTTAGTTAGAACATGTCATAATCTTAAAGCACTCTTCTATAAAAAAAGCTAAACTGTTAACAGTTAGAGCTTAGACCTTCGCCAACTTACCGCGATATATCACGATGAATGGAAATCTTTTACGTCTTTAAACGATATCATAACTTTAAAGAATGAACGCCGTTTTATCCTCTAAACTTTTAAAAAGGCTTTACGCCGTTAACGATTTAGATAACGGTATTATTAATAGATTTAAGTACAATATTTTTTTTTTAAGCTTTACTTTTTTATGATTCGCAGCATTAATAGTTAAAAGATTTTAAATTCACATGCATTTCTTTTATAATTTCGGTAATATTGGAAGTTGATATACGGGAAAATGCGTCAATCTATAAAACACACGTAAAGCTGAGGAAAGCTGATGTCTTATTGAATTTTCAGCACAAGGTGTTAATTAAAGTTTTAAATTTTTACATATGAATACTGCTTTTTAAAACCTTAGTTAAAAATAAGACAAGGGTTAGCCTTTGGAAAGATTAAAGTATACGTATCACGCAGTCACAAAGGTTTGCTCACAGCTGTGTATTTCATGTTTGCTACATGTTTAAAATGTTAATTTCAGCTTTGTATCTGCTTACTTGTAAATGAATCAGAATTTAAAATTTATTTATTTCTCATGCAAAATTAACAATTAATTCACTTACTGAGAAAATACAATATTACGTGTAAATGCAGATGTCGTCCAGCGAAGCTTACAAATATATTTTGAGAGAAGAAGAAATATATTTTTAGAGGCAATTTTTTATCTACACATATTGAGAAATCCCTCATTATGTGTCATCTGTCTCATGTTTTTTTAATGAAATTAGTTAACTTATTTATTTAATATCTTTTGGTAACCTATTTATAAAGATTTGCCCCTTCGTAACTTATATTTTTTGTTCCATATTTTGTACTGGGAGCTCGTAGCCAGAGCTTACGGGCTTATCTAGTTACAATTTTTGTACGTGTAAATTTTTATTAATACTAGTTTTGAGTGTATATTTTGAGTTTTCCTGATAAATGTATTATATTTATATATTTGATCAAGAGTCATAAGATTTGTTTCTTTGTAGATTTTTGTGGTAGGTGTTAGGTAAAGATACCAAAAATGTTTGAATCTTTGTTTTGGGCGATTTGCAAAGGCTGTAAGTTTTGGCAGCTTTTCCCTAGACCTTAATCAAATTTGCGGCTTGACCATGGAGTTATAGATTATATATCGTACTTGCCTCGGGAGACATCGGGATATATTACGGAGTGCTCCTGTTAGGGGTGTTAGCTTACTACTCACACTTTCAATATGCGGTACCCAGCTGAGCTGGATGTCAAAAATATGACTTTATAAAACTTGCCGATTTTGTCAAAGTTGATGGTAAGTGGATTACACTCGCCGATATTTTTCTTCTTTGCAGCAAATATAACGTATTTTGTCTAAGAAGTGTTAATAGTGAGTAAATTTGAATGCAGCCAGATGTTAATTAGATCTAGATTGAGTTGTCGCAATAAAATAAACTTGTATCATTAGCATATAATTTTATGTCACCTATTCGGGCTGCTATGATAAACTAAAAAAAGTAAGGGACCGATGGTTGAACCTTGGGGAACGCCATAGTCTATGAGTTGAGGTACACAGGTAGTAAATAAATATTTAAGTTAACCTTACAAATATGGAATAAGGTATCTCTTATTTAAAACATTTAAAATCCTTTAATTTTTTAACGTTATACAAGAATTCAGAAGATTAAATGTAAGGGAAACTGTAAGACCGCTTTATTGTTTTGAACAGTTTAGAGATATTTCCATATACTAACGTAACTAATTGCTTTTGCATAATATATCACCTCACAAGAATTTACCTAAGAGTAGACAGTTCTTAACTATACAGAAAAAATAAGATATTTATTTTTTAATTAGTTTATTTTTAATCTTTGAGATAATAGAAATGTGAGTTTATCAATTGTAAATTTGTAATTGTAAAGTATGTACAACGAACACACACAAACAAGTGGTGTGTAATTACATTAGTAATTAGTAGTCCAGCATTTACTTAAGTATTTTTAAACTTCAATATGTTTGAAATGATAAAATTTAAAAGCCGCATTTGAAAATATAATATTTTCATTTCTCCGCTCTGGTAAGCAAAGTTCGGCGAGTTCCGCCACACAACACAATGCCTCTATTTCAGGCCGAAAGTGGAGAAAAGATAGTCTCGACACTTTGATTTTTTTGATTACCTTGCTATGCGGGAAAAGGTCAGAAGTTATGAAAAAATTAGAGAATAATTAAAATATTGAGACAAAAAAAAACAAAATATGTTTTACAATCAAATATGAACATGGTTCGCATCCCACCGCTCTAACTTGATTTAATTAAGCAAAAAAGTAATATAAATTAACAAAGTTTTATTGTATTTTCCTCTTTTTTATCTTAATATAAGCATGGCTAAATTAAAAAACTTCCTACTAAAGTTACACGTGAACATAAGAAAAACAGTAAAAACGAAGTTTATTACAGCCCGTACGTAGTGTATGTTTGTGATAAGTGTAAGTCAGTTCTGTCCGACTGAACAAAAACAAAAATATTAACCTTTGGTCAGCTAAAAACACTTTGCACTTTACTTTTTGTATGGCTTAACTTGAACTTATTTTATGAAATTGTTTGTAGCAAGCTAGCCAGCAGGTCTGATAGATATATTAAAATGTACTAGTTTTCTTGTGTTAGTAAACTATGAAACTTTTAAACAATGAAAACGACGTAACTTTCGGATTAATGTTTTGTACTTATCCTTTTCCTTTTCAAGTGATGTAAAATTGAAAGAAAACCTTTCAATTCATGGAATGGTTATTTTTCTAAATTACCCATTTGTCCCCAAAATCTTAAAAGACAGAAAATGCGGTCCGAATATATTTCAATTTGTTGTGAATACATCTTAGGGTGGTAATATATGGCGTATACTGGGGTCCCTAAATTTGTATGGGTCAGGTATACTTAAGGCACTATTTCACAAACTTGGTTCCAAACTTACACAGTCTATATGTTATATTGTTTAAGTTCTGTCTAAGTGTTTGTTGGAACTTTAGTTAAGTTTATAACTATATAACTTTATAACGCTATTTAGGCTCGTTTTTACTTTCCTATATTATGAAGTATCTTTTCTATATTATAAGTTATATATCAGAAAGTATCATAATCTTTGTGGTTTTAAGTGTAAAAGAACTAAATAAAAAAATAACTAGTATCCCACTATTAATATAGGAAAATAATGACAATTAATAGCCTACTTTTGATGTCGCAACTTAATAAAGGAATAACCCATTGTGCGGGTATGTAATTTTAATTAGGTAGATAGATCAATATGCGTCAGAAATGAGTCTAGGGCGTAAAGAAGGGCTAGGGACAATATGATTACGTCACACACTACACGCTCACACACGTAGGCTACTCGACAGACCTGACACCGGGGGCGCCAGGCCCCTTTGGAGGAACTATGATTTTTGCATTGCCTGTGACTTGTGATACAAGTGTAGGTTAATGGGCGCTCATCAAAATGTAAAAAATATATATTTGACAAATACAAATTAGCTATGATATTTATTTCCCCACACAGTTTGTCAATAATTTTAAATTAGTTAACATTTAAATGTTGGTGACATTTACAATAACAGTACCAAGATTATACGTCATGAATTTAAAAAGTTTTATCTAAACGTTACTATTACACAGAATCTCTATAGAAAGATCCATTTCACAGGCCCGCCTATTCCTCGTCGTCGTGACAGCAAAAACCACGTCGACCTTTACCGTAGTTTTTGTATTACTTTGTCTACGTTCACTTGCCTGATGAAGGTCTAGCGGTCATGTATCGTTTAAACATAATGAAAATTATAATACATGTTAATAATATCCCCTTAAGTCATGCTTAGGTAAAGGTGAATACGTCGCGAAATAGGAGGTTCGATTGAAATTAATTTCAAGCTCTGCGCCAAATTTTTAAGTTGTTAGTTTAAGTCGTAAATTAAATATTGTAATAGGAAAGGAATAAATTTTTATTATTATTTTTTGTATTTAATTATTAAAAACTATTTCATAAGTTTTTTTTTATACATAATAAAAATTTGATAAGAAAAGAGATTTTAAGTGTATAATAGTGTATAGCAACAAATATAGTTGTAAAGACAGATATGCGACAAACTAACTTCAATGCATATCTTCTTTAATAAAAAGAAATATGAAAATTTCTTTTTAATCTGTATTGCCTTATTATCTATATTTGAATAGAAAATACTCTATCCGTTCCTCATAGAAAAATATAAAGAGGTTAACCATTGAAATATTTATTTCTTTATAATATACCTGTCATCACGCTTTTGCATATATTTTTATTGGCATATCGGGAGGAAATTGCGTGACTGTACGACCGGTGGTTGTGGGTTGTGGATCGGAGATTTTTTTTCTGTCTGTTAGGTTTGCCCTAACAGACCGAAAATATCATATCGATAAATATCGGTCGCGCACACCTTTATATCCCACATAACAAGGTTAGTTGGTAAATAATGCTTCTTAGCGTTAGCGTTTTGTACATATTTTATTTTGTTTTAAATTGTGTGCAATAAATAATATATAAATAAAAAAAACCTATTAAGACAATACGTTCTCTACTTTCTGCCCGAAATCGAGACATTGCGTGTTTGGTGGTGTACCAGAGCGGAGAAATAAAAATATTTAATATCATTCCTCCGAGTGGGATTGAACCCATAACCAATCGCGGTTATAGGTCAGACGCTGTCCCACTGCACCACGGTCGCCTCGTCGATTACTACCAGATGCGGGAAGCGCAGTAGCGATCGTCGTGGAGATTTTTGAGGGAGGCCTATGTCCAGCAACGAGCTGCTGAAACTACGACATCTACCCCGCTAAATGCGTAACATAAGCAGAAACATAATTTTTTCCGGAATACAGTAGTCGGAGGGAACCCAAGGTCAAGAATCCGTTCTCCGTTCCCTTTTCGGCCCTAAATTGTTAAAATCCGTGTATAGCGGTGGAACACTATATCGACATTTATCGTACCAGAGCGTCCCCATGCGTGGGTATCGTACCCACAACGACCTCAGTGCGAAAGATAGGAGACAAAACAAATGACATTTTATAATACTAAAACATGATAAAATGGACAGCTGTTACAAAACACTTATAAAGAGAACCCTACTCCTAAGTCGTCGATATTTGTACTTGAAAAATATGGACAGACAAAGGCTACTTAATTTAAGTGGCTCTCCCCATGTTGCCCCTCCAGTCTTAAGATCCTCAACGCTTCCGAGATCGCTTATGATAATGTTTTATATTAACGGTCTAATGACGAGCTTTGTATTCGTGACATTTTTTTATATATAACGGACAATGGCCATTTTAATAGCGTCTTGTCTTTAAGACAGTTGAATAAAATTATTATTTATTTGAAAGAATAAGTTAATGCTTTCTATTGAGTATTTATCATTTTAGGTTTTTAGGTACAATTGAGGTAGTTATTAAATGTACGTGTTTTGTTTTTTTTTAAATGTTTTATCAATTTTTTATTTAACGCAACATATCCTTGAGGGATATTGTGATTATTTCCATACCAGGCGTGTAAGTAGTTTAATAAGTGACTTGCATATACTATATTTTATAAATATTAATAAACATCAGAACTTGTTTTGTTTTAAAAGTTAACAAATTATCTATATCTATACATATAATTAAAATGTAACTTATAGCTGTCTGTACATGGAAGATATATAAGAAAAAGCAATGTTTTTTTTTGTTGGTCTGTTTGCATGTTCGTTTATGCAAGGTAATCTCAGAAACGGCTAAAACCGATTTAAATGCAGTTTTGACAGATTGACAGTAGTTTGGTACACTTCCTTTAACATTTAGTGTTTATTTTATTTCAATTGGTTTATAAATAAAAAAGTTACAATAATTTAAATTATAAATTTAAGAAAAGTTTGTGATTTAAATAAGCGGGAGGGTGAAATATCGAAATAGTTTAGTTGTTCCCTACTAAATTATAAAATTAGTTTTAGGTAAAAAAAAATACTTAAATACATAACACATAATTTACCAATCTATACATATAATAATAAAAATGAAAAACATATATTTTCGATTTATCAACTTTTTCACGCCTCGTATGGATATAGTGTTATATAATAATAAAATCCAAATTGTTGTAATTAGTTATATTTCCCGCTTTATCGTTTACCAGAGCGGAAAAATTAAAATAATTAAATTATGTTGATTCCTCTGAGTGGGAATCGAAGTCACAAGCAATCGCGATTACGGTCAGACGGTGGCCGACTGCGCCTCGACGGTCTAAAATAATAACTACTGGCAATTAAACTATTAAACCCACATTTTAAAGTTCAGTAAATAATCAAAATGCACCGCAAAATGGTTTGACTGAATATTTACCACGTCCACATACGTCGCGGAGTCAAACATCCGAATTAGACCGGCAAATGGCCGACCGCAATGTTCATAGTGCAGTATTTCACGTCTCTATTCCGCAGTGCGCATTACATTGACGCTCCGCTTAGCTAAACGGGGCCAGCTAACATGCTAAACGGGCAATGTAGCGGGGAATTAGCCATTTAGTCGTTCGGTCGTCCGTGACAATGTGCCACGATTTTGGCAGAGCTAAGCCCTAAAAGTAAAGTTAGCATAATATTCATGTGCAATGTCAATTTCAAATTATATAATGAATATTTTTCACTTTTAAATGCCGTAATTTTTTTTGTGCTGACATTTGTGTTGTGGATTGAATTTAAGGTTTTGTATTTTTTTGATAGACTATTTAATAAATATCCTGTTAATATTTTCTGTCATATAGGATTAATGTAATTTTAACATTTATTGCTACAAAATATTTTTGTAAATAAATATAAATTTATTAAGATATAGTATAAGTAATTGATTTTATATAATAAACAAAGTTACATGCATGTGTTTAAAATGTTTATTTAAATGTAAAAAGGTTGGACTCTATTATTTTACCATAAGCGAGCGGAAAAAATTCTTTACATACATAAAACTATTTGTTCTTCAAACTATCATCATTACAGAGTAGTCAATCAATATTCAAGTCAAAAGTGTTTTATAAAGTACTCCGTATATATACGTATATAAAATATATGCTAAATACTATAACTTCAAACCGATACAGCTATTCTGCAAAAGTTTGTAGTTAAACTAATTGTACTAACTCCAACTTCTATTTCAACACGGCTCTGAAATTAGTAACAAGACTGCAATCTATGCAAATTCTCATTAAAATGAACCATCCCGCACCAAATATGTAAAGTAAGTTAACCGTCGTACCAAAACAATTATAATACGTATTTCAAATAATATCTATCTTAATATAATGAAAATTCATACTTTTAGTAGGATGTTTTCAAATTGAGAGGAATTTTGATAGTGGAGGCTAGCGTTACTGCACATTTTAAAGGAGCTCCTTAAAGCCTACACGGGGATCACAATTCCCAGTCCCATGAAATGCTTAGGTGTTTTTTTCTCAACTATTTTGTATTTTTTTATGTTATTCTAACTTTTAAAATTACAAAATTATTGAACCTCTTCATAAAAAAATCAAACGTAGCTGAAACGAAGAAACTTAAAAATCCAGTTTTAGTAGTAAGCAGTCGAAATCCAGCCAAGTAAGTTAAACGTCTTTTCACAAAATCTCGTTCTACGAAATTTCGGTACAGTTGTTCTTGTAAACACAGTGTTCTTACAGTACTTACAGAAATATGTATAATCTTACGGTAGTTACAGAGACAGTGGCTAGAGCCTTCCTAGAATTATACTCCACATGTATGCTCACGGTACTTTAGAAACGGTCAACTTCTTGTTAACTTAATCCTATGTATAATGTAAATAGACCTATTGAATATTCATGACTTTATTTGATCTAACTTAGTTGGTTGATTGTTTTTTGTTAAGCTAAGTGCTTAACCGAAATTTAATTATTGGTATACATACAAAAGTTTTTACTTTTTCAAAGTGTTCATACACTTAGGTTCATACAATTATGGCATACATAATATACGACTAAAAGAGTAACTACCAGGCAATATGTAGGTCTCCAAATATGAAGGCGTTAATATTTTTTTCTACTTTTGTAGATAACGCCACAAAAAGTAGCAAAATTCTTCTATCGCTCAGTCTTTTTTCTAACGTTGTCAGTATTTTCAAAATATAGTATTATAAATAATAAAAAAACTAAATATCAGTATGCATAATCAAAAATAATAAATCACCGTCGATTTTGAAGTGTTTTTTTCACTTGATTTAATAATGTAAGAATATGATACTTTTTAAATAGGTATTATAAAATACCTACATAGTGAAAGAGACATATTTAGAAAACGTATAAAAATTTAAACGCAGCGGAATTCTTACAGGCTTATTACAACTTATATTTGTTGTTAGCATCTCTGTAGAGAGATTTTTACAAGTTTCTGCTACCCAAATATTATTCTACGAACAATCGTTGCGCAAGAGAGAATGCTATTTATTAAATATTATTATACATGCTAACCACAAATATAAGTTGTAATAAGCGTAAAATGGCATACCCTATGTAAAGTAGCTTCAAGCATTTCCCATATAGCGGGAGGCAAAGAAAATATAGTGTCAAGAAACTACTCCACTTTTCACCTGAAATCAAGGCATTACGAGGCGAGTTGACTTGCGGAACTTGACACTTTGTCTTAACAGAGCAGTGAAATGGAAATAATTTAATGATAATCATCATATAATCCGGAGTAAGATATATATGCCTACTAGCGACCTTCTCATGGCTTCGCCCGCGTCAACTATAGCTGTTTTGTATTTACGGCGGCCTTTTCGTAAAACAATAAAATTCCTGGATAAACTAAAATAAAGGGAGAAAAATTAGCCTTTGTTTATCCCAAGACCCTCAAGTATCTATTACTATATAAAATTTAATCTCAATCGGTTCTGCGGATGATGTCACAGATAGACAGACAGTGACTGTGCATTTATAATATTAGTATAGATAAGCGTCGGGTTTACTTTCAGAGGTAGTCACGTTATGCTACTATTACCTATATATGCTAACATATATTCAATGGAAATTGGGCTATCAGATCCAATAACAGAAGTTAGCCTTTCCAACTCCCAAAGTCTATGAAAATTTTCATTAAAGTGTGCTATCCGGCCTGGCTCAGAAGATCAGTAACACAAACGTAACATTCAAAAGCAATATACGGGATATTGTATACAGAGACGTTTATTGGAAGCGATTAATGTGTAGAATATAGCTTCAATTTTATGATATTATCCAGTAAAAGTGAGGTTTTTGCCTATAGTTTCTCATTGTTTTGCAAATATATGTGCTATTTAAACCCTAATAAGATTTATTTTTAAGTGGTCTTTAAAAACATTTCACTATTACGCCTATTCTAACATCTTAAGGCAATACAATAAGTAAATGACATATAACAAATATACTTTTAATTTTATTTATTGTTAAATATCTGTATAAAATATATTCACATTTAATACTTTCATCAAAGCACAACGTAGAGCTTATGAAACAACTGTTTATATTTATTTTTATCTTGAAGCTTTTAGAGGATGCGCAAAGAAATGCTTGCATATTATACTTCTATCGTTCGTCCATTTTTGTCACATCCGCCAATGAAATTAGAATATACCTACGTAAAATAAAATTTACCTAACTACAACATTGTCATCTAGATCCCTACAACAGTAAATCTGTAAAATAACCTTTTAAGGTTTAATATTATAGTAAACCCAACAGATACGTACGGTCTTTCAGTTACCGAAGTAAAATATCCAATCGTAAAGTAACCTCGTAAAAACGGCAATCGCAAAAGTTTATGTAATGTCCGGAACCGACGCGTACTGGAGCGGCGAAAATGAAAGTACAGCTTAAAAATTTAAATTCTACGATACATGTATGTATGTTTTGCTTTCCTAGTTTCGGTGTTTCCCTACAAGTGTTTGTATTCATCGGTTTGGACGACATTTAAAACACAATTATAGTAAGTATAAATATATATATTTCATAATAACTCATTAGAAATACACTTTCATATAGAACATGAAACACATGTTGCCAAGGCAACACATATTTTACGCGTCAGTGGGTCTAAAAGTATCGTATATTTAATTAGATAGAAGGCAAATATTTATTCCAGAATAAACATTAAGTTAAAAAGGCGATGGAAATAAACAAACCCTCATATCTGGCGTCACCTGGCGGGTATCTGGAGTAAGTTCGTTGTAAAACCACTCCCTTCTCTACACTTCGTCATTATCGTGTTCTTCATTGCTCAAGGTCCATTCTGGTTAACCTTGGTGCTGGAGGTGACGAGCTGCTTCTATGCTACCTTATATTGTGCTTAAAGCTTATTATATATATTAATTATGGCTAGGTCTTCTGCGGTCTACTTTGTCAACAACAACCAGCTTGTTAAGATTGTCTAGCTGTCTGCGAGCCATATGGCCAAAGTATGAGAGTACTCGTTGGTAGTATATAGATAGCAGTAGTTGCCCAGTAATACTTAATATGTATTTAAAATATAAAAATTCACCCGTAAAGTGTTCGAACCTACAACCATAGCATAGGCAGTAACACGACCTATCTATACAACAATTGCATGATAAAAACATATCCCTTACGCTACAAGTTTCAGATATATCCAATATAGGTATACCATCAGTTTTACATAAACTCACTGCCATACAAACACGTTTTTCCAATTACACCGGCAAACTGTGAAAGCTGTAAGCCGTGTTTCACGTTCCGAATTGTTTTAATTCGCGTCACCGAATTTGTTGAATATCCAAATTGTTTTTTTATGACTTTTAAAATAGTCATATTAATATCAAGTGTGATTATCAATCACACTTACTTTTTTTTTTTTTTATATTTGTGCTTCTTTCTAAGTATGTGGCAGGTAAGGTTAAAAAAATTTAGTAAAATATTATTTCTCCTTGACATGTACAGTAGTGGAACCCAACGCTACCGTAGTACTATTTGTTATGAACGTAAAGTAATGTATAAACATAATAAATATAAATTACTTGCGACCCGCTCGCGGCTTCGTCTGCGTAAATTACACGACAAAATTTTTTTTTGCCCACCCAATCTTTTTTATTAATGATCCGATTGAAAGAAATATATACTGAATGTTATAGAAATTTTACCACAATACAATACTCAAAACTGCATCTAAAACCGTTAAGCCGTTTATGAGACTAGCGTGGACAAACGCACAGACAAACAGATATACAGACAACCAGAAAAGAATATTATTAATCATTGTTTTCATAAATCCTTATAATATCGTATATAATTCATGTACAGACAGCGATGAGTTACATTTTTATTATATGTATAGATGTATAGATATGGTCGAATAATATTAACATTATGTAACATTTGCATTTTTAAAAGTTATTAATTTTATATATTTTAACTATTTTATTTTTACTAAAATGTGCTCCGATTTCGTTTGTATGAACTTTTTGATCCTTGATATATTTTTTGCATTTCTCCCGTAGAATCGTCTGTAAAATGTAGAGGTGATTTTTTTTCTATAATCCACCCTTAATACTTTAATAAACCAAGGTATTCGACATGCAGTGTTGTGACTGAGCGTCAATTACTGAGTAAAGTAACGGAAGTGTATATTTTTTGTTAAAAATGTTACAATTAAAGTTTATTACACTTAACTAAAATGTTGTCACTAGTTTTACGATATACATACCTACATTTAGCAATAAAACGCGTACATAAAAGAATAAAAATTTCTTAACGCGGCCGTTTGTTGCCTCACTCTGTACACTTAAGTAATAGGCGGTAAGTATTCCGTAATTCCATTGGAGCTCGGGATGAAAGGAATTCAATTTTTACCGGCGACGGAGATGAAAAACAAGAAGGGTTAACATATGTACAGGGTAGGCTGTATGCGGTAATTGAAGTCCATTGTCTTCCTATACGGAGGATGGTTGAAAGGGATTTCCGATTTCCCATTAAACCAATATAAAAGTAATTTAAAAATACGTTCTAAGTTTGGTAATAATATAACCTCATTTTATATAACGTGGTTGATAGATTATAATAAAAGCATCTACGCATATGATTTTTATGTGAGATATATTTTTATATTTTTTTTATATAAGCAAGGCTTATCCTATATAACAATCGCACTTTAAGAAAAACGGTGTTAAATAGCCTTTTTCTAAAATATAAAAATTGTACGTAATCTGTACAATCTCTAATTTTAACATTACAAGATTCTATATATATAATTATTTATAAGAGTAAATGATATTGCGATATATTATCATTATCAGCCGGAAGATTGCTGACCACTGCTGGGCATAGGCCTCTTCCATAGATATTAATTAGTATGCAAATTAAGTTTCCAAATCTCCTTACATTAAGGTTGTCTGGAAGAAATCGCTGTTTAGCCCTTCGTGTTTCAAGTGATTGGGACAATAAAAAAAAAATTATAAGGTTCTATCACGTTCCCCACAATATAAAAAGATTTGTGAAAATAAAAAAAACGAACTTACCTTATATTTCGTAATATAATCTATGAATGTAAGAAACTTAACAGAAATATTTCAAATAGTGGTAATGGAGATAAATACTGATGCTTGGAATACCTGCATAGCAACGGTAGTCAAATTTCGCATTACAAAGTGTTTCTATTAAACTTGTTTAAAGTTTATCGTTTTAATAAAATTATATATCGATTTATCGTTCGTTCAATACTTTATACATTTTTTTCAAAAACCGTTCTTTAGAATATACGCCATAGTCTATATAGTTGGACTATACTCAATCGTTTGAAAATAATTTATAAATAACATTTTCCTCATTTTATTCCAGCATAATAGCAGGTTACTCATAGATAACCTAGTGTCAAGATACTCCTTTCTCCACTTTCCATACAATACATTACATACGCGATATTTAACATTACATACGCCATACAATACATATGCGATATTTCTTGGCTTCCCAGAAATATCGTGCATACAGAAAGACGCTGTCACACTGCGCCACGACCCCGTCATATTTTATAAAAATATACCAACTATTTTTCTGGTAACTTAAAAACATTTATCCTTACCTCTTTACGAAGGTCAACGCTAAATTTGAGTTCACAATAGATAAGCGCTAAATGCGACGGTCGGTGGCGGGACCGCCAGCCTAAAAGGACTCCATTAGCCTGCCCCTGCCTTATTGTACGTTAATGTACACTCTGTTTTTACTACATATATGTGCCTCTTACGCCTTAGTGGAAATAAAAGTAGAGATTAGTTAAAAATTTGTATTAAAAAGTAATTTAGAGCTCGTATCAGGTATATTTTATAGTACACTATTTATAAACAGCTATAAATTGAAATATGTTTTTAAATAATTTATAGATTTCACTGAACTTTTTATGTTTTTATCGTGAAAGCTGAAACTTTTGTTGTAAAATAACACTGGACGCATATTAGTTAAACTAGATTGTGGGGACTTAATGACCCTTCCCACCTAAGTATGCGCAATTTCCTTATATATTATAGTATAACTAGTCCATTATGGTTCTGCTCAAAATCAATTATAGCCTAATATTCTATAATTCTAAATATTTCATATTTAATAAAAATAAAGAGCGGCGTCGAGTTCCGCCGCTTAACACACAATGATTCGATTTCAGGCGGAAAGTGGAGGGCGGAGTGTCTTCATGTCTTGACACTAGGTTATCTCTGACAACCTACCTGGTATGCGGGAAACAGTGTGTAGCCCCATTATCATTTTATATAATTCACTGATATAAATTTTAAGACATCTAAACCTGCTGCTGCTACTTTAGTGTAGAGCAGGTGTTTCATTAAAATTGCTGTTATCTTTATTAAGGTCTAATAAAGAAATATCCTCGTGAATGATATCTCTGTACAATATCAAAAACAATCATTTTTAAAATATTATACTAACCTTAAAAAGCAACGGCATACTAAAATATTTTACCACAAAATACGTAGATGAACATTTTAGTGCAATGTAAAATGTAATAAACTTAAGTAACACGCTGGCTTTCTGAATATATTTTTGTCTTTATTAATTAATTTAAAACGCTGTGCTTTTTCACCCCATAATACCTTGTGATTACTCGACACCTACAAATGCACTTTACGTAAATTTGTGAAAATGCTTAAAATATCTTTTAACTTAATAGTAACGATTTCGTTACACTTAAGTTTTCATTTTTTCGGCGGAGTATAAAATATTAAATTGGTTTCGGGGTGCTGAATGCGCGGCACAGTCTGGATTGTTCCCGACGCAGCCAGGATAGACAAAAACGTTTTTCATTAAATCTAAATAAACCAGCGTTTTTTTCGGCCGAAACGGATGCAACTCTATACGAAATTTCAACTCTGTCCTCGCTTTGCGTTATTTATATACTTTATTTACATTTTACTCATTTCGTATTGTACTAGTTTTGTACTAGTTTATTCAAATTTAAATAAGTTTCAAGTCCTAGTTGAATATACCTATATTTCTAATGCTACTGGCGGGAATGTTTTTGTTTAGTACTTTTTTTAGTTTATTTTATATCGCTACCCTATAAAATAACCCCTTTTTTAAATATACTGTATAAAGAACAAGTTGATTAACTTTTATAAATATAAAAATGCCTTGCCTATCATAAATGTAGGTGTATTCAGACATATCAAAAATAGAACGCTATGCCATTCGTTGGTTTGTATGTGTAATTAAAGAATTTTCGTTTTTTGAACCGACAATTGAAACATTGTGAATTTACTCGTTATGGCAGATAAACAGGCGTAAATTACATTATGCAGTACACCAGTTCACAATTATTAATAGTAGTATATTACGAATGTTACTAATTGTTAGTCGCTTTGAATGATTCTACTTAAAACCAAAGTGTTTCTTCAATCTGGCAGGATAAAGTGCGATAGAATCTTGTCTTACAAAATAACAGTGAGTCAACAGACAAATCATATCACGTGCTTGTATCAGTATCCTCGTAAAATAGGAGTCTGGAACTGTAAATGGAAGATACTGTACGTGTACCTGATTCCTGCCGCTGAATTTTTTAACAACACATTACGGAACAAACTTAAATGTCATCCCCACCATCTACATACATGGCACTGTGCTACTGTACGGTTTTCTAGAAAGTTCCTTCCACGTGCCACGCTACTGTAACTAGTGCAATGGCCTACCAGCAGCAGTGTTTACGGGTCGATACGATATAGGTACCTTCAAAACGCTTGTATACCTCCACCTTAAAAGCTAGCAATGCACCTGTAGCTCCTCGTGGGTTATACGGGGTCATGGGCGGCGGTGTTCACTTACTGTCAGGTGCCCCGAACGCTCGTTTACCTAATCTATACTATAGAAAAAACAAGCAAAATTTTAAAATAAGTCAAATATTCTTCTCTAATATAATAAAATCAATTTCATTATTAGAATTTACCAATTTATTTATTCCACACTACTGCACCGTTGCGCAGTTGTTACACATTCGACTGGACGCGATCATTATAAGTTGAAATAAAACAACACAAAGAATTCTATATTATACCATAAACGCTGTTTTCAGATGTAATTAAGACATTTCTTTTCTGGTCGTTCTCTTGCTCTTGCTATTGTGTATATGTATATGCTCGTCAGTTATACAAAATGCGTGTCTAAACGTTTATCGGGTCTTTTACATATTTTGGTTCTCGAGTATTGTCTCTCTTATGCGGAAACATGCGTCTCGAGAGCCCAATATGTCGATATTTGAAACCATAACGCAAACAGCTGAGCTACACATCCCATCCTCTAAGGACGTGTCACGTATACTACGCATGTATTCTGACCTCATTTTAAATATGTTCTTTGCATTTCAAGAATAGCGCTCACTGAACCACTTTATGTCACTTTATGAATTTAAATGTAAATTATAATTCATACACTTGTGCTGGTTTTAGTTAAGTCAAGATCTACTGTATAAAAGTAAGAACTCAAATGTAACTCTGTCTAGCTTTCGATAAAAAGCTATAAACCCATTTTAATGATATTGATATTTGTTTCTGTAAAGTTATCTAACTTGTACGTAACATGAATTCGTTTCCATTTAAAAGCTCCTTGACATTTCTGAGCGCTAATGTATTGAAAACTCACGACAACTGCCAACTACCCCAATACACAACAATTTTCAGCTATAATTATCACCAGCACTTACAAATATTATATTACTGTAATCTGTCATTAATCCGATTAAAAGATATGAAAATAACACATAAAATGCTCCAAGAATAAGTAATTTGAAGACTACCACAAATATTAACTTATACTTGATGCGAAAAGTAAGATTTATTTCGTCAATATGTGACGGCGTGACGGGCCATCTATCAATCACATCATCGGGGTCTGGAAGAGACGAACCCTTTAAGCTTTAATATACATGTATGATAAATGTTTACATTTGTTTGATATTACATAATTAGCTTAAATAAATACACTGCCGTGGCTCACTTGTATCAGCGATTGTACTGTGATTGAGATAGTCGTGCTGCAAGTTCATTTCCTACTAGTGGGATTTTTTTTACCTTTACGCTTTTTCCTCATAGCAAGGTATATAGGGAATGGATATTAATCAGTCTACACTAAAGAATATTTTTAGGTACATTTATCTATAGGCGCATTTATACAAATAAATAAAATTGGAGAGTCTGTCTGTACTATTAAAATAACCGCTTTTTACTATATGCATATGTATGTATGCACGGTACCTATATCAAAATAAAAATTAAAAAATAACATATATTTATAAAAAGCAGCGGGATTTGAACCCGCGACTCTTGAAAACCGTTCAAGCGCTCTGACCGCTAAGCCATGCGTTCTACATCCAGCTACGTTGAAATTCTTATACGCTTATTACAACTTATATTTGTTGTTAGCATCTCTGTAGAAATGTTTATAAATTTCTGCTACCCAAAGATTATTCTACGAACAATCGTTTGGCAAGAGAGAATGCAATTTTTTATAATATTTCTTTTAAATTTGTTTTAAAGTGTTATTCACACACTTAGGTAATTAAAAACCTATTTTTAGAAAACGTATAAAAATTTGAACGCAGCGAGATTCGAACCCATGCCTCTTGGAAACCGTCCTAGAGCTCTGACCGCTAAGCCATGCGTTCTGGCGCGGGTGTGGCATTTGTGCAAAATTAAAATAAAAACAAACTATAATCCTAAACTAAATAATTTTTATCTTTTAGAGAAATTTGCTAACGATATTCGTATAAAAAAAAAGATAAAATAGTGTTCACAAGTAGCAATATAAAGACTAGATATTTAGACGATCGATAACCGAGATTGATTTCAGCAAGACGTGCATCAATCATAACTGTCGAGAAGTAGGGGAGGGTTGCGCACTTAGAAACTACCACATGTTCACTTGGCAACTTAGTTTTTTTTAGGCGTTTTATTATTATTATTATTCATTATATGCCAACATTTATTCTAACACGACGTTAAATAATATTACGTAGTCAATGATTTGTAAAGTTTATAAAACATGTACCTATAGCTAATTAATAATTCTTTTATGTTAGAACGTCCTGCCTGAAGGAATCGATGCAGGTCGTAACACTAACTTATAATTTGGTGATTTTAGTTATCCGGTTTGATAAAATAATGTGTTATATTAAAGTACTGAATAAGAACAATTTGAATAGCAAATGAATGAACGGGTAGATAAAGCCTATAGCAAAAGATAATAATGGGTTCGTAGCGCTGTGGGACTTTGACTTTCACTCGAGGGAATGATCGTATTTTAATTTCTCCGCGCTGTGGTAACTGAGACAAAACGCTGCGTTGAGTTCCGCCACTGAACGAGTTGAAATGTCTCGATTTCGGGCAGATAGTGGAAAATGAAGTGAAGGTTTTTGCCACTATGTTCTCTCTTACGACCTGCTATACGGGTAAAAGCGTGATAATATATTTCACTTACAAAACTCAATTTTTCATGCATTTCTTTTTATTTTAGAAAACGATGTATAAAGCAGTATTCAAACAAAGAAAGAAAGCGTACAAAAGAGTTGCAAAATTTTATAGGATAACGTGATGTAATAGCGTGGAGTTGTCCAAACATCATGAATCAAATTCCGGACGTTCGTTTTCGTCCGGAATTATTACTGGATACATTACTCACTGGATGCTCCCAATATTTTGAACATTTACTAGATTTTTGTATTGAAATTTTGTAAAAGAAAAACATGGATAATATTTTAGTACTTTCTGATATATAGGCTAGTTAAGAATAAGTGTCTGAAGTTTGGTTTACAAATTTAGAATACATTGTGTTTTAGAAAAAAATTATCTAAACTAAAAATGAGGGAATGGTTTGGAATGGGACAATAGATCATTTTCATTTTCGCAATACGATACACTGCATCGATAGCTTCCGATACTCAACACGCAATGTTGATAGAATGTACGAAAAATGGAGAACGTAAGTAAGTAAATATATGTATATATATATATATATATATAAAATGCCAATATTTGTCGTATTTAATATTCTTCTAAGAACATAAGAATTTTATAACGCATTATATTAAAATTTCAAATATTATTATATTCAAAGAATACATAAAAGAAGAAAATGTAGATACATCATCTTGTTTATAATTTTACTTTTTATATAACGTCCTGATAGCTTGCCACGTAAGCGTCTTTACATATTTTTTTTATTACGTAAAGATATGTTTTTCAATTTTTAATATTAAAGCGCACGGCAAAATGTTTTCAGCAAGAATTTTAATTTGAAAGGCAGTATGCAAACTTAATTAGAACCCGCTGCGGCCACTCCCAGATCTTTTAGACTCACTCATACGTGAGATTAATTTGTTTCGAAAATTTAATACATGACTTGCCCGCTTTCATAAATGGACGTCAAGAGTTGTAATGTAATAACTATTTTACTAAGTGTGGCGAATGTAACTCGCAGGGGTAATGAGAAAGTTCGAAACAATTTTGAATTGACCAGACTAGTCTGGATTAGTCTGATCGTTGGTCAGCATTGACATTTTGATTTGCCAGCTAATTTGAGTTGTAAATTTAAATCTTAGGACGAGCTATTTAGGATACCCAAAATTTTACTAGAATAAAAGCGTCAGTGATTTGATTTTATTATAGTAATATATGAAAGGAAAATTTTCGGTCCATTTTATGATAACTATGCGGGACGAAGGACTATGAAATTTGACAGTATTATTATAGTAAAATTTATATGCAAAAGAAGCGCAGAAAGCCAATTTTTTTTAATAATAATGCATTCAATAAATAAAATGAATATTACACAAAATAACCTTGTGATTGACATACACACTGCTAAGGCACCGCGTACGTTACGCGTAATCAGAGCCACAAGTTCTATTTTTTGTTTAATGTAATTGTATTGTAGGTTCGACTGCCACTCGGAGAATGATTATATTTTAAATTATTTCCATATCTCCGCTTTTGTGACAAGACAAAGTGCACCGTTGAGTTCCGCCACTCAGTACGCAACGTATCGGATTCCGGCGGAAAGTGGATATAGAAAAAATAATCATATACATTTCCTTTTTATATTAAACACGTTTAAATCGTAATGCTTAATTATTAATCGGGTAAGGGACCAAAATAATGCTTCTCATTGTAGGCCATTACGAATCGGATGCGTAATCTTAAATAATTAATAATGTGGAACAAAGAGTTAGCGGTAATTACGCGCTCAGGTTACAGGTGTGGGCCAATCGCTAATGCGAACATAAATTCTAACGGCCCTAAGACCAATGTTAGCCGTTCAATTTGGTGTTTTTGGGAAAAAAATATTTATTAAATAAGTATATTAAATCATTTTTACGTTTTATATGAACTCTTTTTACCGATGAGACATAGGATATATTATAATGGAATGTTTTTTAAAATGATATAAACTACCCAATCAATACTGACCCACCCGATATAGGCATATATTCTTTTGTAAGGACTTGATAACCGTTGCCATACTGTTCTCATTCTTTTTGTGTTGTTTCGATGTAAATCGTAACGCCCTTTTTTCCCAATGCCGTAGGGCATATACTCCCCGAGGAGAGATAATTTTAGATATCTGCGCCCCATGAGTAAAGCAAGAGTCTATCTATATATGTTGATATCGATGATATAATCAATTAACAAAATATTACCACCTATCAATAGAAACTATCGTGGCAGTATGGTACAACATCTGCGTGTAAACACGATTGGTCGTGGGTTCGATTCCTACTCGGGGGAATGATAAAATTTTATTTATTTTCATTTCTCCGCTCTGGTACCTTAGTGAAAGAGCGGCATTGAGTTCCGCCACTCGAGCGGATTGTTTTGACACTTGGTTCTCTCTGATTACCCTATATGCTATGCGGTAAAAAAATGTCACGTTACTGTCACATAATAATTTGTAATTCCTCCTATTTAAGATTAAATCTAGATTTTTGGACAAAATATACAAGTAAGTACAGCATTTTTAGAAAATACTTCTCCAGTCAGTGTCCTTTGTATTTACAAAATGTAACACAGTACATGACTTCAATAATATTATATCGTATGCACATTTTAATGCAACTAGAGAACTCCAGTTGGTAGGTAATGTAGCTATTTTTATTAAATAGCGGGTGTTGCAGTGTATTATTATGCAAATGCGGAAGACTCTGTGCCGGCGGCGTTTCGACGCCGGTGCCCAGTATGACACTCTCGGTGCAACTCTCATATTATAGCGTTTATTATTTGAAAAATGGTCCACACATTTTTTACGTACTAATGGAGAATTTGTACTGAAAATTGTAAATAAATTTCTACTCTGCGTTAGTCAAATAGATTTTATTTTATTATTGTTGAAAGCTTTCATATGCAATATACATGCATAGTTGTTTATTTTTACATAACTAGTGGTCTTTTTTTTTATTTGACACACGTGCTTGTGTATGTAAAATTTATTTTATTAATATATTTTTTTAAATTTTCTATAAATAGGTTGAATGATTTTTTTTAACATACTAATATAATGATACTCGAAACACATTGGATCTTGCTAAAAGCTATATTCCGTAATAAATGATGGTCCGAATTAAAATAGCAACCATCATCAATGAAACGAAATAATATAAATATATTTTTACAATATGTACTTTTTAAATTTTAATAATATCAATTGTTTATTTGTATAAAGATAATAGAGTTTATTGAATATAGTGTAATATTAAATTTCACGCTTTGAATATGACCACGCCTAGACAGCGTTTCTGAAAGATTTTATAAAAATTTGCAAGCTTCATGTTATGCTGTGCTTCTCGAAGCTTACACTGTTTGTTTATATGCGACGTGTCTGTTTTCACATACTGGATAAAAAATATGTAATGCAGTTTAGCTTTCCGTATGTAAATATAAACGAACGTCAGTCACATTATATTAATTAACAAGGTATATTTTTACTTCGAAATATTTTTCATATTTTGGCAAATAAACCTGGAAATAAGTTATTCCGTTCTCCATTTCTTGTCCATATCGAAGTAAGAAGTGGTGACGCGATATGACGTTTTGTTTATTATTCTTAAATACGGCTATAAAGTACTGCTTTATTTTAAATCTTACTTTTTTTTTTAATAATATATTGAGGTAATTAATTCTTGTTATGTGGAGGGAAATAGATAATATTAAGCCCGTAGCGTATATTTAGTCTAACAATGCACCTTGAGCTACAAACTAAAGTGTTGTTTCACTAATTACATCTTCCTTCAGACGGCCTTTCAATGAATGGGTCAATACTCTAGGCATCGCCTGTCGCAAATAGAGTCTATAACCCCAAAATGTAACTTTTTACGACCTTTGTCTATATCCTCTAAGTACAAACATATGAATTTCTCAATTTACATTTATTTAGTTGAATATAGATTCGAATAAAAAATAACGTAACTTAGGGGAAAAAGTGCCAATTCTAACGCCTAATATTCATATTTCAAAGTGTACCATAATAAGGTTTGATGTATTATAACAGTAATATAACCTTTACGTTATTTGAATCTTGTAAAAATATTATAATATAAAAAGAATTCATAAAAACGTGAAGCTCCACGAATATAGTTATAACTATTTGAATGGCTTAATCGATGCTTATTGATTTTATGGGCATTTTATTGAACTCTAACAGCTTAACTATGTAACTAATTCTAACTAATTATATGCACAAGTTTACTGTGCTTTGTAAAGTTTCTACCTTGTCTCGTATTCGCTCATTCATCTGAGATGCAATGTTCTAGATTAGGGTAATTACTTTACTATCTCAATCCAGTTTCCATTCGAGTGCTTTTACCGAATTGTATTGGAATTGTCTGTGAAACCAATCGGGTAATGTCTCTGTCGTAAATTAGTTTTATAAGAAAATGTTCTAAGTTGTTTGGTAGTTGGAGAAAATGTGTTTTAAAATCATAATGAATTTTAGAAACAGAGGTATGCATCGTGGGGCAGAGTCTGACTTTAAACGCGATTGGTTATGGATTCAATTTCCACTCGGCGGAATGATTATATTTAATTACTAAAATTTGGGCATTAAGTGGAGAACAGAATGGTTTAGTCTTAGGTTCGTTCTGCCGACTCTGCTGTGCAGCAAACAGCGTAAAGCTGAAAAAAGGAGGTATACCGGGACCTGCCGCTAGCGTTTTTCGCTACCACGCTAGGAGTTATTACGACGAGATATTGCCGCGCTTTGTCTTGTTCACCAGAGTGGCGAAATGAAAATAATTAAATTATGATCATAGGATCTCCGAGTGAGAATCGAACCCAAAGCAAATCACGATTACGGTTTGCACTGTCAGTCATGGTGCTACAATGGCCTCAGCTAAAATAATTATACTTAAAAGTTAATGTCAAACCTGAACCAAAAAAAATGTTTGTAAATTTTGCCTTTAATACTTAATTCTCCTCATATAAACTATATCCGAAGTATTAAAAAAGTAATATTATTGAAACTTAGTATTTTCAATGTGATGATGAACTTAATAGATACAAACATGATTGTTTAGATGCTTCGAGTCTATCGAGATACTCTCTAATACTTTATGTGGAACAAAAAATGACATTGACTTTTGATCTTTTAATAATATCATAACTATACTCCAATGTCATTTTTATTAACAGCAAAATACATTGGCCATTTGCTAAATTGGCTACAATTATTTTTACAATACGTTATTTAATTTCTTTGGGACAAGAGCTGTATAGATTTTGACGTTTTTTTATTGTTAATTTATTTATTGACAGGATGAAGGAACTTTTTACAAACATTCTGTTGATTGAGATTTGTCTGGATTGTCAAAATGCCTAAATTTTGAATAGATTTTCGCAGGTTAGTTCTGAAGGCGAAACTAACGCGCGCTGTTTATCTTTTCCTGAGTTCTTGTTTAATTGTATGCGTATTTAGATGCGGTTGCTACAATCGTAATTGAGGAAGGATAACTTGATATGGAGAATGCTTTAGGCCGATTATATAAAAGAACCAGGGGAAAAATTGACAATTACGTGTCTACTTTGTGAATTGTCGGGAAGAATTTTATTGTGCAGGAAATACTTAAAAGTATGAACTACAAACATTACATTATAATTTTCAATTTATGCGCGTACGTAAAAATATATATTATAAAACAAAAACAATATGGTAAGAGTGCCGCGAGTTGAATGGTTTTTGCCCATCTCAATAAATGCCAACTTTCAAGTATATCTACATAGATATTGTGTATGTACATACACAATATATGTACATTAATACAGAGGTGTTTTTTTACGGTAACAGTGCCGCGAGTTCAATGGATGTTTCCCACCTGAAAAACTGCCCAACGCGCCTAAAGAAGTTTTCACTTCAAATATATGCAAGGACTATTTTATACAGCCCTGAAAATGTTTTTGTGGGTTTCTAAGGCTAAGTCTTAAAACTTACTTAGTCACCCGCCTTCAGATAGAGAACAGAACAGTCCCTTCGACTTGCGACCCAAGTGTAGGCAAAAAGGACACAACTTAACAGGGGAGGTAGGGGAAGAAGGCGGTCTCCCCCTCCCTCCTTAAATGCACATTAAAGCTCGACTCAACTTTCCGAAAATAAAAATAGGAACTTACAAATTTTGACGAGATTATTGTTCCAAAGCACTAATGTGACGTTCATAAATTGAAAATTTTCAAATCATCATCTGTAAAATGTTGAAGTTCATAATTGGTTGCCGTTTTGTTTGTTGCATCTGTTAGGCACCTGCTGCTATATAAATATTGTTTTATTTGTTATTTCATTGGCCACTATTAATATTGAAAATATATAGAACTTTTGTTTTTGTATTGATTTATTAACAACGCGTATTTTGCTATAGCAAATATTGAAATGCTTTTCCCTGGAAAATTACTGGTACCTGGTAATAAATTTATGAAATACATTTTGGATGAGCTCAATTTAGGTTGTTCGAGTTGGAGTCGTCGGTAAATAATAATAAACATGCAATGTCTTGAATTTGGGCGGAAAGTGGAGAACGGAGTGTATTGACTCTAGTTTCTCTCTGCCTATTCTGCTATGCAGGAAAAAGCGTTAAGCTGTAAATAAAGGTATTTTCTTATATCAGGCATTAAAAGAAAATTTACTAAAGAAATTTTATATTAAATATCTGTAACATTGAAAGACCCAAATATTTTGTGTAAAATTATATAAATATTTCATTCCATTACCTATTAATAGAAAATGAAAATGCCGTTACTCCACATAAAAGCTGGAATCGTAGCTAAGTTACGACTAGAAGGAGCCTTCAAGTCGCCGCTGGCTTCGATAACTTTAGCTTCTATTTTATTGCACTTTGACTTGTGTGTTACTTTATTTAGATGATATGAATCGACCATCGTCTGTACACTGTCGATTTATTTTTTGAATTATAATAACTGAAAACATGAATGGATGAAGGCAAAATTTGAATTTTGAGAAAATTTAGATCAAAGTTTCGCTTCAAAGTTAAAAATAGTATTATATAAAGTACAATAGGAACTATGTATAATAGGAATTAAATTACTATAATGTATTTTTAATAGTATCGTATCTTCAATAGTACATACTTTAGTTTTAAATAGTTTTTTTCTTGTAAAACATCCAATTTTACAGTTTTATATATTAAATAGATAATTATGTGTATATTTGGATTTTAATATGTATAAATTAAAAAAATACGCAGTACTTTCGTGACGTGATAATTTGTCAATAAGAGTAAGCAAAATATATTGTTTTAGCTTCATTTAAAATATTAGAATCAAACTATAAGAAGTATTAATTTTATGTTGTTACAGTAACAGAAGTTTGTTTATAATGTAGTAGTAAAATTTAATTAGAAACAAATATTATTTGATTACTTAATTTTTTTTTTATTTAATTATTTTCATTTTATTTAAGTTCCGCAACTTATAAATAGAAAACAGTAGTAAAATACTTTACAGTTTGACCGGAAGCTCTCACTGCATACGTAGTTGGCGCGCTGTTATCGAACCCGGTTAAGGACGGTTGGTCTTCCGGGTTTAAATGTTAGGTTATAAAATAAATCGAAACACTATTTTAAAATTTGAAATTTTATTATACTTTATACTATATATGACTTTATATGTATTATTACTAACATGTTAAGATCTGATGTTAATGTATGGGATAGAATGCTGTTGGTGCTCATCTCGGAAGTTAATCTCAGTTATGAACTTGTTATTAAAGTTATATTTGAAAGTTATAAGTTAATCTTCTCCTGTAGACTACTGACTATACTTACATTTTTATGGTAATTTACGATTCGAAAGTGAATAATATAAAAAACATTATTACATATACAAGGTATGAATATACTAGGGTTGCGTATTTGACTTCCTCGCTAGAAAATTATTAATATTTTCAATATTATCTCGATATACTGAGTTTGAGCTTCAGTTCCACCACCTACAAGCACCTTTTGTTTAACAGAAAGGAAATAATTGGTCTAACAGGAAGTGCAGAACGTATCTTAACACTATATTTTCTACTGTACTGTTGGATATGTGGAAAGACAAATAAAATAACTAGTATCTGTGGTTTCATGCCTTCACTTCTTTTTAATTCATTATTATTTACACTGGAATATAACGCAATATTCCGCAATGCACTGCTAGTTTATAGAAATAGAGACAACTTTTTAAAACTACTTATCTGATTGCAATGAAACGTGGCCCACAACATATGTTTGTACGGGCAATATAAACGATATTGCCCGTACATACGTATTTTAAATAATTACAGTTTTATAAGCATTATAATTATTTGAACAGTATATTTATTATTTATATATACTTAAAAATTTTATTGTTTAGTATCTCCTCTTTTAGGTTAACATATTTAAATTGAAATGAACGTAAAATTAATCAACCCTCTTTCGCATAACCCACAGAATCGATCATATTATAACACGTCCACGCTAAATTGATATTTTGTACAAAAGACTGCCAGTAATACAGGCGACTCTTTTAATTGACGCGATGACGCGGCGACACGTAAACAATTTAGGCGGGTTCTGTATCGGTAAATTGACTAGGTCATTTATTTTTGAATGATCAACAGAACTTTTTTCCTATGCAAATGTTAATAAACTGGCAGTTAGTTCAGTGCTTTAAATAGTCTATTGTTATTAAAATAGACATTTGGTGGCATCATGGCGGAGAATTGACAATAATCGATGATTATAGAAAGTAAAATTACTTTTTAGCAATACATAATGAAACTTACGATATGATTGTAGATATATTAGAGTTTAAAAACAATTGTGGTGTGTGCATTGAAAATAGACTTATTTACATGATGGGAACTTTCGGTTGTAAACTCTAGGTTCGTTTGCGATGCGAACAAACAAATATATATTAAGAAATATCTTATTAGAATTGAATTCTTCAAATCCAGTTCATTTTTCGTCCATTCAGAGAACGTCAAAGAACCGAACAAGAATCACGTAATTACTTATAACAGACGTTGAGAGGCCATCCATCATAGCAGTCACAAGTTCAGCCATCACTCACGCAGATCTAAGAATAAACTGACAATAGAAGAAAAATTGTGCTAACACCGAATTCTTATAAAAATCCAAAATTAGATCTTTTATTACAATATATACTTAGTTTATTTTATTTTGAGGTCATTATTATTTATTTTGTATTAAGTACATCAATATTTTACCTAAGTATAGGACTATCTACTAATATTATACATGCGATAATAACTCTGCCTGTCTGTGACGTCATCACGGCCAAACCGCTGAACTGATTGTGATGAAATTCTATAAAGGGATACTTGAGGTTATTAGGATGAACATAGGCTACTTTTGTCTCCCTTTTTTTAGCTTAATTCACGCGGGAGAAGCCACAAGAAGGTCGATAGTTTGTATAAAAAGCTTATATATCAGCTTCATTTGTAGTGCATAGCAGGGTCAGTCAGAGAGGGTCTAATAGAGACCATCATTACGTAGTGGGAGATCGTTTAACTCTAAAGGCGATTGGTTGTAAGTTCGATCCCCTCTTGAGGAAATAATTTTCATTTTTTTTCATGATTTTCATTTTTCATGGTAAAGTTAGACATAGTGACAGCGCAGAGTTGCCGGTGTGTCTTAAATGGGACAGGGGCGGATTCCCCCATGGCGGGAACCGCTTCTAATAGGTACTTGGAATGCTAGAAGTTTGATACAAGACGGCAAACTATTATTCATAACACCTTCATAAAAAATCGTGGTTGAGTAACATCAGGGAGTGGACCTGTACCAAATCCGTGGAACAACAATCTGATCTAGCATTGGACAGCGCAGAGTTTATGAAGCTAGCGCCCAATTTTCAGGATTCAAGAGGCACCCAGAGAAGAAGGAGAAGTGAGACTTAGTGCGCCGTTTCAAAGAGAGTGCACAGTTCAGTCTTTTGACCTCTCTGTATTATGGATTTTAATACAAAACAATAAATATTTATTCTAGGTTAGATTTTAGATATTAAGAATACACAAAGACGATGTTAGCTAATTAATTGATATTATATACATGCATATCATTTTGAACAATGAACAAGTTTTAAGTATCTAAAGTAACTTTAACAGTGCACTATAGAATGCTATCGAACGAGCAAGTTGGTAATCTTATATAGTAATTTCAAGTTCAAGTTAGACTTCTTCAACTAAATGCGGCTCAAAAAGCAAGCGCCGCCTGTTAGAGTGATACATTAACTCTAACTTCTCAACATTATTCACATTCACGGAGGTACAGCGTACAGAAAAATTTGACACAATCAAAAAAAATTGTCGCCGATAAGATGTTTTTATATGCATAAAGGAGCGTGATGGTCGTGGGTTCCAATCCCGCTCAGGGGAGCTTAGGGAAAAATTTATATTTCAATAATAGTAAATATATTTAAATAATAATAGTAATCCCTGGATTAGTAAAAACGCGACGTTGGATTTGGTCTGTCTAAATAAACGAGGGAAAAATAGAGAACGAAGTGATTGATCACTTACACGGGAATAGTGTGAAGAATGAATTTTCAAAAAAAACTATGAGAAATAACATGTTTTTTAATAAAATATAATACAATTTTTGTCTTCGTATTTGTAACAAATAGTGTTGGTGACCCAACACGCTGTGTCGACGTAATTTGTACATAAACGCATTTATTCATTTATTCATAGGTCAGGTTACCTAGGTCCTTGTCCAAACAACTTGTGCGAAGGTAAATAAAAATAAACTAAAATAGGAATACCATTATATAACATACACCCTATATTCTTCATTAAAGTAATAAGTCAGAATCTAAGCCATCGCTCAAGCTGAGACGGTCTTGCGAAACCAAGATTAATAAGTTTCTCGCGGGTTCATCGGAGTTAGGTCGTAAAAGCAAGTTTAATACGCATCCGACCAGCTCCAATCGTACCTACGTCTTAATGGTAGAAATACTCATGGCTATTATTCGTATATTGAATCGCAAAACTTAATTTATATCTCTAACATTGTTATTTTGCTAGGATGCTATTTAAACCAAAGACTTTTTAGCTTCAATTTTTTTTCCATCAAGCCGATTCGTTCTGTAATATCCGCACGAACTTACACATTGTGCGCCATGTCTTACCAGAGCGGAGCAATAATAAGAATTCAAATTTAATTACTCTGACGAGTGGGAATTGAATCCACAACCTATCGTGTTTATGCGTTGCCACTGCGCCACGACAAATCAATATACAAGAGCAGCGTAAAACTGCATTTTTCTTTTAAAACGTTTTAAAATGTATAGTTACATTTGGTACATTTATGTGAGTTTCTTCTCTAATTGCTTCAATTAGAAGAGGCAAGTTAAGAAAGTCAAACTTATATTTGAATGTTCTTAAATAATCATATAGATAGATAAATACCTTTTTGTGTACAGCTTCGAGACAATGCATATTGAGTGGCGGAACTCAACGCCGCGCTCTTTCATACCAGAGCAGAGAAATAAAAATAACTTACATATAATTATTTACCCCTAGTGGGGATCGAACCAATAACCATCGCGTTGTAAACGGCAGACTCTGTCTCATGCGCCACGATGGCAATACTCGTATTTGCAAAACCTCTAAAGAAAATCAACTAATAAATACTTAACGCTAATAACAAGTAGCGTCTTAAGAAGTAATTATGAAGTATTATATACGTACTGTACATAAATTATATCTATCATTCTTCTAATTAACGTGAAAGAGTAAATGAGAAATTTTCAACTTCCCCCATTATTAGAAGGCTCAGGTGCACGGGCTTACTGCTCCAATTACCACCAAAAACCATCGCCTTGATATGCGAGCGACGTGCGACTAGCGTGACTTGAGCTACGCGTTGAACACACCGGGAGAATATGTACGAAACGATGACCTCAATGTTTTTGTAACTTTTCAAGTAAATTAGGCAATTTATTAAAGCATTCAGGTTGTTCACGTTATTTGGTTATTCATATTTTTCCCGCATAGCATTGGTAGTCAGAGAGAACCTAGTATTTACTGACATGAAATTTGAGGTATGCCGGTTTTTTTTTAAGGTTTCTATAAACCATGGAATATGTAAAAAATACATGTATAAATTGTATGGTTAAAATATTGGGCAATTCTTTTTTGACTATAATAACTAGACATAAACATACAAATGTACTTATACGAGAAATATTTAATATGGCACAGTAAAATCGTCAATAAAAGGAGTATTCATAATATACATTCCCTGGATAAATTTTATTTTTACTCAAACCTTATGAACCAAATTTAAAAAACAATGGAAATGGCAATTCTTTTTGAATGATATCCAATTCTCGTTCCCTTACACAAAAGGCAGCCGCTTGCCATTTTGATACCGTCACAAAGCTATTTTGACACGTGAGAGACATGCGACATGCAGCTACAGCTCAAGTTAACGCGAAATATATATATTCGGAAAATATTACTATGAAGATTTTTTTTATTACTTAGTTAACTTGTGTAGATTAAAAAAAATCCAACCCGCCCCTTGGGCTCGGCGCCTCTTTGACAGCTTCCAAGAGGTGCGCCGGTTCAAATCGTAACGCTTTCTAAAAATGTGTTTCAATTTCCTAAGTGTATGGAAATAACACTATGAAAATATTAAAGATGTGTAGCTTAAGATATTCCAAAGAATTTGCGATTACTAAACATTTTGAAATGATACTATTTTTGACCTCCTACCTACCTAGTACTGGTACTAGTAGTCTACCTGTGACCACGGACTACTGTAATGTGTTCGAAACGTCGGGTTTCTAAAATGTATTATCGAATACCAAAAGTATACACGATTAATCTGGTTTAAAATAGTTTCATTTCAAAATAATACATTTTAATTTATAATTAATAAAATTGAGAGACAGGCCATCGTGGTGGAACGCCGCACGTGTAACGGAGTATCTTGACACTATATACTCTCTGACTACTGAAAAAAGCGTGAAGCTCTATTATAAAACTGTTACGCAGTCCTTGTCTTTTCCATTACCTATTTTTGTACATAGATCCTAAGATAAGCCCATATTACAAGCAGATCTAATACCGTGAATTCTAGAAATCGTTGAATTTTCATAATACTATAGTATAATTGCACATTTCCACTTCCAATAGCATTGTTTCTAATGCCGCAGGTGTGCACCCACCCTGTCCTAGTTATCGCTGCCAAATCCACAGCGTTAATATGCAGACAACGTTTATGTAGCGCGTGACTTTAGCTACATTGATCTACGAACTTTAAGCATCGGCTTCGCTGTTCTAACTTTTGAATTTAAGCTCTGTTTCCGAATTTGTATTTGTTTTTCACAATATGTTCAGTTATTTCTACTATTTTCACGATTCCTTCTAATTTCCTTATCGAAATTTTATGTTAAAAGTTGCTTTGTTGATTTAGTTGATAAAGATTTGGTAAATTTAATTATATGGATTCTAATGTGTACTATATTAATTATCTATACAAATAAATAAAATTGAGTGTCTGTTTGTAATATCAAAAAAACCACTTTTCACTAAATGCATATGTATGTAATATGTATACTCGGGACAAATACCAAAATAAAATGTTTCACAATTTTTGTCCGTCTGTCTATCTGTATGTTCCGGCTAATCTCTGGAACGGCTGGATCGATTTTTACAGGACTTTCACTGGCTGATGTAATAAGAAGTAACTTAGGCTACTTATATTTTAAAATTCCAGTCGGACGAAGTCGCGGACACAGTTACTAATAAATATAACTGGAAATTGGAAAAAAGAAAGGGTCAAATAACTATTACTCTCCCAAATATACGTTTAACTTTTTTAACATTTTTTAATCGCACACTTAGTAAATTGAAAAAGACTTATAAAATATATAAAATTTTAACTTTGGGTTACGCAATTTTTACACATTTGTTTACCTGTGACAACGGAATACTGTTAAGTGTTCGAAACGTCGGGTTTTCTTAGAGGTATTTTTTAATACCAAGATATACGCTATTGTTTTAGTTAAAATTGTTTCATTTAAAATGTACATACGTTCACATCTTTACATCAAAAACATTTTTAGAAAACGTATAAATATTTGAGCGCCGCGAGATTCGAACCCGTGCTTCCTCGATACTATCCAAGCGTTCGGAGCGCTAAGCCATGCATGAGAACGCATGTATGCATCTGAAGATGTTTTTTTATTTTCTAAGTGTGTTAATGACACCTTTAAAATGTTTGAATATCTTTATATCATTACACCTAGCCGTTGATTTGCAAAAGGCAGATCGTTAGCATTTTCTACAGGATAGACCATTAGCATTTAGTTTTTAAAATACAAAATTTAAACGGGTCATGTTCTCCAGCATCATTAGAGCGGTCTTAAAAATAATACCTGCATTTACACATTGGCTGTCTTAAAAAAACAAAAGACTTCGCTGTTTCAAAGTGACTTTATCTGTCCACATTTTTACCGTTTTTCTAGTGTGTAATTGTACGCGCACACATTTTAATTTGTTATAAATATTCTGTACATCATACTGAACGCTAAGGCATACACATATATATATATATATATATATATATATATATATATAATTTAGTATGTAATATTAAATGAAAGTCTCAATTTAAATTTACAAATAAGTCGTATGGCGATAATTAGCTCGTGCTTTATAGAATTGGTGAATTTTTTTAAGCATTTAGCAGAATTATTCATACTTAATATTATAAATGCGAAAGTAACTCTGTCTGTTAGTAGCGTCATCACGGCCAAACTGCTGCACCGATTGAAATCAAAATTTATATAGAGATACTGGAGGGTCTTGGGATGAACATAAGATATATTTTTCTCCCATTTTTCCCAAAATTTATTCTTATACAGAAAAACAGCCGAAAATACGAAACAGCTATAGTTCACACGAGTGAAGCCACGGGCGGAGCTCTAGTAAAAATATAAGCGAAACAACTGTAACTTCACACACAACTCTTACGTAAATTAAAGCGGCTCATACAAAGTACAGTAAAACGCAAACACATAATAGAATGAAAGGAATCTTCATAAGGGAAAATAAAGGCGTTATTATACGAATCCAGCCAACAATGGAATCTGATTGAATTAAACAAATAACACGCCACGAGAGTGTATACATAAAGCGTTTGCTATCAAGGTGATTTAACGACGAATGGTCTTAAAATGTTACGGTTTCTTTTACTATTTATACATATAAAGTCGTCGTTGGTCTTGATTTATTTCCACTTGCCTCGTAAATTATTTTGTACAGACCTAAGGGTACAAAATACCTAAAGTCATTTCAGAGTTCTTTCTCCATGTATTACAAGGATTTAAAATATATATTCGGAAAATTAAAAACATAACTTATCACAACGGCATCTAATTACATTATTTTTTAGCTTCCAAGCTTTTTCCCGCACGGCACGGTAGGCAGAGTGTCCCTAGTGTCATGAGACTCATTTCTCTACTTGCCAATCTGAGACATTTCTGATACATGTCTTCAAGAGCGGAGAGATGAAAAAGAAAATTTCATTTCATTCTCCTTTCAATTCCCATTCAACTTCATTTCCCTAAGTCACAGTCAGATAACCTATAATGTAAGTTGAATATCAATATATGTATATTCATTATTTAGGTTAAGATGAAATATTATAGCACCATGTAACTTGATGAGTCTAACTTAGCATGGTATAACGTAAAGTCACGATTATATCCACCCTTACAAATTAAATTTACCTCCCCTGTGATGGAATACGCAAATTCTGTAGGCTTTGGCGACATGTGGTACCCATTAGCTAATATTTTGAAAGTCCTGCGAAGGAAATCTTGCAAGTCAGATAGAGATTCGATCAAATTTAAATTTTTATATGATTCTGTATGAAGAAGTGCTCAAATACTGAAGATATAGATAGTTTTGTTATTGATTATATTAGACGTTCGTGATATATTTTTGATTAATATATTTTAATTATAGTGTACTATTGTGTCTATACAATTTATGTTAGTGTCCTTTTTATTTTTTCTTGTTGTTAAGTTATTTTTAATAAAAAAAAACTTTTTAGATTACTTAGTTTAGAAAATTTTAATGACCAATGGTCCTAAGAAATTAATTATGTAGCTCATAGCTTGACTTCCCACTCAATACCTACCTACTACATATTCTGTTACGAAAATATTTTAAGTTTCACAGAATTCCCTGAAACCGCCTTAAATAGTTTAAACCGCCATTACAAAAGAGGCACTTAGTATAATCACCCACACGACCCGCGACAGTGCATGCGGATTACACGAATTTATCTAACTTATCCCTATATAAATTTACATAAATAAGAAAGAAACAAGTACATATCGGCATTGATAGCTTTTTAATTTCAACTACTCTTAGTTGATCTTTCAATTAAAAAGCTATCTTATTAATTAATTAGACAGTGGCTCGACGCGGCGTTGAGTTACGTTACTCAAAACGTAATGTCTCGAATTCAAGTAGAAAGCGGAGGTTCGCTCTCGTGCTATGCGAGAAAAAATGTGACGCTTATAAAAATGTCACGTTAAAGTAAAACCACAAACGTCTTCATTTTAGATTTAGGCTTCTGAGACTTTAAAAAAGGAAAATTACAATATTCTTTGTTGAAATAGCCTATTTCAAGCACTTTCATCGTCTAATCGTCAATTAACATAAAATGTCAATATTGTCAGACCTAGGGGCAGATACCGCCGGCTCGGAAGGCAGTTTGCTTTGCTGAGAAGAGCCGGCCAGAAACTCAACAGTTGCACTTTACAAATATAGTTTTACAATAACTAGCCTCCCAATGAGCATCAACAGCACTTAATTTCACACTTTAACATGAGAATAGTATTCCTGGACAGAATAATATATAATATATACTTTAATCAATAATATATTTTTAATCTTATTTTTAAATTGTTCAATTGGCAAGTCTAAAATTATTTGTGGAATTTTATTATACTTACGTATACCTCGTGACATGTTTTAATTCATGCATTTATACCGTGCGTATCACACTTTTTTAAAACAATCGTGTATATTTTTGCACACAAACAAAAAATTTATTGTATCTATATTGTGATGCAACCGTAAGGATAAAACGGTTTATTAAAAACTTCTCTCAAAGAACCCCGAGCTCCCATGTTGTAAATGGCCAGCACTGCTCTTTTTTTGAATTACAAATATTGTTGCAATAACTGCAGCATTGCCCCAGAGCAGTATTCCATAGGATAAGATACTGTGAAAGTAACAAAAATAAACAAGTCGGGCCTTATTAACAGGTGGGTGGGTGGTTGCCCCATTGAAGTTTTTAATCCAGAGTAATTTCTAAAAATACTAAATTAAGCTCCTGACTCTTCACATTGGGCATAGTAATTTCTATAGATTTACTTTTGTTCGCGTTCAATACCAAGTTGCTAACAGTAAACCAGTGAAGTATTTGCGACAGTGCACTATTCACCTCGTCATAATTATTTTTATTACGATCTACTTTAAAAGTTAAAGAAGGTATCATCAACAAACAACACAATATAGCATAAACTTTTATTATCAAATTAGAAAATCGTTAATATACAATCAACACTATAAAGGCCCTAAAATTGTGGCACATTTATAACAACGCGCTGAATCCTTTTTAGTAAATTACGAAGCAATGAGATCACGAGCGTTATCGCGGACTCTATAGTGACTAAGTTTAAGAAATAGTGTGTCGTGGTCCACGCAGTCAAAAGCCTTAGACAAAGAACTGTGATTGCATTTAGTATCTTCTTCAGAAATAATTAACAATATGACTATTAAAGTAGAGAACTCAATGTATTGGCACTAGGTTTTCTCTGGCGCTTAGCCAGAGTCTTGCTATTTTTTTTATATCAAAAAAATGTAAAAAAACTACATACACTTTACGTATATTAAAATTTTATCAAAACCTATTGTTCCTATAAAAACACATACAACGTAAAAGGCAATATCTAGTTAAATACTTTTCAAACGACCAACATCACAGAATGCTAATTCGAAAATTTCGTTGTCAAATTGAAGGGTTTCCCCTCTAACGAACTAACTGCGCGGACTATTCAATTGTGGCCCTCGTGAACGCAATCATATGCATGATTACCCGCCTTTATACTAATTGAGAGTTCGTGTAATAAGCTAACTGCGCTTAAGAATTCATTCTCTAATCGTTGTCGTTTTTAACGTCAATCGTCTTATGTCGTATTTTTATTCAACTAACTTTGTTAGGTTGTTTTTTTATTGTTTTAGTATTCGCAATTTTTGATATATTTTTTGCACTAAATTACGTACTAGATTATACAATAGTACGATGTAGATAATGTAAGCCTTTTTAAATTTAATTAGCCAATTTAGACGATAGGTAAACTTTGAAATGGAATTGAATATCTAAATCAATTTACAATTAGTTTCTTTTAGAAAACTCCATCAAGAACACACATCTACAAACTATCTAAAAAAACTATCGTATCGTAACGTATTAACGTATAATCTGTTTTTTGGGTCCTTGATTCAAATGTTGAAACTTGAACTTTAAAATTCCGTGTAAACGTATATAACCTTGCAGAATTTAAAATTGCACGTTCGAAATATCTTAAACAACGATTGGATGATGCTCAATAAACGCGGCTTAAATCCTGCTACTATTCAACTGCTGCTTTTCAAGTACTTATATAATTTCAGTACATTCTTTCTCATTTATTTTATATAACCTCGGTCATCTGTTATCTCTATTGAATACACTAAGACGTTAATCGTTTATGGATGTAGGGGTATCTTACGAACTGACTACGGACGGACATGTCAATTGTGACCTAAATATGACAGTGAACGTGCGTAAAAATAATTTTATAATTTCTAATTCTATTGCAATTAGTCGTACCCTGAAAAAAATTAACTAGAGAAGTCTTTCAGTGGTTGGTTCTTCATGTCTGAAGATCGTGTTCATGGTGGGATGTGAGCCTGGAACGGATGAACTGTCTCCAAAGGCTCCTGTCAGGTACAATGATAGCGACATGGTCCGACTATCTGTTAGGCATGCGACCTCTCTCAAACTACTCACTCTAAAAATAAAAACATATATAATATTAGCATAACACATATATTTTTATTTACTTGAAACATAATTGTACAAAAAATTTTTTTAGTTTGGTAAATTGGTATAAGCAGAACTTTTTTGAAGCTTTCAATAAGCTATCGCTTTGCCATTATGTGAAGAACGGGATGTAGAGGGCAGTATAACTAGTAGTTAGTAGCTTAAAGTAGTACGCATGATACGGAAGCTTCATAGATATTTCTAAACAAGTCTGTAGTAGACTGACCTTAATTTTTTTTTTCTTTAACGTATATACTGCAAATAGCCGAGTAAGCAGGGAACTCAGTGTCGACGAGTCTCCGTTCTCCACTTTGTTCTTTGAGAGACTATGTAACTGCATCACGATATAGTGTCTATTAAATATATAATATCTTTTGTGATTAATTAACGAGCAATATTTTACAATTTTTTTGCAAAAAAAGATAGAGATAGAGATAATAAAATCATCATATTAACGTCAAGAGTTTAATTCTCGAGATTGCATAATGCAATATTGATTTAATTAAAGATTAAAGCGATACGGACGGGAGTATCATTGATTAAAAAGTTAACAACAAGTAAAATATTTTATTTGTGAATTATTATGCACACAAATATGTATCTTAATAACTTCTTTTGTTTACTTCTTCCACGTCTATCTAAGTCAGCTAAATGGTTAAACTGTGCTTTGGTCGATCGGTCGGTATTATTATGTAATATCTGTTATATTATATCATATGTAATGTCTATCATATATATGTTACTGCAAAACCCCGCTCTACGGTGAATCCTAATTTTGTTGGTGGTAAAAGTCCGAATTGTTCCTTGATCATTATTCACTTCGAAGTTGTATCACGGTAAACTTTGATTTTACTTCTAAGAGACATAGTAAATGTGTATTAGGTTAGGTTGACATTAATAACATTTTGTCCATAAAAGATACATTTTACTATTAAGGTTGGTAAATATTAGGTAAATCCTAACTTCAGGCTGAAGGTTTTTACATTAACATACATATATATTACTCGTATATTTTAAATGTGATCCTAGACTACGACCATGTTAATCAGAATATAATTGGGCAATATATGTACTTATTAAGAATTATATATTAAATAACTTATTATTCAGCCTCATTCAGAACTTATTTCATAATATTTTAAACAAACATAAATTAGTTATAGGTGATAATTTAAGGTGGTTAACGCATTCGTGAGAATTATTATATTTATTTTATGTTAATTCTCTTACTCGGAAAGCGTGGTTATGTTCCGCCACTCAACAAGGGTAAAGTGTGAAGGTAAAAGAAAATAAAAAAATATAGTCTAGTCTACACCTATTTTGCAATATATAAAAAAGAATATTAAACTTGACAATATTATTATATTTTGTATATTTCTATATGCCTTTTATTATCCAGGACGAGTAGCATATAAGGTATTCTTTATCCAACGTTTTTATGTAGGACAGGTAGCAGTTCCGATGCAAATCACATGGATCCCAAAACGGTCGTTGGGCTCTGGTATACGAGGGAAACTCTACTATTAAAAAATTCAGGAGCGACGGAATTTTATAAGAGGTGTATTTCGCACGCGTGAGGTACCTATGAAAAAGTCGAATTGTAGCTGAAGTACAAATCATTATTTAATATTTGATGGAATTATATAATGGATGTGAAACGTATTGAATAAATAATGTGTTGGCATTACGTATGAACGAACGCTGCGCTTTGGAATATAATTTTTTTCCGAGAGACTTTCTTCGACATCGAAGCCACTATCATCGACCGTACCGAACCGATTGAACAACCGTACTTCAATTAAGTCATACAAGGCAAAACAGCGAATGTGACATCGTGCAGACGCTGCCTAACTAAATATTTTTCAAACTAATTTCTTTTTTAACTAAATATTTAACAAAAGGATATTTGATATGCATATATACTGAATATGTGTTTTTATATTTACAGGTAAGCAATACACATATGAGGCTCTTTCACTTTCCGCCGAACATTTGTAAGTATTTTTTGAAGCAATCTAAATATCTCAAAACATTTAAATTGGAAATTAAAAAGTATTTGAAAAATGGAAGCTTAGTACAAAAATATGTTGCTCTTGAATTTTTTGATATTATTTCTTTTCTCGTTGTAATTTTAGGCAGTTTTAAGGCAAATAAAACGTAACAATATACGACGGCAAAAAAACTAAATTGAAAGTGGGTAAAATTTCGGAGCCAAAATATCACTGCTACCTGTATCTACTTCGTATATTGTGAAAAATGTATCATGATAAAAAAGTTGAATTATTATTCAGAAACCATTAATACAACTCCTTTACACAAAATTAAACACTGATACCTAATGCAAAGAGGACTGAAGGTTGATTTCTTGAAAAAAAATTTAACGCTTCTTTTTTTGGAAGCTCAGAAAGTGTTACTTTTAATAATATTTGTATACATATTTTTGAATTTAAAGAGTTAAGATGTCTATAATAAGACATATTTTCTTTAAACGATTGGTATTTAGTTTTATTATATAATTCAGTCTTGTAACAGTTGGATGTATGTGACGACGGTTGTGTATTCAAATTCAAATTCAAAAAATGTTTATTACCGTTTTTCACACAAATTTTAGTTTTATTTTATTCTGATTGTATATCAGAATAAAATAAGTATAAACAAAAAAGAAGAAAACGGTAAAAGGAATGAGGCTCAGCGTATGCTGTGAGACTTGTCGTCTACAGCGCTGTTTTTCAGCATCATCCTTATTCTTTTGGCGTTAACATAATACAGGGGAGGATGTGATAATTTGCAACAAGATTCTAGGCAAACTTAACTTATAAAACACAAAAAAAACGTAATAAAACAAAAAAAATAAAATAATAAAGAATAAAAATATAAACTAATTACTCATTAAAAGTTGTGAACTAAACTACAATGTATATTAACACATTCAAAAGAAATAAATTAAATTGTATATAATCGTTACATACAAATACTTTGCGGATTATTACATGTAAAACATAATAATTCAACATAATAAAAACATAATTAATTATATGGAGTATATAAATGTAAGTTTCATAAAGGGTAACACATGGCATATTAAGCTTACACACTCATATTTACCTTAGTTTAGTCGCTAAATATATCTTAATGTAAAACTTAAAGGTGAATTCTTTCACCTTGACACATTTTTTTCTGTTTTTTTTTGTAAAATTTTGTCTTAATATTTATTTATACGGAGTATGTTTGAACTTATAGTGACATAATATCCAATATTTCGTATGGCATACTTTTATATAAACTATGAGGATCTGAAATAATCATAGTTGAATCTAAAATCGCAATTTCTATACACATTAACCTTGTAGATATGGATATCAAACTAGGACAAAGATATAATATGCTAAATCAATTTGCTTGATTCATTCGTTTGTATATTGTCAGTTATGTTGCTTCTGTATTTCATTTTGAAATAACGTGCAGTGTTCTTTTATTTAAATATAAAAAATATTATTTATCAAGCGATAATATTGAAGTGGGTACTAATTAATTGTACTATATTTATTATAAGCTAAGTCCAGATGCCCAAGAATAGTAACCCAAGTTTGTTTTTCCGTTCCCCTGCGGCATACTTCCCCCGCGGCTTCTTAAAACCTCATCTTGAAATTATAATAACTAAAGAGAATAAACATTTTCTCGAACACTTCGAACGAAATATTTAACTTTATAATTGCAGCAGTTTCTGGAACTCAGAGTTCTATGTAAAAACGGGAAA
Organism: Podotricha telesiphe; assembly: GCA_038994665.1. Lineage (NCBI taxonomy): Eukaryota > Metazoa > Arthropoda > Insecta > Lepidoptera > Nymphalidae > Podotricha > Podotricha telesiphe. Next base: position 654,548 of record JAOYRR010000281.1, on the reverse strand, counting down.
AGTTGAATTATGTTCTTTCGTTTGCAAGTTTCAAATGTAGAGTAATAAATTTCAAGACAACTCTATGATTTAATAATTTAATTCAATAATTTCATATATTTTTCTCAAAGACCTAAGATACTTTACTAAGATAACGCGGGCTGGAATAAATAAGCTTTTACTTTTTATAGATAATATTATAATATGTTACAAAACTAAACAAATAACTTTTTCTTGTTATAACTTTGAATTATATTATTTTCATTATACATACAAATTGTATGTTTATCTAAAATCTAAACGTAATCTAAACAGAATATATGCCGACATTTGAAATATTATACTTAAAATAACTTCGTACAAAATTTAACTAAGCTAATTTTAAATAAACGTGGCTTTTGGATGTATTAGTATAGCAAGTGAATTAAAAGTTATTAGAATTATTTTGATATATACTGTGCTGTGTTTAAAAGTGAGCTTATAATTTAATATCTAATATTAATGGAGTGATACAGTAAGAAACAATGGTTCATAATAACAATGATGACTGCCTACTAGTACTGCTAGCGCTACTCTGTGACCAGAAGTCTTTAAAAAGAAAAAACACCGCGAAGGGTGAGTAAAGACACTTAATTAAACAGAGTGTTTTGTTTATTTGACCTTATTTTTCTAAGAATACGACATGATTTTCTGTAGAAAGCCTTACTTTTTATAAACAAGTGTAAAATATTATAAGTAATGACCTGTCAAAATGAAATAGCCTCATTCATATTTAAGAGTAATGTTATATGCTAAAATTTATGTAAATTACTTTTAGATACTATATTATGCGTTAGAATTATTCATATTTTTTATTTTTTATATACTAGTTTTATGATATTTGAAAAGGCTGATGTTTTTGTTGGTTAGCTACGCTAAATGGTAAACATCTTGCTGCAGTCACAGTTTCGATTTTCATAGTTTTGTCTGATGTAAACTATATTAACTTTTGGTTTAATATGTGGATTATATAACTACATATAAGTATTTTGTTAACATTTTTTTAAAGTGTTATTCCCACACTAAGGAAATTGAAAAAGACATATTTATAAAACGTATAAAAATTTTAACGCAGTGGGATTTGAACCCGCGCCACTTGAAAACCGTTCAAGCGCTTCGACCGGTAAGCCATGCGTTCTACATCCAGCTACGTTGAAATTCTTATACGCTTATTACAAATGAAGAATGCATGGATTGAACGGTTTTCAAGAGGCGCGGGTTCAAATCCCGCTGTGTTCAAATTTTTATACGTTTTCTAAATATGTCTTTTACATATAAGTAGTTCAAAAACATCTATGCAATATTTGAAAAAATTGCATTATGCACTCTTTGTCCTATATACACTATAACTGTGCGAAATTTTATACTCCTCCGTGTAATTTTTGTAAAAAAGGCCACAAAGCTGCTTCACATATTATGCATAGATTATGAATTTAACATTATTTTTTATACTCCATATACGCCTTTACTATATAGTAAAAAATAATGTTAAATTCATAATTATACATATTTTCTACGCATATGCGTAAAAAATATGACGACACAATTTGAACCCAAAAACACGTATGATTTGTGTGTGTGACCTTGTCTATCAAACTAATTTGTTGTTACAATTCACATCATCATGTACGAAATTCGATACGTTTATTTAAGTTAAGTAGTGATGGCAACAACAACCCCTGAAATGACGCATGATAAAATTCGCACCTTGCAAATTCTTTGAGAAATCAATGAATATTAGATAAGGGTTATCATTGTCGTTTGCTCTAGAAAAATCAACATTACAGTAGATATTTTCGTTTAAGTTCATTCTTTTCGGTTTACCTTTTCGTATTTTTAAATAAATATAGCATAAGTGATTCTCTGTAATACTTTAACCCAGTGAAATAGATTAGTTAAATATAAAATAAAATACTATCTTTTAAATACTTATTTACTATAAATGCTATGCTATCCATTATAAATACATATATGTACTGTTATTAGAACATAAATTTCTATAAGTACATACATAATTTTATGTTTAAAAAATAAGAATTATTAATATAAACATTTTAATATGGCGTTTTCGGAAAGCAATTAAAAAATAACGCGAAAAGAAAAAAGAAACAATTGATATCAATTGCCTTTCTCTACGTCAGTATATACGAGCTGTTTCGCCTAATTGTTGCGAGCGACGCTTATCACTAAGATACGAACGCACCTGATAACAACACACAGTCACACGCGACGCACCACGGCCTGCACTCTAAACTAATATTTATAATAAAACTCTTTTCTTATTAAAAAGGCATATCTCTTACTATATGTAATCTGTGCAATAAATAGGCGCGTTTTAATTGACATCGATAAGTAAATAGTGACAGATGTCAGTCAATAATAATAGAACAAAAGATAAAAATAAGCAATTTGTTTTGCTATTATTGAGTGTAGTGATGTGAAAAACAAAGTTAATTTGTGGCTGGGCCTGAAATGAGGGGATTTTGGAGTGAGTTCCTGTACGCGGCGGCGAGCCACCCGTTTCCGTCGGTACCTGGTGATTTGATATCACCGTTTGATTTCGATCGAAGTGATGACTGTTGGTATCATATAGTTATATTTATATTGCTTTTTAACGTGCTTTTTATATATTAATCTGTGTTTAACTAAGGAGATCAGTTTAGGATCTATGACTATATAATATTTTTAAAGCATGCAAATTACCTTTTTAGGGTGACCAGGGTAAAGAAGTTCTAATTTCAAGAGTTGTTGTTGATTGTTCTTTCAAGATTTTTTAACTATTTAAAGGTTTTCAGTCTGAACATTATATAAAAATAAAAGTTTAACACATGTACACTTACTATATACATATATAATCCTAATCAATTTGGCATTGCACCAAAATGTTGCTGCTATCATTCAAGTTGATTACAGTTATTAGAAAAATATGACGCTTAATGTGTTACATGTATAAAAATCTACTTAGGATATTTTACTTCAGCTTTACCAGCGGCATCAAGAATAGCAGAGTCAAGTGATACCAGTATCAAGGAGTGTCAAGACACTCCGTTCTACGTTTTTCGACCCAACTCGAGTGGCGCACCTCAATGCAGTGTTAGTCTAGATCACTAGACTCACAACCAATCGCAATTACAGTAAAATACGGTAGACTATTTAACAACAAAACACTTTCACCCACCTGAAGTCTATTGATCCTTATATAATAAAAGCTGCAAATTTACATTTATATGTAAGACAACTAATATCACTAGTAAAATCCTATAAATACTCATGAAAGAAATTTAAAATATACATATTTTGATTTAATTACACATCTCGCCCATCTCCCTAGTTACGAGTGTTAAGCAAAACGAACCTAGTAGAAAGTCAAACTGTCGACCACTTTTCATCTATTATAAAGATATTGCGCCTCGCTTGAAGAAATCCAACGCTGCACTTATCTTACCAAATTGGAAAAAAGCGCCCCTCAACCGAAAATCGAACTCCCAACAATTCTCACCACCCATCTGCTATATGATATATTATTTTTATATAAATGTAATTTTAATTCAAACGTCTTTTTGAATATATATGACGTGTATCGATATCTAAACGCTATCACTGCAGCAGCCGTACAATGATAAGAATTATAGTCTATTATTTTAATATTTATTTATTTTTCATTATTAAGATTATTTACTTGTGAAATAAAATAATAATAAAAGATTAAGCGAAACATCATTGTAATTAAACTATACTTTGTAGGTATATTTAAATAATAAAATTTAAAGTTCTTGACCTTCATTGTTTGATGGTTACAAGTATGTGCCAATATATAAATAGTTATTCAAATTGTAACTTTTACCACACTCTCTCACTTTCGTGACCCAATTTATTAAATGTCACTAAGCGTCAATTTAATTTAGTTCTTAAGATATGGTGCATCACTAAGCTTTCCCTACTTTCATAATGAAATGCAATAAGAGTCAATATCAATGTCAAATCAATGTATGTGTCCTAAACTCAACTCAGTTTCACCCTTTTTTCCGCATAGCCGGGTAGGCATAGAGAGCCTAGTGTCAGGACACTCCGTTCTTAACTTTCCACCTGAATCCGAGACACTGATGGTTAAGTGGCGGAAATCAACGATGCGCGCGAATTATTTGAAATTCAAGTACACGTGTGTCATAAGCTGTTGCTAGTTGTCACAATAAAATGGAAATATTCCATGTTTTTCAGAAACATACCTAAATAGGATTTATTTCGCTAGTTCTAATTAGTTTTCTTACGATGAGTTTCTCCGGTAAATAAGAGGTCGGCGGTTTCGACTTGTAATAAGAACAAAGGAAGTTAACCGAATGAATGGTTTATTTGTAAATTATATTTTCAGTTGTATAATTTGTTTAAGTTTGTCCATTTAGTTCTTTTTTTTTGCGATATATTGTGATATGTAAAAACTGTATAAAATATTCTTACACATTTTCCCCGTTCAGTATTTGAATACATTACCGTCTCGTTAAGATAACCAAAAAATTTAAATGTCAATCTCATGGGTAGCAATTAGTGTGTAATATTTATTTTATCATATTAACGTATTTCTAATGCAATTTTCTGCAAATTTCATACTCCAGAGTCGTCATAATTTTCATAAATAGAGCTTGACGCTTTTTATTCACATATTATTAATATATAGATAACTTCTGAAATAAATTACCTCAATAATGGTTGTATTCATTCCAACAATAGGTGTATACTGTATGCAAATCCACGCTGACACCGCCGTAATTGATGTAAAACGATTCTGTTTATTATACGAAATAATCTGACTAATACTGCTAGATAGCAATTTACTTCCTGCAACCAAGATAATTACGGGCCATTGGAGATATTAGTATGCACTTTTCTGAAACATACATGTATATACTCGTATATGATATATATCCCTACGTATTTGAATTTTGAATTTGGAATCAGTTTTTTTTTATATTATTGCTCGTGTTGTTTTTTTATTTTCGCGCCGATGTATTGTAAAATATTTTGTCATATTAAAATGATGTAAGGTGATGAAGAGAATCGAATCCATGTTATTGCATTACGTAAAGTAGGTATGGTACCAAATACGATTTTTAAAATCCTCCATATGCTCGGTATTAGGCAAATCTTTGTGTACCGGGTTATTGATAGGTACAATGAAATATCCTCTGTTTGTGGCAGAACAAGATCTGGCCTTCCACGTAGTGGTCGTACGAAAAGGCGATCAAAGCAGTAAGAGAAACAATTTGAAGAAATCCTGTCCGAAACAAAACATTTTATCTCGGGAGATGAATATATATAGCACGTAGAACAATATCGCGTATTTTTAAAGATGAATTAGGAGTTAGGAATTAGGAGAGGCCTATAAGAGACGCACTAGTCATTTTTTAACTGATAATTTAGAAAAGAATAGGGTGATAAAATCAAAACAACTACTTAAGCGGTACGCAAAAGCAGGTCACAGAAAATTTTAGTTTTCGGATGAGAACATTTTTTACAATTGAGCAATATTTTAACAAACAAAATGACCTTATTTATGCTGAAAGCTCTAAAGAAACTTCCCAATTGGTCAACAGAGTACAACGTGGGCACTACCCGACATGGGCAAGTGTATCAAGATACCATTCTTTGCGCCGGATCATAAATCTCGATCCACCTAATCTTGGTTAGAAATGAACTCCGTTCCGTACGTTCCGTACTTCATTAGTAAAGTAGAAAACTGGCCGTCGTCTAGTCCTGAGCTTAATCCACTGGATTATGGCATAAGCCACCATAAGGTCAGTTTTAGAGAGTAAGTCGATTTATATAGCGTAAAATCTGTAATTAAACGGATATTATACAACCGATTGAGACTTCATGCAAATTCTTTAGAAACCATCGTGGCGCATTCGAGCAGCGTCTGGCTGAAAACTGTAGACTGTAAACGCTAGTAGTTGTGGGTTTGCCCCACTCGAGGTAACAATTATTATATTTAAATTATTTAAATTCCCCGCTCTCGAAAGACAAATTGAAAACTAGTACTTAGTGAAAGGTCTAGTTATATCTGAATTTCTTATTATTAAGTGTCAGTCCACTTTATAAGAAGTTTTTGCTAATTTACTTTCCAAATTTTTACTTCATACTTTGTATAGAATTTAAATAGATATATAGAGGCTATATAATAGAAAAATGAATAAAAATATAAATATATATATATTTTTTCCCCGCTTTATCCGACTTAAGATTTTTTGAGAATTTAATATATTAGTCCGTTTTGCTATCCACTCAAGTGGGCTCTTGGGTAATCGATCTTTGACAAGTTCTTAAGGACACCCTTTTCTTTGATGTAGAGGGTTAGATCAGTAACGATTTTTTTTCCTTTGCGACATATATATTTTATTCGATATAATTCTATACCATACGTTTAAGAATTAAATTTAATAGTCAGTTTTTCGAGTAGTTAGAGAAAACCTTATGTCAAAACTCTCTGTTATCCACTTTGTGTGTATGTGTCCACGTTTTATGTCTGAAGTCTTAACTTAAACGAAACAGGGAAGTTAAAATAATTTAAATATCAATAATTTAATAAATATCACGGGGATCGAACCTACAACTATTTTGTTTACTGTCCCACTGCTCCACGAAGGCATCCATAATATATGACTAAACTGAAGTGAGTATTGCAATAAATTTTAATATAACAGAATAATAGAAGCTATATTGCTGTGACTTATGAAATAATCAACTTGAATGCGGCTAGATACCAATTTACACTCTGCACAGGTAATTACACACTGTGTATTAAATGGTGAATATTTAACTTGTCTTGTTATAGTTTGTCCTATAACACGCTATATATACGACATCAAATATATAGAGCAAGTTATAGGCCATCTATAACAATATATTTAATATACGATATCAAATAGTTGTATATGAACATAAATATTTTATTATTAAATATTTATATTAGCCATATAACCTATTTATTGTATCTATGAGCGTAAGAATATTTTAGTCTGAATTAGTCTGAATCTGGTGACCTTGCAAACTGCCAGGGTTACAATAAAATAGTGTAAAGCGTTAAATTAATTAATAAAATTTTTCAAATCTAGCATTATGGAAAATTCTTAACAAAGGAATAGAACGTAAACAAAAATACCATTGGTCACTATACAGTTACATGCCACTTTATTTTTATTTCTGGCTATACTAGCACAATGCAAGTATAGGCATAAATTATTTCTGTTATTTTATAGTTGCATATATTAATGTACAATTAGAAGGCATATTTAATCAGAAAGAACAATTATTTAAGTTCAAAGTATTAACATCTGACAAGCATATGTCGCATACTGCTTTAAGCTAAACACTCGATTGATAATTTGATGTTATCAGTTCGAGCCGTTATCTCCATAGCATGCTTGTAGGTTTCATACGTCCTCTAGATTTCCCACATCCACAGACAGGTGAAACAAAGCGTAAGCGGAACCATCTGTATGAAACAGAAATATGTTATTTACCACCTTATCTTATCGATGAAACATCGATATACATTCAAAATCACGCGCATAGCTGAATCGATTTTATTGGTTACTACTATCTTATCTTTCAGTTACAGCTATACTAGCGCGTTGGAATGTATGTAATAGTGTATTTTAAGAATATCTTGTTTTTTGTGAAAATGTGTGTTTTATTAAAGAAATTTTAGTTTTTTATTGCAATGCGGGTGTCGTGGTCTCAAGCGGCGGAATGCCTGAGCGAGTGCGCGCGTCAATCGATACACTGTGGTCTGAGTGTTTGTGAGAGGTTCGCGGTAGCCCATCACTTGTTGTCCCAACCCTACCCGCCTCTCGATGTTGTCATAGCAGCTCCCACATACGCCAGACGATGTTGGTATTTTGTCCTTGAAATGTTTATATTTAAGCAAAATTGTGTTTGTTACCACTTATTCATAATTTTGATAGTAATATAATTTCGTAGAAAAGTGTACACAAAAACATTTTTATTATTATTCCGACGAAAGTACTTAACAAGTATTTTATAAAACAAACTTTGCTTGTATATTTGTGTTGGTAAATTTAAATTAAAAAACTAAACTAATTTAGTTTAAAGAAGTAAGAGCTATTACAGTTTAACATTTCTTAAGTAAATTATAGGTTCGATCGAGTTCTGTACTTGTTTCCGGACTTGTACTGCTTGTGCTTGCACTTGAGATTCATTGACAAGTAATCTATTGATTAAAGTGATTATCATACGACTAGAAATTTTACTTTTAAAAATATTTCTAGAGAAGTTATCAGTATTATTAGTATATAACAAGTGTATATAAACAGTTTCCTCTTGATATTCATGATGATATATTCTGCCATAGAATCAAGAGTTCACGTATTTCCAAAACTTTGTAACAGATAGAAAGTCGAATAGATGTCGACGTCGAATAGATGTCAAAAGATACGTAGTCGAATATTGATACGTCACATTGTTCATATTTTCTTGGATGGTCTCCAATCCTACACATTATTAAACAAAGATTCTTGATTCGATCGAATTTCATAAATGAAACATTTCATAACTTCGTGTACGTCGCGTTTCTATTACTTTATCTTCTATAGCTCCAAATTTTCGAGATATCCTTATTTACTGCTTAGTACTTCTCTACGCTCGCCGGTGATATGCTAAATGTAATTTTTTGTTGACTAGTAGTTACAGCATTGTATGTTAGGCATATCGTTTGCGTGGACTCAAATACCCTTCTTACTAAAATACACATCACATTAAACAACTTTTGTTAAGCTGGTCTAGTATATTTCTTTATCAGGTGCCTAAGAGTAAATTCAAAATTCAAATACGTCCAGTAGTTCCGAAGATTTAAGCGTGCACACATTCTTTTTTTACTGTTTCATTATAGTATAGAATATAAAATTTCCTCTTATCAAATTTAGACCTAAACCTAAAGAGCTGAACTTCACCACGTATTTATATATTTCCTATTCCCTGTGAAAAAACATTCAATCAATAAAGTAAACAATTAAAACTGAAAATTGAATTACAATCACACGTGGAAAAGTAAATGAGAGGAAATGTAAACTTAGCTAACGAGCGACACCACACTGTATGTATAAAAAATATAGTACGGTAGAGTAATAATTGTCTATGTAGCGCGTTTAAAGTATCTGAAACACACAATTATGTATGCCCTTACAGAGCAGTGGTTAAGTATGTAAGCGTTTACGGATTATGCGAGTACATATCTAAAAAAAATAACCGATATGGAAAAGAAATGAGGCGTTGAAATTGAATAAGAAAATTATTTTAGGAGAATATTTTTTTTAACATTTTTTAAAGTGTTATTCGCAAACTAAGGATATTGATACGTTTTCTAAATATGTATTTTGAAAGAATTTTAGGTTGCTTTTAGCATCGTTCTTTCTCTACAAAATTCAGTACATATAAACAAATGTCTACACTTACTTAGAGACCTAATCTATAATTTAAATTGTGTTACAGCTTATTATAATAAAAGTGTTATATTTGTATTATTTATGAGTAAATGATATTACTATATATATTAGTACTAAGGTTTCAGTATTTTCGGCGACCTTTTTGTTAAACGTTTTATCTTTTAACAAAAGGCTGCAAAATCAAAAAAAAATAGAAAAAAGTAGTCTAATAGAAAAATGTTTTCGTCATTAATTCTATGTTATCTATATTCTGAGACCGGTTGACGGTCCGTGATGACGTCAAAGGCAGTTACTTTCGCATTTATAATATATAGAATTGGGAATGAAATGCTCGCTCTAGCCTATTTCAAAGGTATCATTGTCTCTAATAGATATGTAATTAATAGATTAAAAAAAGGAGTCCCGCTAAGTTTCTTACGCCTCTTCTTTTCAGTTCTGAGGCACTTTTGTGAGCCGGTGGTAAATTAAATTATTTTATAGTATTACTTTATAGTTCGGATGTACTTATAGTCTGTCTGTATCTATGTAGTCTGTCTATGTATAAGGATATAAACAATATGTAAAATATATTTTATACCACCCACGTTTCTAAATCTCATAACCTTAAGTTTTCTTTGTGCCTCACATGATAGTAATTATTTTTTTGTTTATTGTTTTATCTTTAATATTAATTGTGGTGTAACATAAAGTATAAATAAATAAACAAAACGAACTCCGTAGTTCTAACGACAATATAAATAAAACAAATCAAAGAAACATTAAACTTACTTATAATTACGCAATGTTCTAATGGGAAGTGACGAAGAAACTTTTCAATTTATTATTGTTGTAAATATGAAAAGCCTTATTTCTAAAACCTACGAACTGCGTAACTTGAACAAAATTTTATGACTAGAAGTGACATTTTGAGCTTGGGTTTCGAGTAAGTAGTCTAGCAATCTTCTTTGTGAATTAATATGATAAATTGTATAAAAACTCTTCAATCACCGTATATGTGAAGCACCACAATTACTTAAGTTATGCTAAAATGATTTAAATGACAAATTCTTACAATCACGCATATGTAAATAAACAGTGATCCGCCATTTCAATAATAATCAATAATGCCAATTGTTAATAATTTCGATTTAATCAAACTTCGAGTATCGCGACCAACTTGTAAAATCACGACTAGGACGTTTCTATTTCTATAGGAGTAAGGGCAGGTGCGTTTGGTACAAATATTATGTGAAGCTATTTTAATATAACGTTAATATGAGTACTTTTTAAGCTGCAATGATGTCTTGGCTGCAATGATTGAATTCCATTACAATCGATTATGTGTACATATAATATCTTTACTGTATTATTGAGTAGCCATCGTGGCGCATTGGGACAACGTCTGACTGTAATCGCGACTTGACTTCGAGACCTATTTGGGGGAATGATTATATTAAAATTATTATAATTTCAGCTCTCTGGTAAATAAGACCTAAGCGCGGCGTTGAGTTCTGACACTCAACACGCAATGTTTTGTATTCAGGCGGAAAGTAGAGAACGGAGTGTCTTGGCACTAGGACCTCAGCGACTAACATGTGACTAAAATTCGGGTAAAACCGTGAAGCTGTATAATTGTATTAATGAATCGTGAATCAGTTAAATTTCTTAAGGTAGATAGAGGAATTATTTCAATGTAAGAATATCTGGCAACGCAACGCAACGCAGGGTCAACCCTCTTCACGCCGTCGTTTTCCTCTTCATGTCATGTTGCCAGGACTTTTTAAACTATTTTGTAATTTTTTAGGATGTGTGAACAGTTTGAACCCCTACATTATATGCATTGGTAGTGTAGCAACACTACATTATATATTATAACAATATATGGATAGCAATCCACCAGCAGTAGCTTTATTAAAACACACTCTGTAAACTATACCACAATATATGGAAGTTAAACCTACAACTATCGCAATTCGTCAAGCACGTCTCCACTATGCTACGACGGCATTATTGTTTAATATTTCTCATAACATTATAATGTTACTCTGGTGCAGACATGAACTAAGCTTAAAGCTTATTTAAAGTACAAAGCAGCTTTCTTCTCAACTTTGTAGCCCATCCTGTGGATTTCGTTTGAAGCACGGCCGTTATAGACTTATTTTAAGCTCAAATATTGGAAAAATAGACAAACATTTTATATTTTTATAGTTGGATACAAGGCAAGCTATAGTTAAATTTAAAGAACTAAATATTTTCAAGTTATTTATAATGTTTTATATAAAAAGCATATATATAACATTTTTATGTATGTATAAAAACAGTAACATTTTTATTAGCTGGAACTACAAGCAAGCTAGACAAGTCAAGCCACTTTCAAGTTTCTTATGCAATCCCTAAAAACCGAAATAAGAGAGGTCAATTAGTATTTGATTGAGATTAAAGCAGTACAAATACATAAATTACATACTATCTAAGTTCAGCTGGAACAGTAGTAGTCAAGTTAAAATACATTTTGTTAATTTCTTCCAAAATAACATTATTCCCGTAAGCCAAATCACGGACGAAATGCTAATCTGAACTTTAATTTCTTCTTTTGAACATACCTGTAACATCTTTTTTGTCTTCATTGTAAATTTTCTAATAAATTACACAATTAACAATACAACGGTATAGAGGCAGAGCTGTATAAATATTTCATTTTTTTAACAAAAGTTATAATAACTTTGCATCGCAACGCGCACCCGATTCCACAATTTGAAATTTTAATACGGAAACCGTGATATTTTAAAAACAAAATAGCCTTTACTGTCACGCTCCCTGTCTGTTTGTTGAAAATTTTATTGTATATTTTTTGATTCCCTTTGCTTTTTGGTTGGCTGTTTATTTTAAAATAGTCGTGTTTTTAATACATTCATGTGGTAAATAGATATGTTTGTGGACCTGTCATGAGCTCTAGTTTTTGCGAAGTAGAATGACCTAAAACATTTATTCCAAGTCACTCTATTCTCTATTATCTGTACACTTTAGAGACATTGCTTAAATAAATAAACATAGATCAAATGTAAATCGAACCCTAAACTCTCGCGTCTAGGTAGGTACAACTCCGCAATGATGGCAAATATTTTGCAATACAATTTTAAGAAAATACTTGAATTGTTTCAGCTTGTGCATTTTCGCTTAAACTTGCGATTAGTAAGTAAAAAAAATACCGTTAGCCCCGTACTTGGAACGCTGCCATGTCACCGAACAAACGCTGGTCAACGTGGAAAACGTCCAGATACATAATGTGGATAGAATTTCCCAAAAAATCTTAACAAGTTGAAATTTTTGAAATGGTTTCGCATATGGTTGGCAAATAAGTGTTCGGTTTTTTATTATAAAAAGTTCTTTATCATTTTATTTATATTTCTTTACATTTCTATTATATATATTTTATGCGCCATTCTAAGAATAATTTTATGAAATTCAAAAAAGAATCGCAATTATTCGACATATTTTTTATATTTTACATCGGAGAAATTTTGTTTAATTAAAACCAGCATACGGTCGTTCCATAAGAAATGTAATTAGAAAAAATAAATATACTGTTTTTAAGTTATCTTCATTTGGCGCGCTGCCACGATAAGTGCGGAGCGGACACCATGTGACGCGTCCAGCTGGCGTTCTTTACACTGAAATATTTTTAAGTTTTACTTTGAAACTGCCATTTTGCACGATCATATTATAAATATAACTGAATAACTGAATTGGCTGTACGTGCGGTGGTTGTGAGTTCGATTCCAACTGAGGCGAATGTTTATATTGTTCTTTTTTTCAGCTTTACGCTTTTAGGGTAGGCAAAGAGAAGTGCCAAAACACTCTGTACTCAACTTTCCGCCCCAATTGGAGATATTGCGTGTTGAGTGGCAGAACTCAACGCCTCGCTTTGTCACCAGGGCAGAAACATTAAAATAATTTAAATATAATCATTCACCCGAACGAGAATCAAACCCACAACCATCGCATATATAATCATACGCTGTCCGACTCGCAACGATGGCCTCATTTCTTCCATCGACGATGTTTATATTGAAAAATATATTTTAAAATAGAGAAGCATCTTTCTATTTTAAAATATATCTATAGAATTATAAAAAAATCTGCTATTTAGCTTATTTTGTAAAAGTGAAGAGCAGAGGATCTTACAGAAACATTCGAAAAGTACGTTACAGAAATATCATAGAATACTATCATATCATTAAGAATAATTATTTTTTTATTCACAAAAATATACTTTAACTTTAAATTGTCGCAGGTAAGTCATAAATAATAGTTTCTAAATTCAAATACACCAAATTGAAACTAAATTGCTGCGGTTTTATTTGGTTTGACAATCAAATTTCATTAGTTGACCACTATTACGTGCACGTCAACTGATTTACTTAAAAGTACCGCCCTTCAGAGAGGATAATTATGTTAATTCTTGTATAATCTATGTATAGATTTAAATGTTTGTTTGTTTTAAAATAGTTGTGTGCAATTTTGCTGTGCTTAATGTTCTGTATAGTAAAATTTCCTCCCATAGAATGCTAATGCAACTCGTCTAAGCCACTAGGTAGCATGTATGTAGTACTTATTTTAATTCATTCTTTTCCGAGCTTCACTATAGGCGAGCTTGCGGCGTTGTGGTTCTTGGTTACCTCTCGAGGTCGCCAAGCTAAGAGCCAGAGCCTAAGCTCTTTAAGCTCGGCCTCCTCCAAAACCCGATGACGCTGTAGAGGCCACTAGGGCCAACAGCTAGTTTAATTATTTTTAAATTACAATGTTATTATTCTGTAGTACTGTTTAAATAAAATAACATGATTATGTGTATAAATGATCCACCAGTATTAAATAAAGAAGATAAAATTTTCACCCACATACATATGTGGGACTGACATAAGTACATTTCGTTACTAATCTTTCAAGACTAATCTTGTTCATTTTCCACGTGTATTATCATAGATAATGATAATAGTGATACTGAGTGTAAATGCGATTAGTTGTGGGATTGATTCGCATTCGGGGAAAACTATATTTGTAAAAAAAATATTTCTCCGCTCTCGTTGAGCGCACTTTGCGTTGAGTTTCGCCATACAACACAAAATGCCTTGATTTTGGGTGGAAAATGGAGAATCAAGTATCCTTAGCCTACATTTTATCTGTCCCTGCTATGTATAAAAAAACGTGAAGCTAAAAAAATGTATTTATTTATTTTATTTATTTAGCCTTGTGTATTTTTACAACAGAATTTAAGAAAATTACCCTATAATAGTGTAGATTTTAAATAACTTTTGACTCAACTATTTTCATAGGCAGTTACAGGCTACGGTGCTACGCGCTACGATGCCACTTTATGTTGCTTCTCGTCTACGCAACTAATACATAGGTTTTATTGCGTTTCTTATTTTGCTTTCTTATATGCTATGAATAAAAATTTTAGTCCATCTAAGGTCATCGTGGCACAGAAGGACAGTTTTTGCCTGTCAACACGATCGGTTATGGGTTCCATTCCTACTCGGGGAATGGTTATATTAAATTTCATTTCTCCGTTCTGATACCTAAGACAAAGCTCGGTGTTGAGTTCCGCCATTCAACACGCAATATCTCGATTTTGGGTGGTAAGGAGAATAAGTTCTCTCTGACTACCCTGTTATGCGGGAAAAAGCGTGAAGCTGCAAATAATTTACTCTTACTTGAAGATATTTGTTATTATTTATATAAATTAAAAAAATATTCATGTATGTCAAAAAATATTTACTACTATTTTTATAGTATATTTTTAGATATGCATCTAACCATACAATGTTACTTGTATATAAACTGAATATTTCTAAAAAAACAAGTGTAATAATCTGCACAAAAATATATTTTAGTAGATTTAAGTAGTAACTAATAATTACTGCACGTGAGTGAATTATTAAATTTGTATAAAAAGCTATAAATCAATTTAAGCGAGGGAATTCATATTTATTTTAGGCATTAAAATTAGATCATTTTATAAAGTACCACCTTTATTCATATTGGACGTAATTAACGATTGTGTTCAATGCATTCATTGTTAGAACATTTTATTACCATTTACAAGGGAATTATGCTTTTGTAAATAATTAATGTTGCTAATTTACATTTTAATGTAAATTTATATATTTTAAATATTGCAGTGATGTTGTAATAGTGATAGATCAAGATGTCAACACATATGAAATGAAATTATTTGACCGGATTAAACGCGTGTATTTGTGTTCAGTAGGTTCATTTCCAAAAACCCAACCCTTTAACAATTTACTGTACCTAATTCGGCGTCAGAGGTGAACAAGGGCGTGGTAACCGGAACATTCAGTGGTCTTACATTTGAAAATTATTTTATTTTTAATCATTTTGAAATTAAATTTAAAAAACTTTTAGAAATACTATTTTTCAACGTATAATTTCTATGGCTATGTCTAAATTCTTATACGTTTATTACAATGTTTTGCGTTGTTACCGTCGCTGTAAAGAGATTTTTACAATTGTCTGCTACCCCATAATTATTTCTACTAACAATCGTTTGGCAAGAGAGAATGCTATATTATTAAATATTTTATAGTGTATTCACACCCAGAGGATGTAAAAAAACACACATAAGATGGGTAAAAACATTTTTATATTCTAAGTGTGTGTGTGTGTTTCCAAGAGACTTTGATCCCGCGTACAATTTATTTTTTATACGTCAGCCAAAAAAATTTTTCAAATCGTAAGTGTGGGAATAACATTATAAAAATGCTATAACGTTTAGAAATGTCAAATATGATGAGATTGATTTTTTTATACCTAAAGCTTCACAAGTTCAATTCTTCAATAGTTGTCCGTAAAACTAACTACTGTATAAAAAAACTTAAAAGTTTTAAACTTTTAATAAGATCATTACAAAGTTTCAACTTGTTAAAGATAACAAGGAACTATGATTGTTTAATAAGAGAGCATCTCGTTATATTTTTCGAATTGTTTTAGAGTGTTTGGACATTAAGTTCTCTCTGACTGCCCTGCTATGCGGAAAAAACCGAAGAACCTGAAAAAAACGTTAAATACAGTTAATACTAAAGGCTCATCAATCGTGTCCCATCCTAATTAAAACAGGCATCCGATGATTTCAAGTACGTGTCTAGAATACGTAAATCTTTAATTATTTCTAACTTTATTTAACAACATTTTTTTATTTCTACTTTTTTTACCTGATTATTGGTGCCTGTGATTCATTTAAGCTTAAAATCATTTTGTACGCGCTTATTACATTTTTACAAAGCGAAATTGTTTGTGAATTTCATAATTGGATACGACGGCTATTTTCTGTATAGGCAGACATTTTTGAAACAATTTATTTACTTTAATAATATCAATATAAAACCCTTATAACAAAATCATAAAAATGTTCATACTTTTATTTGCTATCCATATTCTAAAATATCCTTAATATTTATGGCCAGACTAAATGACATTTTACTTTACATTTGAAAGAAACTTTTTAAGATTAATAAGATAGTAATATTTAAACTTAATGAAAAAGTCCTTTGAAGTATTTCTGCGTAACTCTAGTCGATCTAATAAGGACATCAGGTATATTTTATGAAAATAATAATACAGTATCATTGGATCGGACACATGTGTAAATTTTCTAGTAAATTTTTGAAACATGTAATAGCTCTGTACGATTTTTTACATTGATAAATGGATAATAAATAAGACAAGCTTTTATTAGCGTGTTAATAATATTAGTGTTACAATATCAGGAGCAATTAAATTACTGATTGCACAATTATCTAAATCTCGCATTTTACTTGTAGACAACCGCGATTGTAACCCTAGGATGAGATAAGTGTACCCACTTATACTATATAGTATAAGCGAGTCCATACATATGTATGGACTTCTATTATTCAGCGGGTTGTCACATATAAGAGACGCTTTATATATATTTAAACTTTTATTATCGTTAAGTAACCTAAGAAAATATATATAATTTAAAATTGAGACCCACTTAAAGTACGATCAGTGTTCTAACAAAAGCATCTGCCGCGCCAGGTGAGTGTAAACAAGGTAAGCCAGCAATCGGGTTGGTGATAGCACTGAAACTTCCCGACTTAGAGCAACTTGTTAAAAGTAAATCTGTTTGCGATGCTACTTATGAAATTATTATGGAAGGATGAGCGAAATATATTTTTTATGTAAATAAAGATTTTTGTATATTATGCACATTTTCACCGCATATCATGATGGACATAGAGAATCTAGTGTCAAGACACTCCGTTCTCCACTGACACAACAAAAAAAATGTAAACGGAATATTGACTTTAAATTCTATACAGTGAAAACGAATATATTTTTTATCAAGAAATTTCGTACTGTAAATATTTTTTTTAACATTATTACGACTGACCGTTGTAAATAAAAAAAAAAAAAGTTTACATGTAAAACGTGCCAATATTTTTCTACTTGCCTTTGATCAGTTACTGTATGTACTCGTATAGGTTGTTTTAAAACAATTCTACACTCATAGAACGGGACTGAGTTTGTTTTCAGCTCCGAAACAATCTATCGTGTAGAGTTTGATTTACAGTTTGTGGGTCGAAACAGAACACAATTCGAACGGCAAATGGAATACACTACCAAGTTTTGAATAATTTCACCTATTAATTATTTGTTATCACGAATAACTAACTAAAACTTAAGTAAATGATGTTAGATTTGTTTTGACGCACTTGTTAGCTAAATTTCTGTTTTATAATTGATTATTATATCAGTTAGATAGAAAATATTGTTAGCTTAGATGTTGTTTAAAATAAAATTTAAAAAAAACATTTTTTTACAATTTAATACATTTTCCGACATAGCAGGGTTCTCCTATAATTAGTTGTACATAGTTACTAAGTCCAGTAAGGAAATGTGTAAATGTAAAGAAAAATGTATAACCGTTGGAGATCCAAATAAATACATTAAAAATAATAATAATATGCACCACAAGTGTACAGAGAAAAACAAAAGAAAATAAAATGTACAGCAGGCGGGTAGCAGCAGGACCTAGTGTCAAGACACTCCTTACTCCGGTTTCCACCCGTGTTCGAGACGTTGCGTGTTGAGTGGCGAAACTCAACGCTGCACTTTTTCTTGCCACCAGAGCGAAGAAATGAAAATATATTAAATACAATCATTCCGTCGAGTGGGAATCGAATCCATTCGCGATTCCAAATAAAATGCAGTGATTAACCTATTTATTTTAAATAATTGTTTTGGTAGCGCAGTGGTACAGAGTCAGACTGGAAACGCGACGCGCATCTCAAAATCAGACGGACGGTGAAGAACGGAGTGTTTTGACACTAGGCGCTGTTTGACTACTTGTTATGAGAGAAAAAAAGTGAACTATGAAACCTGCTATAAAAAATCAATATATATATATAAAAATAGTAATAATTAATAAGAATACAATCTATATAGCTAATATGTTACACAATTACACATTACACAACTGCAAGCTGTATCTATTTCCTAAATAATTGTTTTGAAATAACTAGCTATCAAGTTCGAATCGCGTTGCAACTAACTCAATTCTAGACTGACGGATGAACGCGAGCGTGAGCAGGAAATAAGGTGGTGCGGTGTTTTCCTACCTTGAAATGCGATACTAAAGTAGAAATGTTTTAAAAGCTTCTTGTAAAGTTCAAGATAAAACTAAAAACGATGTATAGGTATAGTGTACGTTTTAAATTTTATATAGCAGCATTTATATTAAATGGTTTTAATTTATTTACCAAATTAGAGTTGATAATGAAGTTATTCGTTTCGATATTTATAATTAATTAGAAGTATAGTTTTTTATTATTATATATAGAAATATCTACGTTTAATATATATATTTACCCAACTAAACAAACCTTAAAACAGAAAAAAATTACCAAAGAAATTATTAATATGAGACCAACATACACGTACCTTGAGTATGAGAGGTGTACACAGTACTCAGAGTAGTTAATATCCCCTACTTTTCTAACCTTGGGGCTATAATTTTTGTTTCATATTTTTATGGAGCTAGCTTCGGAGTATGATGTATGTATTGATAAAAATTTAATTACTTATTATCAAATTAGAATTATCCAAACTGATCTACTCTGTAAACAGTTATGCGTGGTCCAACATAAAAATTCTCCTCCGATTTTGATGTCGGTTTATAACATTTTTTGAATACCATCAATATATAACCTTTGCTATGTTCCGTTTCGTTATTGTAAACGGAATTCCTATGCATACTGCATTCCGCTTG
Organism: Podotricha telesiphe; assembly: GCA_038994665.1. Lineage (NCBI taxonomy): Eukaryota > Metazoa > Arthropoda > Insecta > Lepidoptera > Nymphalidae > Podotricha > Podotricha telesiphe. The sequence goes on along the minus strand of JAOYRR010000281.1, from coordinate 634,784 downwards.
ATGCAGTTTCCGGAATTTCAGAAAATACTGTCTTAATACTTGGAATTTCAGAAAATACTGTCTTAATACTCTCTTTTACTAACGCCAAATCTTGAGATTTCTACACCCTGTAGTTTTAGAGAGAAAGGCTTGCTCTAAACGCCATGATAATTTGGAGTCCCTAAACTAAACTAAACTAGGTTCAACGTTTAAAGGGCTGTTGCAGACTTCGAATAAGCTTTATATTTGTATAATGGTTTTATATTAATGTAACACACTAAAATAGTAAAATAAAAAATAAATCGTTTTCCTTTGTAACAATATTAATGGCAAGAACTAAGTAAAATCAGTTTCAAAGTACTGACATGTTATTCAAAAAATAATCATAAGCACGTAATGCAGTATACAGCGACACTAATGTGGAATAATGCTAATACAAATTGCGTTAAATAGTGTGTAGCATAGTCAGTAGTACCAACACTTTGTCAGCCCACATCCGATCAGATCACATTATCTCATGTCTATCCCATACATTCAATTGCGTTAATGCTATAACCAAATGTATCGCGTGAGTGAATCCTATTTAACAGTTTTGTTGGAAACATAATTTTGTGCGTTTAAATTGATAGCGACCAGATTATATGAATTTTACATATGCAATGCTTATGTATAGACTTTTTTTTCAGTATTAATCTTCCGCCTTGACGCGTGACGAGTGCAGAACTCCGTGCTTTCTCTTGTCAAACAGCGAGGAGAAATTAAAATAATTAAGTTATGATAACTTCTCCGAGTCGGAATCGAACCCACAAACGATCGCGATTATAGTCTGACCCGCCACAATGGCCTCATTCTTGATGATCGATTTAGATTAATGTAAGTCAAATATTTTCTACTGACTGTAACCCTGAATACAAAAAAAGTGTGAAATGCAACCTTTGCAACAAACTGTGTTGATTTTTTTTCTACCTGCACACGTGCCCCGGAAAGACAGAGGGAAGACACTCCGTTCACTATTTTCCGTCGTATTCGGAGGTGTGGAGATATGAAGTGGCGGAATTTAACACTGCGCTTAGCTTTGCGCTTAGCAGAACCGGAAAATAATCAAAATGTAATCATTTTTCCGAACGAACGCATGCCCATCGCATGTGAGACACTATTCCACTATGCCACAGTGGCCTCGCACCATTAATAACAAAATACTTACGCGTCATTTAAAATATATTAAAAGAAACTTCTTCATCGTTTCTTAATATTTTTTTTCATTGTTAAGTGATAATACAGCAGCTGCAGCCATTGTTTTTTTGTTAACCAAACTGATTACTATTTGGCCACACAAATAAAAAACAGCTTGGTTTTCAATTTGATATTATTTCTATCTATATGTCACTAAAATCAATAGTGAAGACAATATTTTGGATTCCTTTTCACTATAATATAATTGTCATTTGGTATGGTTAAAGTTTATAAAGCAAAAAGCAGCTTTTTTGGACGCTAATGCTTTTTATAATAATGCATTAGAAACACATTAAATTTATGAAAAAAATATTACACACAAACCCCTTGTGTCAAACGACATGCACTTGTGTACAAAATTTCATACATGTTGCTGTAGCAACGCGTATTACAACTGACAGACATCAAATATTTACATTCAAAGTTATTGTTATTCAACACTAACAATGGCAATAGAGCTTATATGCCCCATATAAGGCTATTATATTAGGCTATCTAAATAAGCCTATTTGGCGTCTATTATGTCACAAAATCACATCATAAAGGCATTCATAGTTGGTCAATGTGTTTGAGTGGTCATTTAGAAATGTAACGTGGCGTGTTATTTATGTTAGAAAAACATATGCTGTTTATCCTAGAGTTTTTTTTTTTGTGTTAAGTACCTACTCTATAGAATGAGGTGCACGTTTCATAAATTAAATGAAGATAATTAAAAGGAAAACGCTTAACTATCTGTTGGCGTTGGTTGGTTGGTTTTCAGAAAACTATAAAACAAACCAGAGAACAAGGTTTACGCTGTTTTTGCGCCATTCGAGACGAGCAATTAATCAATTACTCGAAATTCTTGCGAACCTACAACCATTGTGTTTACAGTCGGACGCTGTCTAATACGCCTCGACGGCTTTATATTCTTGCTTTAAAAGTAAATTTTAGTTACTATGCTCAAAATGAGTAAACCTACATCTAAAGTATAAATGATACTCGTTTTTACAAAGTTTAATTAATGTGACGGCAAACGTACTTATATAAAATTAAAAAGGTATATTAATATTTTTGGCCTCGAATTTCATACATCCTTTTATTATATGAAAACGATTTTCCTTCCCATCTTCCATTTTGCACGGTGCTAGTCCCCTCACAATTAAACGCTTTGTTTATTTAATTGTACCGTCGAGATAATATTGCGTAGGTTTAAAGGAGCGGGACAAAAGCGTCAAATTCAATCGCATTCATTTATGGAAATAGAGAAAAAGCTCCGGAGGCTTCACAGTCAGCGGATAGATATTTGAATATATTATTTCATAATTTGAATAGGAATTATGCCACACCTTAATGTGCAAATTACTTCTTTTGTCATCTGAAAGGCACTTTAAGCTATTGGTCCGTTGTCTAGCCAAAGTCGAATGTTACAGGCATTGAGAATCATGAAATTCTCAAAAGTAATTTACATTTCATTTTAATGAGAATACTAATTTAACTTAAAAGGTATGTCTTAATTATTGTGAGCGTTGTCATCAAGCTAAATAAATAAAGTAAAGAAAAAAAATATCAGGTTTCCAATATACACATGATACATACAAAACTACAAAGAAACAAAAATGTTGTACATAGTTACATACACATTCGGTAATAAAATATAATGTTAGTATAAAATTTGAATTTTATAATTCAATTATTTGCCCTTTCTGAATCATACTTATAATACTAGCGACCCGCTATCGGTTTCGCCCGCGTAAACTATAGCTGTTTCGTATTTTCGGGGGTATACAATGGTATTTCTGGAAAAAGAAAAAAATGGGAGAAAAATCCTAATACCCTCAAGTCTCTTGATATAATTTCATCACAATACCCTCAAGTGTCTCGATATAATTTCATCACAATCTGTGGTGACATCACAGAGCATTTATATTATTAGTAAGGATGAACATACCGTTATCGGCAGCCCTTACATAAGATTTTGGGGCCTAATTGTAAAGTAAATAAAATACAAGCCATTCAGTAGTTTCGTGTAATTGGAGGAACTAGGCTGCGGCCACGTGAGCCCTTATGGTAACAACTAAACGTTAGTAATAAATTTCTTTAGTCTTGCTTGACGTCCTGCCAATATATGATATGGTAACAAAAAAACATTACCTGCCAATGTACGATGTTATAATACAAAACTTGGTGACCAAATGTTTTCCTTTCTTTTCTTATGTCAATGTATATATTAAGGATATAAAATGATAAATATAAAACCCCAATTAAGTATATTTACACGTCAACGTTTTCCTCGACACAATGAAATTAATTATCTCCTTCAATTTAAATACGCTTTTCTTTTTTTCATTTTACAATATTCAATCGACACTCACTTAAGTACCCGTAATTCAATTTTAAAGCATTTTTGGTATTTAAAAGGTAATTAAACTTATTATGTTAAAAAGTTAACAACTGCTTTTTAATTGTGGGTGAGGCATAAACGTGGTTCATGTATTTGAAAGCCTAATTAATGTCGGTAGATTTGAATCCCACTTGAAGAATATATTCTTAGCTTCACGTTTTTTCCTGCATAGCAAGGTAGAGAGAAGATAGTGAAAGAAGACAATGAAATTTCTATGGGTAATGGAAAATGTAAAAAAGTAGCCTATATTCATTCCAAGATCTTCAAGTATCTCTATATAAAATTTCATTATAATCAGTTCAGCGGTTTCGCCGTGATGTCGTTACAGATACACAGACAAAGTTACTTTCGTATTTGTAATATTAATTATGAATTATGTAGCAAAGTAGATGAATATAACCTAGAAATATTAAATATACACAATAATAATAAAATAATGTTATTAAAAACGGTAAGCGTAATTTAATATATTTTATGTAAAAAAATCAGATAAAACACATACAATTTAATATAAATATCGTAATCGTTACATTGCAAAGTAAATACGACAGCGGTGTTTTAAGTCCTTTTTGTTTTTATTTAAAATGCATCAAACTGATTGCTCTCGGTGCTCCCGTGTTTTCCTCTTGCCCGCCGTCAGCAAAATTAACTTTGCTTTTGAAATGAAATTCCATCTTATTCTACATTTTTTCCTTAAAGAATCTCTAGAGATATGTTGTGTTTTTTTTTTGCTCTTTTTGCAGAGCTCAAATCGACTTAATTGAGTGGAACATTAGTAAGTCGTTTTAAAACATTTACTTGATCATTTCTTATTAATTAATAAACCTATTGTAACGCAGCGTATATTTTTTCATTATGTTATACCGTCTTTTGCGGCCACCGTGGCGTGGTGTGGCAGCGTCTGTCTGTCAACGCGATGATTGTGGGTTCGACTTTCACTTGGGGTAATGATTGTATTTAAATTATTTTCATTTCTCCGGTCTGGTGACAAGACAACACCGCGGTGTTGAGTTCCGCCACTCAACGCATACTGTCTCAGGCTCGGGCGGCAAGTGGTAATCGTAGTGTTTTGACACTAGGTTCTATCTGCCTACCCTGCTATGGAAAAAGTATGTATTTACATAAAATACATTACTTATACATTTACTATCATTGAACTGTCTGAGCGTAATTTTTGCGAGAATTTTAATACACAATTGTAAGTCGAAACCATTTACTATAAGCCGATCGTATCGACATCCCTTACTTTTATCTTATTTCACAGCTAACGACCAGGAAATAGTAGAAATTCTCTTTTAGCACGAGAATTCACTTAAGTCAATGCCGTATCGTCGCGTCGCTTTGTCGGCTATTTCGCTGCAAAGCTTCTGCTACAGATGACAGAGACTGGTGTAAAATTATTAAATAGGTGGTATTTAGCAAATATTTTATGGTTCAGAAATGTTATAAGAATGTGAGATCGAGTTCTGTTTGAGGAAATCTTTATTTTTAAAATAATTGCAAAACAAGCACGGTTCAAAATAGTTAAAATACAAGCTTAAATGATTTCCTTCGTGTACTAGTCGCGCTGGCAAGGGCTTTCGGGTTAATGCTGGTAAAATATTGTTATTTCCTAGCATCAACCAAAATGCTCCTTGTTGTTTTGATAACAATACAATACAACAATATCGCAATCGCAACGTCAATATAGTCAGAGTGTGGAACACAAAGTTATATATCATTGACACACAGACAGAATTATTTTCGTATCTGTAAATATTAAGTATGGATTATTTAGCGATGTAAACGAAGATAACCTGGAAATAAAAAATATACACAATAATAATAATAAAATAATGTTATTAAAAAAAGGGAAGCATAATTTAATATAATTTACGTTAAAAATCTGAAACAACCACACATACAATTAAATCTAAATCTAGCCGCCACAACGTTGTAAGATATATAAAATAATGGTGTAATAATAGTTAAATAGGGTGGAAAGCAGTTCCTTTGCTTAGCCTTCTACATTGCTAAAACAAAAAAAACTATAGTATGATACGTACTTTTGCTTAGCTATATCTGAGTTACATAAAAAATGGTCAATTTATTCGAATGTAATTGAAAGATAATTACATAATGTTATATTTCCACAATAACAATTAAATCATCCGAGATTCGTAATTGGGGGCTGAGGTCTCTTCAATGTCGACTGGATTCACCGCAATCGCTGTAACGGACACTAGGGGCCTGGCTGTATTGATTTACTTTTTCTTTTCCTCTTAAAATTTTGTTACTCCAATGAAATTTAGAAAAATATGCTTATTTAAATAAATTAATGCCTAATAAACTGGGAACCCTTTGTGAACTAGTTCACCTACTTTCCACATTGGCAGAGACAACCTAGTGACTAGTCTAGAATAGTCTACTATAGAAATATTTAATTTGATTTCAAAAACATAAACGTGAAAATGAGAGGCAAGTTTAATATTAAGAATACGCGTATATTCTTAATATTGAACACAATTAAGACGTAGAAAAAGGGTGCCAAGTCTTGTATACTTAAAATAATATAATAAAAATAGTTTTTTTTTCTTTCCTGTGTTACAATACTGAGCTGTAGCTAAAAAAACACTCTAAAAAACACAAAAGACCATTTATATAAGTCGTGCTCTAATTTGTATGAATACAAAAAATGGCACGAATGGCGGGCAAAAAAAAGTCTGCGAGGTGTTTAACTTCATAGTTATAACTTTATAATTTTTTTTGTTACAGTGTTCCCCAATGTCCCGGCGGCGCCCGGAATGCCCTGCGCGGGGGAGGATCGTGAGTACCCCTTTGTTTTAATTTAATTGCATCGCAAACAGCGCCTCGTAATGAGCGCTATTACTCACTCATTGAACGAACGAAAATTATTACAAAACTGTAAAGTACTCCATAAATACTTTAAACTCGAAAGGATTTCAAATGCAAATATTTCATATTGTTTTCTATATTTTGTAAATATTGTATACACTTAACGGAATTTTAACGCTGGAAATGAAAATATAAATTCTACGGATTTTGGTAAACGTCTAAATATATAATTGTATCACAAATAGCGCTCTAATAAGTCGTAATTACACCTTCAACAAAAATTGCTTTTCTACGGCGGAAACACTTACTAACGAGGGCTTAGTTTTTCACTAGGCACTTTAATATTTTAGCGTAAATAAGAATTTCGTTCCACAATCGTATGGCAATGTCGATGATCTAATGGTATTCTGCCTATGAAATTGTATCGTAAATATAACTCGCTAATATTTTATGTTATATTAAGCCGAGCTTTTTTTACCCGCAAATTGTAGTCAGAGAGAACCTACAGTGATGACACTCCGTTCATCACTTCTCGCCGGAATTCGAAATATGAAGTGTTAAGTGGCGTTGAGTTCCGCCGTACACGAGAGCGAAGATATGAAAATAATTTGAATATTATCTTTCCTCCGAATAGAATCGAGCCCACCAACAATCGCGTTTGCAGTTAGTCGTCGTCACCGTACCGTACCGAGCACGTGAAAAATTTCACCCGCAATTTAAAAACAACGACACACAGGCTCGATTTTTTTTTACCAAAAACACAAACGCTCTGAACATACTTGTAAACGTTTCGTATCTCATATCATAACGTTCGGAGAGTGCCCGCCGCATTAGCATCTGAATATCGCCCTTACATACTTGGCGATGGTTTCTACCCCCAATTTGAAACTGACACACAATATGTATACAACATAAGGGTGGTTCTCCTTTGAAATTGTTGTAAGTAAAATAATTTATTTATATATATTTATTATTTAAAGAATTGTACGCACGAATACCTCTTTCTATACATAGTAAGGGTAGATTGTCGCTCTTTCTAGGTCAAAGTCAATGAACGCTCGTTGTGTGTAATGATTACGTACGTACGTATATGAATATAAATAGGTACCTTTTTTATTTTATTTTGCTATTCATTATATATTGGCGTATGTCGAAAGAGGTTTTAATTATTTTCATTGGTTCAAGTTGTTTTTTTTTTCACATAATAGATATATCTACCATTTTACATATAAATATGAATTATGAGTAGCGTTTGTAGATAAAATTTAGATATTACTTTAATCTAGTTCGGCAACGTGTGACGTTGGATTAGGTTATGTTAGCTTGGAGTATAAAAATATCACTGTACCACAACGAAATATGAAACGACCACCTTTGCACCTTGCGGAAGACGTATAAGATTTAAATACTAAAAAAAAATCATAGAACTGAAATGACCTAGATGGTCAATTATTCTACAAATGAAAAATAAAATATTTGTAGTATTTATAATAAGTGAGTTGAGTAAGAATAAGTTTTAAATATACCTTAATTGCAATTATATCCACAGATTTCGTTTAGTAACAGAATAGTAAGATTATTATAAAGAACTGACAATTCATACATTTTTCTCTAGCGGGAACCCAACAAATGCTGGTCGTGGCAAGTCATATCGATAAGATACTCGTATATGTGATAACGACATTGTCAGTGCATATGTAGGTAGTCTATAGTCGGTACCATGCGTCGCTATACCGATGTCTTGCTCTTTGGATTTTGTCAAAATTTTGTCAGGTGCTCATTTTTTATATGAAAATGTGATATTTACGCAAAAAAAAATTTTTCTTTACTTTTTTCTTTTTTTTTTATAAATAAAACGAAATTTTAAGTACTTATCGAATTTTTCTATATAGTATTGTTTTGGGTGTGTACGATATTACTGACCTATTTTAATTTGTTCGATATCAGGTAGGTTGAGGATTATAATATTATTATATTGATTTGTATTTAATTTTGGGTTACTTTTATTAACGTTTTTACCTAAAACTGTTAATTTATTTAAAAAAAAAGTATACGTTTGAAAATCTGAAACACGGTATTTACTATAAATATTTATTTGCTTTGTTTCGAAGCACTTTATTTTGAAAATTAAGATATTATGAACATACGGTTGTAATATAATATACAACTGTTGTCTTCGTTTCCAGGCAGCATCTACAGACGAGGCGCTCGGCGGTGGCGGAAGCTCTACCGAGTTAATGGACACATATTTCAAGCGAAACGCTTTAATAGAGTTAGTATCTGAGTAATAATCTTATGTTTATATACGGTTTTATGTTTTTTAAGGTTAAAAAAATATAAAAAAAATTTTTTTCTTCATTTAGATATATTTTGACACGTTTTTTTTACAAATTACTACAAAAGTGTAGATTAGCTAGTTTCTTGTCACTACATTCCTTTACCTATCAGTTTAAAGAGAGATAATGATAATTCTATATTGTTTAAAATTCATTTTAAAAGAACAATTCATATATCATTATGTATTTATGTCATTAGTGTACACTAAAAGCTTACTCAGTTATATTTGGTCACATAGTTTTCGAATGTTAAACCAATCTGGTTTATAATTTAAATTCGAATTGCTCTATAAATAAATTAATTGGATGGTTAACTCTGGATATATATATTTTTATATCTTTTTATACTGTACACAAAAAGTGTAAAACATCGTGTCTGTGTTTCTATGTGTGTGCGAAACTTTCGTGAATCTAATAAATCTTCAGCTTCACATTGTTTTCCGCATATCAGGATAGTCAGAGAGAACCTAGTGCGAAGACACTTCGTTCTCCACTTTCCGCCCGAAATCTAGACATTGCATGTTGAATTGTGGAACTCAACGCCACGCTTTGTCTTAGGTACCAGAGCGACGAAATGAAAATAATATAAATATAATCTATCCTCCGAGTGAGAACACTTACCATTCCTTCATACAAAAGCTAAACATTCGAAAGCTGTTCAGAAATTAGTATAATAAATAAAATAACTATAACAACATTATTTTAAAATAAGTGATATTAATCCATCAATTTTCTTTTTCCAGCGCGCCTTTTGTGCCTTTTGTCAGGATCGTATCTGGGGTCTGGGGCGGCAAGGGTTCAAATGCATTCAATGCAAGTTGCTGGTGCATAAGAAATGCCACAAGTTGGTGCAAAAACCTTGCTCCAATGAGCACGTTGATCCTATTGAGGTCAAAGATGACGCCAATGGGGAAAGCACGTTGGGCAGAGCTTCCTCTGTACGGTAAGTTAATCTCAATTTTTAACACTAAAGGTCTTTGTATGTTTTTGAAACATGTATCTATTATCAGCTTCACGCTTATTTACGCATAGCAGAGTTTGTCTTTAACTTAAATATTATACTTTTTGTTATATACATTGTAATGTGCAACTCAGGTCACGCGCGGATCCCGAGCCGCCTCTGCCGGAGACTCCGCCGGCGCCCCCAGTAGTGCCCGTACGCAATGAGGACCTGGAGCCTGGATCACAACGCCAATACTCCTTGGAGGACTTTGAACTGATCAGGGTCATTGGACGTGGGTCTTATGCTAAGGTGAGAAATTTATTTTCTAAGTGGCTGTACCATATTTGTTAATATAAATTTTATACCAGACGAGGGCAAAGTGTATTTAATAACGAAAAGCATACCTCTAATGAATTTGTCACTCTAGTGACCAATTAATCTTAGATTAATATCAGCTATTTGTTAACAAAATTATATAAAAAATATTAGTGTAAATAACATTTCAAAGATATATAAATAATTGAGGTCGTCTTGGCGCATGACTATAAACAAGATGGTCGTGGGTTCGAACCCCGCTCAGAGAAATGATTATATTTAAATTATTCTCACTTTCCTGCAAGTCAAAGCGTGGCGTTCCGCCACTCCGCACGCAATGTCTATTTCAGAAGACAAATGCAGAATGGAGTGTCTTGACACTAGTGTCAGACTCTCTCTCTGAGTTTTCTGCTATGCGGGATAAATCATGAAACAGGTTTTTTTTTAATTAATAATTGACTCGATATATATTTCCAATTCCAGGTGTTAATGGTAGAATTAAAAAGAACGAAACGCGTGTACGCAATGAAGGTGATCAAGAAGGCGTTGGTGACGGACGATGAGGATATAGACTGGGTGCAAACTGAAAAGCACGTGTTTGAGACCGCCTCAAACCATCCCTTCCTCGTCGGACTGCACTCATGTTTCCAAACGCCGAGTAGATTGTTCTTCGTCATTGAATTTGTGAGGGGTGGTGATTTAATGTAAGTAGTTTTAATGCTTTTTTTCGCGAATTTTTTTAAAGAGTTCCCGAGTAGTCAGGAAGAACTTAGTGTCAAGACACTCCGTTCTCCGATTTTCGCACGAAACCGATCGCCGAGCTTAATCTCAAGTACCTGAGCAGCATTTTTTTTTAATATATTCATTCCCCCGAGTAGAAATTGAACCCACGACCAATAAATTACAGTCTGACGCTATCCCATTGCACCACAATGGTCTCAATGTTTCAATAACTTTAATGTAAATATTTAGAATGTCAAGACTCCACTTTTCCGATTTCGCGACCGAAATTGAGTGCCGAACCTCAACGCCGCTCGTTGTATTTATCACCAGAGCGGAAAAATAAAAAAAAATAAATAAATGATGTTCATTACTACGAGTGAGAATCACACCCACGACTAATTGTGATTACAACCAGACGCTTTCCCACTGCGTCACTGTGGCTTAAAAATTATAGTTTATTTTTATTATTTATAGTTCTATACTATACCATCGTTCTATACTATACTATCCTCTCAATACGTTGAGTGACATATCAAAATTTAAATTTTTCCTTCAACCTAGGTTCCACATGCAGAGACAGCGTCGCCTGCCCGAAGAACACGCGCGGTTCTACGCCGCGGAGATATCTCTCGCACTCCACTTCCTACACGAGCGCGGCGTTATATACCGAGATCTGAAGCTGGACAACGTATTACTCGACCACGAGGGACATATTAAGCTTACTGATTATGGGATGTGCAAGGTAAGGTCATTGGATACGCATAGCACATTTCAACACGTCTGAACATATTTCATTTTTACTCTCTTTTTTCATATAGTATATATGTGTGTGTGGGGTATAACAATACAGACACATATTAAGTTAATATTTAAATCTATATATATATATATATATATATAGATTGCAGTTGCAGAGCCCTATGTCGCCACACTCCATTTTTAACTTTTCGAATTTAAGGTTATTAAGTGCCAGAGCCCCGAATGGAATCGAAACCATTACCATCGCCGCACACGACACAAACGTGCGTCAGATGGAAGTATTTTTATGAATGTGTTTGACGTTGGCTCTGGTTTGAAATATCGACAAAAATTTGAACATACTTAATATGAATTGTAATGAATAATAAAATTTGCAGGAAGGTGTACGTCCAGGAGACACGACCTCGACCTTCTGCGGCACTCCCAACTACATAGCGCCAGAGATCCTCCGCGGAGAAGAGTACGGGTTCTCCGTGGACTGGTGGGCGCTGGGGGTGCTCACCTACGAGATGTTGGCAGGGCGGTCGCCCTTCGACATAGCGCATGCGGCTGACAACCCGGACCAGAACACTGAGGACTATTTGTTCCAAGTATAATAAAACTTAATTATTAATAAATATAATAATTTAATAAGATGGTGTTCTATATGTATAATTTCATACGCCATCTATTTTTAAAACTTTCACACGTCGTCACTGTATAGTCTTTATACAGAGATTACACATATATTTATTAAGGCATAGGTGTATAGTAAGTTTATATTATTTTATTGTTGATGATTTGTTTGCGTGTAACGTTATCTTCCTGTAAGAAATAAATACAAACAATTGAAACAAAGGTAAGTTTATTAATGTTTTCCGCAGGTAATCCTAGAGAAAACCATCCGCATCCCGCGCTCGCTGTCGGTGAAGGCGGCGTCCGTGCTGAAGGGCTTCCTCAACAAGAGCCCGGCGGAGCGCCTCGGCTGCGGGGACGCCGGCTTCCTCGACATCATCAACCACCCCTTCTTCAAGACCATCGAGTGGGAGATGGTGAGTTGCTGTGCACCTTTGTACACATATTATACCTGTCGCTGTCTATACATGGAAGATATATGTAAATAATACGTATATATATATATATATTTATATATGTATATACGTATATTAAATGCAGTTTTGACTATTTTACTTTGATAAGCTTTCCTTTGGTAACATCCTCCAAATGCTTGAACTTTGTTCCAGCTGGAGCAGAAGCAGGTGGTGCCTCCGTTCAAGCCGCGGCTGGAGGGCGAGCGGGACCTCGCCAACTTCCCGCCGGAGTTCACCGACGAGCCCGTGCACCTCACGCCCGACAACGAGTACGTATCCTTACGGGTGACGGGTGACGGCTTAATGGCAATTGTGGCAATCTGTCAACATCACTGTAGTAAAGAAAAATTATATCCCACCTATGTTTTTTATTAAATTTTAGATATGATACGGATTAATATTAGTAAAACCACCAAAACTACATACAAATCTAATTTAAAATTTAATAAGAATATTTTAATATAAACGAAGTACTTGCGGTATATCGAAAACGTCGATACATCGTAGAGTATCGATAGAACATCACGATATATTTTTACGAAAAAAATATCGATATGGATATATATTTTATTAAACATCCCTAGTGTGTACAACTATGCTGCTGTATATAAATAAATTACTAACTTAACTTCTTCAAGCTTATAACAAAAAAAATGAAGGATTGTCATACAAGTTTGCGAGAACCTTCTCTAGATCTCCTGATCCAAAATGTGTGCTTTTACGTCCGCGCCGAATGTCCCCTCGCCCGGCTGACCACTCTCTGAAACCATCACACAAACACTTTGTACTTGTTTAATAAGCTTTCGGATTTTATTGCATTATTTTTAAAGCAAAGACTTCTTAAAACAAAGACAATTTAAAAAAAAAGAAATCACAAATAAAAGGAAATTAAAATCAATCAAACATATGCAATATACATGTAAAAAAATATTAGAATATCATAAAAAAACAATTTACAGATAAACATTTACATACTTAAAAATAACTGCTCTGAAACTTGTATATTAATGATTATGTTTGTATATTTTTGAGCATCTTATTCACGCCTGGTATATGGATATGTGGAAAATGAAATATCTACGATGTGAAGACTAGAAAGAACTTACGCTATATATTTAATATTGTTTTTGAACTCCCATGCAGCACGGTGATAGCTGACATCGACCAGTCGGAGTTCGAGGGCTTCGAGTACGTGAACCCGCTGCTGATGTCGCTGGAGGACTGCGTGTGACGTCACGCCTGCCGCCTGCACCCGCACGCGCACGCGCAGGTGCACATACCATTTAAATTGTCGTCTTCGTCCTAACTAAACTACTCAATAATATTTTACAATTTAAAAATGTTAAAATATTAAAAATAGCACGCTCTCTTGCCAAACAATGGGGATGCTAACAACAAATATAAGTTGCAACAAGTTGGTGGACAGAAGCGCGGGTTCGAATCCTGCATATATGGGAAAGTTATACAGTATGTATTTTTGACATAATATTGTATAGATAGATACTCATTACGCAAATATATACTCGGCGTGGAATTCGAACCCAAAACCTTTTTCTGGCAAAAATAATCTCTAACCATATTATAATTTTTATACCAATAATAATAAAAAAAGTTTGTATAATTAATTAGTAATATGCCTGTTCGTTGAATATACCTAGATGCAGGGTTGATTTTTGCGCTCATTACACAATGTCATATGTGGCGTGCTTAGTATGGAAATCGAACCCACGACCTTTGTTTTATCGACAACAATCACAAAGAACTAAACCAGTAGGATTAACAATATTTATTATAACCATACGAATACTTACTAATATTATAAATGGGGAAGTAAATCTGTCTGTGACGTCATCACGGTCAAACCGCTGAAACAATTGAGACTAAATTTTATATAGATATACTTAGGGATCGTGGTCCAATTGCGTTTAGATTTTCCACTAATTTCATTGTTTTATGAAAATCCCACTGAAAATACGAAACAGCTATAGTTCACGCGGGCGAATCCGCAAGCGGGTCGCTTGTATAGTATAAATATATATAACTCGTGTTTGTCCGTCAGGGCTACGGCTACCCGTCTTCGTCGTCCTCGGACTACGACTCGGTGTGCTCAGAGTTGCCGCGCAAGCCCACGCTGCTGCAGCACATGTTCTGCTTGCCGCTCAACTGACGCGACACACACACACACACACACACACACACACACACAGACATATATACACTCATAGTCTCCATCTTCATTATCATGTATAGTAAGCGCGTTCTAAGCTGAAGGGACGGAACTAAGCTACGGTGCTAGACGCAGTGAACGAGACAGACGCTAGTGATCTCTTCGCGCATGGTGTCTTGTGTCTCAGTCACTCGTCGACCCTCATTGGCCGCTCTACTGTACCTAAAGCCTGCATATGTCCGGTCAATAGGAAATGCGCTTACTATATATGTGTTTTAAATTTGGTTTCTGTTTTTAAAGAGTTGTTTGTTTTTTTGTTTTCTTTTAAATAATTTTTTGTGTTAATTGGTTAAGATACTTAATTTTTAGTAGTTAATTTGTAATATAATTGATATTGAATGTGTAACATTAAAATTTTATTTTGACACAAATTGTTGCGCTACATTCTATTAAATAAGTTGTGGACATGTATTAGTGGTATTAATTATTACCATTATCGTTTTTATTATTAATATGTAATGATTATTTCTTTGTCATTAACATTCCATAATTATTCCAGATTTTGTATATTTTTTTCATAGTATACTCTGTATAAACATGTGATAGAGTAATAAAATATAACATTTACAGTTTTAAAGATCTTCCAAAGGAATTAATATTTTAAAAAAATGGGCGTCGCGATAACTACGTGGGAATGGATGCAAACGGCAGTGTATATAATATATATAATATGCTATCGTAATTATTTGTTATCTTCCTAATTAGAGTTTAAAATCGAAGCTTTCTGTATATACAGATTATATATTAATAAATATGCATATTGTAAAAAATTTCAATCTGTAGCGATTATTCTATTGTCAAACAAACCTTTCTAATGAGAAAGTTGTTGTATTACATAGGAAATGATGCGTCGTCTTTCTTTCTAAGTAATCTGTTACTCTTTTTCTGTGACTTGTGGTGAATTGTATCGATTCTGCAGTTATCAAACGATAATTGTGGTATAATCGATTTTTATTGATTATTCATTGTCAAATCATATTCACATTAGTCATTGACTAGTTTCTATTTAGTTAATTTTGATTTACCTCGTGTCAGTAATTTAAATAAAAATATACATATGTAAAAGGCGCATCATGTTCTGAAACCTGTTAAAGTTAAAACTTTAAAAAGTATTGTTGTAAGCAATAAGGAAATATATAAATTATATTTAGTAGTTATCTGGAGACAGGCTGCTCAACGCACGTGAGGAATTAATGTAGAGTCGAGCCCAAAGTGGCCATAGAAACGTTTACTTATATCCTAGGCCTAGAGTAAGTATTGTAGCTTTTCGCCATCGAATCGATATTTGGTAGCCGTACACGATTATTCGATTAATCGCAATTCGATGGATAATTCCAAATTTATATACAAAATTGCGTATTCGCTTAGTTGTACGCACTTCACTCACGCTGCAAGTAGTCTCTGCCCTTAGAATATTGTAACGAGTAGCGATCGATTGTTCTTGTATTATACATATATTCCACTTACTTTGTAGATCTTTCGATGCTATCACTCGGTTAGTTAGCCAACGAATTTTATATAAACTTTAATTAAATATATCGTAACGAGCACTGAGACAAATTTAAAATGTATTTATAAATAAATTCTCGTACATTATGACGGTTATTAAATATTATTGTTAACGTAGAGAAGCCTTTATATTAACGACAGTATATTGCAATTTTATCGATTTTATTCTATATATTTAATTCAATCGATTGTATTCGACTGTGTGAATTGTTCACTTTTTTAAAATTATTGTTTAGCAAATGCAAGAAACATTGTGCTGAATTTGACTAGAAAATCTTCAATCTATTTTAGTAATTAAATTTTGAATATAATCGATTTTAATTATATTTGAACGCAAAATCGATAGACAACTGCATTATACGGTAGTATTTAAGTGATCTTAAAGGATCGAAGAGTCCACAACTATTCTAAATAGTGTAGAAGTATTAGATATTTTGCACCGATATTGTAATTAACGCGAGCTGATACTGGCTGTATAGCTGTCGGGTCTTTGCCTGTATCTAGATATAGACAGGATTTAATATATATTATTTATTTTAATTATTAAGAAATAAATAAAATAGATGTATTAATACTTAACATATATTGATAAAATGTAACTTAAAAGTAATTTGTTTACAAAAATGTTTTTAATAGGATAGGCACAAAAGCTAGAAATAAAATAGACCGTTCTTCGCTTTTTTTAATATATTTTTTTATCTTATTACAATTAAGAACTCGTGTCTTATATATATTTATGCACTTCTACGATCCGACAGCGTATATGTGTTGCAGTGTACATGTGTTGTGGTCACCAGCGTCTGTCTGTTTGCGGCATTGAAACTATGTAATTGAGTGACGTCGGCGGAAACGTAGCTTTGTCATAAACTTACAATTAAGTATTTAATTTTATTGGTTTTAGTTTGTATCGTTCCACAGTATATGGATGCTCATACATTTATCACAAGTATCCGCCACTCGTCGCTAGATGGCGTTGTAATGCATTTCTTTAAATCTTGTTTAAAATAAAATTTAATTTTAAGCTTCACCGAACTGTTTAAAGCACTTTTCTACTAACTGCATGACAAGTGACATTTAATTAATTAAATATCCACCAATGTGTAAACGTGTAAGCGAGTTAGAACAAATTATTGTATTTAGTTGTTAGATTTAGTTTATATCGCATGGCCTTTAAGATCTATGTAATGATGTTTCCGTAAGACACAGTGAGAACTGCAACGTGCGACTGTTGACTAGACTGGACAACTGATATACTGTACTATTCTATGCTTAACTGAAAATAAACAATGATTAATCTGATTTACATTTTTATTATAATTACTATAAAACTGGACCGGAAAAATTGTAAATAGTAGCGTTTAATTTAATCTTTACGATACCATAAATAAAAACTATCTATGAGTGTCGCATTTAAAAATTAACACAAATGAAATTTTTAAATGCCTATAAATTAGTTATAAACCTCAAAAACCACATTCTTCTGCTATTTAATAAAATAAAACAATTTTTTTATGATTAAAAATACATTGTAATGATTCTATTCGCCTTACACTATGCATTTTATTTTTAAGTTTAAATTACAATTAATGTAAACATCAGTAAAGAAAGCAGCAAAACTAGCAGCATTTTTTATACTTGTGTACATACGTACAGTGTACATAGTATGCATTCACTTTTTTGGGATTGATTGCGATTCCTTGATATAAACAAGACATAACAAATCAATAAAAAAATTATAAGCCACTAGAAAGTTGTGCTAATATATAATTATAATTCGTTATTGAAGCAGACGTCCTTGGAGCCGATGACAGACCAAACAGTAAGCAAGTCGTTTGGAATAACTGGTGTTGGCTTGGATTTTGATGAAATTTAGCCTTAAGATCGGGGATGCTGTTCTGGATCGCGACGTGGAAGTATGCTTGGCTCAAATGTAATTTGACCATCTAATCAAAGCATTAGTTCAACCCGCTAAAGTCCTTTCCAGTAAATATGATTGCGAATCCTGTCTAAGCATTGCATCCTCAAAACGCTTTAGATCATCATTTATTTTTAACTCAATAAAGGCGGGGGTAGTTAAATATTTATTTTTGCATCCGCAAATGGAATTGAATACTGCAATTATTCTATATTTTTTTAAGAAACTTGTCACTTGATAAAATTTTAAGTTTATTTTTACTCATATCTTTAGGTCGTTTTAAGTTTAAATCATGTATAGGCTTGGGATTGGATACGCCTGTTGTAGGCGAATCAGTGTCCCCATTTAAATCTGTACTACCCACATCGCTATTTTTCATATTAGGTAGTTAAAAATGCGTAACAATTACGATCAAAATGTGCGTAAGTCACAGACTGAGTCCATTTTCGTTCTGCGTCTCTTCGGGCTGGGTTTACTGCACGCAGAAGAATCACCTTCACAATCTTGTGAACAAGATGTTGGAGCACGAACCCGCTTATGAGATATTGAGACGTCACTAACGTTTTCCGACACTAACTCTTCATTATGATACATTATAATAACGGAGAGGAAAATATATTATTATTTAAAAGTACAAATTAAAAAGAAATGCGTTATTTTCGATAAATTAATTATCACTGACAACTGAGCTGGGCGAAAACTGACGCAATAATGACACACGTCGGTCACCGCTCTCGCCCCGCAAGGGGCGAGGGGAAACGGTACCAGGGCGAACCCTCTGATCGTTGAGGTCAACGCCACCCGTGACTACGGGTGGGTCATGAATGGGGCCGCATGGCGGCCTTGTTTTGGGGTATCATGTCATCCCGAGAGGGATGAGGGATAGGGAGTCGGTAGGATGAGCTGAAGCTACCCGGGCGATCAGCCCAGCCGGATGAGACCCTCGATTACTCGAGGGAGGCCCAGCTAAGAAGATCAGCGACTGTGGCAGCAGCTCGGGGATCAGGTCGAGGGAAGGTCTCTCGGGAGGTGTCGGCGATCTGGTGGTCTCGTGTGGTGCGGCGCGATGTCACGGAGATGAGCAAAGTCCGAGGTGTCGGCGCGAAGGAAGGCATTGGTTGCGAGGCGAGTGGCGAAGTCTTCAATCGACTCGATGCGTAAGTCTCTCGATAAGGTGGTGTTTCTTACGCATCGAGGAGCTTTGGCCGCTAGGCGTAGGGCGACGTTTTGTACGGCCTGCAGCTGTTTCCGTTGGTTCGCGCTGGTTAGTGCGTACCATGCCGGGCTTGCGTACGTGAGGTGAGGGTGGATGTAGGCCTTGTATAGGCCCACCTTCGTCTTCAGCGCGAGTTTCGAGCGGAAGAGGGGCTTGAGGTGGTAAGTGGCAATTCTGGCGGCGTTGGCGGCGCGTTTGACCTGGGCAACCATGGTCAGCTGGCGGTCGAGCTTGACCCCCAAGTAGGTGGCCACGCTGGTCCAAGGGATTCTTCTTCCCTGAAGATCGAGGAGTGGAGGAAGTTTCCTGTGAGTGCCGAAGGATACCGCCTGGGTTTTGTCCACATTAAGTTGGAGTCTCCAGGCGGCAAGCCAGTCCGGCAGGAGGTCCAGTGCTGCTTGCAGCTTCCCGGCAGCCCTTGCGGGTTTGATTGACCGGGTGAGCAAGGCAGCGTCGTCGGCATATAAGGCGAGGATGGCGTCTGGGTGCACGGGGATGTCATCGGTGTATAGCGAGTAGAGGGCAGGCGAGATGATGCTGCCCTGGGGGACCCCGGCGAGGATGGGGTGGCTGCTGGAGGTTGTGTTCTCGACCCTCACAGCGAAGGTTCTACCTCTGAGGAATGTGGCAATCGTCCTGGCTACGTGAATGGGGACGCCTGCTTCCAGAATCTTGTGTAGCAGGCCCGTGTGCCACACCCGGTCAAAGGCACTAGCAATGTCCAGGAAAGCTGCGGCGGAGTATTCGTGGTGGTTGATGATGTCAGCAACGAAGTGTATCACCCTCGCTGCCTGGAGTGTTGTGGAGTGGCGCGCACGGTATCCAAATTGTTCGTCTCGCGGCTTGCAGTGTGCAAGGATGAGCGGAAGGAGTAGTCGCTCGAACAATTTGGATGTTGAGCTGAGTAAGGTGATGGGGCGATACGACTCCGGGCGTCTTATGTTCTTCCCAGCCTTGGGGAGAACTATGACCAGGCCCTTCCTCCACGCCTGGGGGAAGTAACCCAGGCGCAGGATGGCGTTGAAGAGCCTTGTCAATGCTGCAAACATCCTGAGCGGCAGATGTCTAAGTGCCCCGTTAGTGACCCCGTCACTACCCGGGGCTTTTCTTGCTTTCAATTTGGAGGCGGACTTCCGAAGCTGCGATGGTGAGAAGAACGGGGGTGGTGGCAGTTCTGAAATCGTCGGAGAGCACAGGCGGTTTTGTACTTCCTCCGTCAGTCTGGCGTGAAGTTCTGGGCACAGGCTGGGGTTCGGTGTGAACTTTGACTCCAGATGGTTGGCCAATATGGCGGCTCTGTCCGCTGCGTCGTACCGGAGAGAACCGTCAGGATGATATAGCGGTCTCACCGGCAGGCGTCTTTTTGTCAGTTGGCGGCACAATCTGTCGAGGGAAGGTTGCTCCGCGTCTGCTTCCCTTATACGGATTTCCCACTCGTCGGCGGCGGCTGAGGCCAGTTCGCCTCTTACGCGCACGACGAGGGAGTTCAGCAGCGTCTTCTTAGCGGGGTCGCGAGTGCGTTGCCACTCGAGGCGCACAGTCCTCTTGCGCGCCACAAGTTCGCGTACCTTCTTCGGTAGCGGTGGCAGTCGGCGGGATCCCGGGGGCGCCGTTGCCTCTGCGAGCGCCCCTGCAATGGTGGAGGTGAGCACTGATTCGAAGTGGTCAATGCCTCCGGTGTCATTGAGTGGCTCCTGACGCGGTGGAGTGCGTTCGTGGACCAGCTCTTCAAAACGCTGTCAGCAGACTCTACCCTTAGCTGGCAGTCCGCGTGCCAGGGTCACGGAGCCCGAGACAGTGGTCAGGACAGGGAGGTGATCCGAGCCGTGGGAGTCGGGCAGGGCGTCTTGCGTGATGACCAGGGGACCCCGGAAGGCCACCAGGTCGATGTATGATGGCTGGTGGCTAGCAACGTTGGAGTAGTTGGTGGGCTCATCTGGGCCCACCACATCGTAGCAGTGCTGCTGGGCGTCGCGATGGAGCTTACGCCCGTTGCGGCAAGTGACCGGGGAACGCCAAGCAGGATGCTTGGCATTCCAGTCGCCGGCCGCAATAGTGGGCGTGGTGCTGCTCAGTACTCGTCGGACTTCACTGACCGCCAGTCTTGATTTTGGCGGACGGTAGATGGCGTATAGGCGGAGATCTTTCCCGCCGACCTGGATCTCCACACCCAGAGACTGGAACGACTGGGTGTTCAGGTCGGGGAGGGGCTGGTGGACAATGGTTCGTCTAACTGCCACCAGCAGTCCTCGGTGGGCCATGGCGTCTAAGGAATCCTGCCGCAGGATGTGATACCCGGGCAGGTTCGTGGTGTCAGCTGACCTGAGCATGGTCTCGCTCAGGAGTGCAACGTCGATGTCCTGCTCCCTGAGAGTGTGCCTCAGGGAGAGGATTTTCTTCCTGAGCCCGGCGGCGTTCCAGTGAAGCACGCGGAGGTTGTTAGACATTGTGCAGGAGTTTCGAAATGCCTTCAATTACGGCCTGGGCAGGGTCCCGACCTTCCCTCAGGGCAACGAGGACGTCCCTGAGGGTGTCGATTGCCCTGTCCAGGGCTACTGTGTGTGCAGCTGATGCGGCGGTGGTGTCTACGGCGGTCCGAGAGGTGGCCGGTCTGGTGGCGGCCGTCTCTGGCTGCCGGGCCGAAGAAGGAGGGGCCAAGTCCGTTTCTGGTGGCGCGGTTGCGCGCTTGGCCCTCTTCTTAAGCTTTTTCCTTTTTGGCGCGGTGGTGGTCCTTCCTCTTTCTGTGGGAGGGTTAGCTGGGGCCATCAAGGTGGAGGCGTGCGCCTCCGTCGGAACCACGCTGACCTGAACCGGTCCGGAGTCTGGAGCGTGGCGCCTCGGAGCTCGTGTGAAGGCAACGGGGCCAGCTTTCCTGTTGCGCGCCTCCCGCTTGTACTGCGGGCAGGACGGGCTGTCCTGCGGGGTGGGAACCCCTGCAGTTGGCGCATGTTGGTGGGTCTTCCCGGGGGCGCGGGCAGTCCCGGGCGAAGTGGGGTTCGCTGCACTTGACGCATGCAATGGGGCGGTGGCATCCGTGGCTCGAGTGCCTGAAGCCTTGGCAGCGGTGACATTGGGCGGGTCCTTTGCGGCCGCGCCAGGCTTCGACTTTGATCCCCGGCATGCATAGCAACTCGCTCATGTGGTAAATGCCGGGGAGGAGGTTCGGGGTGTAGGCGAGCAGTACCAGGAATATGCAGCCCGATTTTTGCTGGCGCGCCTGGATCGGGCGGACGTACTCCGGAGCGTAGCCCGCCTCTTCTAGGGCTATGACTATCTCCTCAGGTGTGGTGGACGTTGGTAGTCCCCGGATGGCCACCTTTACACACTTCTCAGAGGGAAGCGCGTAGGATTCCTCCGTCGGGCTTCTATGTAGGCAGCCTAAGCTGCGGCGTCAATCGCAGCGCAGAGTTGCGCCGGCGAAATCGCGGATGTTTTCTAATGAAAGCACGTTGACTTCTTCAGAGGTTGGAAGGCTCGTGCCGTAGAGTGTTCTTAGGATGGGCTTGCCAATCCCGCAATAATGAGGATCGCTACCACCATGTGCGCTGATAAGTCACTTGGCGCCAAAAAAGATAAGTATAGAGGACGCTACTAACTGAGAGGAGGCCGAAAGCTGGCAACGGGCAAAAGACTGGTTCTTGACTCAAGATGAATTCCGGATATTGATACAAAACAAATAATATGAATTCCTAATTGACGAAAATCAAAGGAAAAGGAATACCGCTTGTTAAACAAAATCCTATCTACCATACCTTGCACTAAAAATAAATATCGTATCATAGAATCTTAACGATACTGGAGCCAAGGAGTGTTTTAGGTTGGGATGTCATTGATATGGACAGCAAAATTCCTTCCAAATCAGTCATAACAGAGTTAATGAGAATTAAATAAAAAAAAAGTATAATTTTTTAGGTAAAATTCATCAGCTAGTACAGTGAGGATTGGATCAACGGGAACGATCATGGTGACAGACTTCTACTGGGTGGTCCCTAGGTGGTCCTAAGCTAATATGAAAGACAAAGATTTTTAAATACATATATATATTTTTAACTCATCATAAAATATATATATAGAATTTCTTTTGAATTATAATAATAGAATTATCACTTGAATTTAAATTTGTCCGTAAAATCGATCTCAAAATACTAGAGCCAATTCGACAAATTTAGTATTTTTCAGTACATTAGTTTATTATTAATATAAAATTGACTTCAATCATGTCATAAAATAGACGATTATTTTTATTCGTATACGAGATTTTCATCTTTTATCCTATTTTTAGGTGAGTTCCGATTCATTTCAATAAAACAATATTCCCATAAAGAAATCAATTTATTTCATACAATAATGGTGCACAATATATCATAGCCGTTGTAATTCTACATATATCTCTTACAACTATACAATACTACATTTATAATTGAAATAAGATCTTCATACTATTAAGCCAAGTAATACACATTTGTTGTTTCACATATAAATCTGCTACTCTTTGGCAACATAATTTAGTATGCCAGTAGATTACATTTTTCAGATTACAAGATATTAATGTTTTTATTCAGTTACAGTTTTTTACAAGGTCTTTTAAATAAATTAGCTGCATTTTTATGATAATATAAATTTCATTACTTTATTTATATTAATTTCTTCATACTAAATTTTCTTTTATATATAGTTTATAAATTAAGAATCTCCCAGTAGTTGGCATGACATTTATATTTGCATAATTTTGGCACTAATTACAGAATTTATGTTTTCTTTGTTTAACCATCTAGGGAACACAAACGTATTACAAGCAATTTTGTTACATTAAATACACTAACACTCTATACCCTCAATTGAAGTCTTCTTTAATTTTTCATGCCAATCCAAATAACATTTATTTAAATTTTTTGACACTACAGTTCCGAATTTAATCTATAAATGCGTTTTCACATCAAAATACTATAACACTAATAAATACTTTGTAATTTTCAAACTACATGTTTTTAACACTGGCACCAGAACTTGATAAACATTACTACCACAGACAGATATAAAAAATATATTTTTAATAAATTATAAATTTAAATAATACTGGTAAGTTTTTTTTTGACATAATTTAATGAAAAAAAACTCTATGAGAAGTCTGTTCCATATGACAGTAAGCGTTTAGAATAATTAATGTGTATTGCTGTCTCTTTTAGTAAATATTTGAAAAAGAAAGACAGCACTATGTAGGCCTAATAAAATGAACTGTCAAATAGGGCTTAAAACATACAATAAATAAAATATCAAAATAATCAAATTCTATCTATCAGTTATAAATAATCTTAGATGATATATTTTTTCAACTTAAAATGGCAAAGATTAGGTTTAGGTATAAATACATTTGATATTTTGTAAACGCATCCAAACATGAACATATACGTTATATGAAAATAGTTTTTTCTAGAACAATTGTAAAAGTTCCAGAAATATCTTCAATAATAAGATTAAGATAATAGAAATATCTTCATAGATAAGCTATAAAAGGCAAAACATTAAATGACATCTTATAATTTTTTATTTATTTATTTATATATTTTATTAAAATAAACTTTAGTAGGAAAGTAATGTTATATTTTAAATTATAGTTTTATTCACACACTTAAGAAATTAAAAAAACATATTTTTAAGAAACGTATAAAAATTAGAACGTAGCGGGTTTTAAACTCGCACCTCCCTACGTTCTAATTATTAAGCGTTTTCTAAAAAAAAATCTTTTTATTTTCTGTTGTAAATAGAGATATTTTTTTGATATAACCTGTAAGTAATTAGACATTTAGATCACTATCAACTAAAACACAGCCTAAATAAAAAATACTTTTCGAGAACTTAATTTTAATACATAAAAATAAAAAATAATCATTTTCATATTATTAAAATTAAAATATACTGACATAAATGACATCTAAGAAAAGAATGTGCAAATCGCTTTACAAGCGTAAACTTTTGTGCTTCACTAAATAAAATATATTTTATGCGTTGAGATAAAAGCATGTAAATGAGGCTAATATTAATTTAACATTCATTCGTACATTTTACTTGTCGCCATTTTCGTTTGTTAGCTTTTGCTTCTTGGCGGGCGGGGAGGCTTTAAACATGGCGCCTGATTGAAGGTCAGACATTAGGAACGGGACCTGCAATACAGATTTTTTTTCAACTTTTTATTCCACAGGTTCATTCTTATTTTATTGATTTCGTAGTTCAAATAGCATTTCTTTTTTTTTACTTAAAGGAAATAATATTTAAACTAATTTATACCTGTGTAAATAGTATAAGCTACCTTGTGCTCGAGCTGCAGGTGGTGCGCGGGGGGCAGGGCGAGGGCGGCGCGCAGCAGGTTGTCGATGCACGCGCGCTGCTTGAAGAGCGCGTTGACGACGGGCGCTCCGCGAGGCACCAGCGGCGCCTTCAGCAGGTACGCCAGCGGGGACACCACCACGTGCATGGGGCTCCACTCGCCTACACACGAATGTCGGATACGTATCACTGACCATGTTTGCTAATCTATATGGCATGATGGTATATAGAGGATACGTAAAAAAATATATATGAAAGCGTGTTTTCTTTTCTTACTATACATAAAGAAAATTCAAAGAAAGGAAATTAAACAAATTGTTAACTTCAATGTTATCAGGTAACGAAAACTAAATCAATCCATATATGTCTGTGTCTTAAAACTTTCTATGTTCGCCTCACCTAAAGAAATAATGATCATAATTAAATATATGAATAAATAAAAATAATATATACTTATTTGGATTTTCTCAGCTCTACATGTAAAAGAAATTTATAAACAATTAACATCTTCAGTCACGTCTCTTTATTTTATTAGTAAAAAAACTGTATTTATTAAAAGAATCCTATAAAAAATAATTTTATTCCAAATTCAATGCTGCACCCTCACTGAACCTTCATCCACTCAGACCACTAAGTATAAATGAACTGACCAGCGTCCCCAGTCCTCCGGAAGGCGACCCTCGCGAACAGATCCGCCAGCAGCACCAGGTCGAGGATGAGGGGCGTCGCCAGCAGCGAGTCCTCGCACGTGTTGTGAATGGCCAGCGTGTTGCTGCCGTGGAGGAGGATCTCTGACGTGTACTCATCCATGGCGCGTTTTGAATCGCCTGAATAGTATAGTTAATATTGGTTAAATTATTCAATAATATATTCTTTATCACACCTAAAGATACGATTAGGAGACAGGTTTTTGTCGCTTGGTCTCTGTCTTTGACTTGGTCATATAGTAGTGCTCCCATCATCGTTTACTGTGACGCCACGATATATGCACGAACAGATGAGGTCAGGATGAAATGATTTTCGTCATACGTCATTTTAATGACGCAATATTCAATAATGACGTCATATACGTCAATAATAACTTAATATGGTTTTAGTGATAATTAATTAATGGATTGGATCAAGAAGAATCAGTGGTTCGAAAACCTTGGCAATTTGCCATAAAAATGAAACATTGCCGTCAAAAGTTTGTGACTGTATTACTTAATGTTTCATCTTCAGTTTTATATACAAGAACATTTTTGGCTACTCTCTATAACGTTAGAAACGTATATCAGTCGTAAGTATATAGTGAATAAAAAACTTTCTTTTATAATTTTTTTTTTCTCCCACGTTTGACAGACACTTGATATGTGGTAATGTGACAAAAATATATGTTAGGTGGTAAAGAGCTAAGAATATATGTTATTGAAACATTTTTTATGACAAAAATAGAAATTATATTTCCGCTTCACGCTTTTTCCCGCATAGCAGGGTAGTCAGAAAGAACCCTAGCGACAAGACTAAGATTGCGTGTTTGTGGCGGAACTCAATGCCGTGCTTTGTTCTATACCAATTTAAGTATAAATTTTTTTTTAATATAACCGAGTGTGAATCGAACCCACGACCGATCATTCAGATACTGTCCTATATATACTCGTACATAGAAATATTTAACAGTATTTTAACACTCATTTTAAAAGTGTTGCCGTAAAACTTAATTGCCTTCAGACATGTTTCAAATGTTAATCAAAATAACATACAAAAATGAAAGACTTACCGACATACGGTACATATTTAATGACAACCGCATGGTCGGGTTTCTCTCCCGGCGCGTACAGTATGGGGTTCGAGGCCACCATGTCATCGACCACGTTGCTCTTTGTTATCTGTTTATGTATGTATAAAAAAACATATTTTCTTGACGCTTTCTCCCGCATTGCAGGATAGAGCATAAAGAATCTAGTGTCAACACACTCCACTTGCCGCCCGAATTCAAGATATTGCGGAACAAAAGACCAGGGAAATGAAAATAATTCCCTCTCCCGAGTGGGGATCGTACCACGACCTTTCCCAATTACTTATATACTGAGTTTAGTTCATATTTCTAGCAGTTATATAAAAATATAATAGATTAGTGATATTCCAATACTAATATATAAATAAGGTTATGCAACTGCATTCAAAAATTGATGGGAGTTCGATTTAGTATCAACTAGCAAGACACGGTAAGTTACAAGATTATGTAAACTAGTACTGTTGGCATGGCAACGTGTATGACACTTTATAGATAAATTCCTATGTCTTCACATAATTTTCGCGGTTTTAAAAAAGGGATCGCAAGTTTTCGTTTTATGTATAAATCTAATATTTCTTGCAAAATTTGTATAAATATTAAAAAGTGAATCGAATTATAAGTTACATTAGATGAATGTAAGTGTTAACAAGCAATCGGTTCTTATATTTAGGTTATATGACTTGTAGCCCGCAACTTCGCTTGCATGGATTGTATAGCGCAGAATCCCGTTTTTTCCCGTTTTCGGTTGTGCTTTGTCTTTCAGTCAATCAGTAAGGTAAGACTTGTATATAAAGAGATAAATAATAATTTGTACCTCTTTAGAGCGGAACTGTCTTGGTGCTGAGAGGTTTTTGCCATCGTTGTTGCCAAGATGATTGTAGCTCACTATGGATACTGGCTTCAGACCTAAAATGTTAAAGAACCATATATATATATATATATATATATATATATATATCTATAACAAAATATTGAATTATTTTTTTTGGCTTCTAGTCTAAGTCTTAAACCTAGTATTTACATAGCCTGTTCTCCAGTTTAAAACTATTGTCATATAAAATTAATATATCTTAAAATTATTTTTTTAGAAAACGTACCGAGACTCGAACCCACACCTCTTGGAAACCGTTCAAGCGCTCTGACAACTAAGCCATATGTTCTAAATCCGATAATGTCGAAATTCTTATACGCTTGTTACAACTTATTTCTTTTGTTTTTTTTTATTTATTGTTATCATATAAAGAAGTGGACATACAACTCAACATAGAACATCCAAAAAAACCTAAATGATTTGAGCCGATGTTACCTTTTATTCTTCCGTTATATGCATATATAAAATTAAACAATATTGTTTAAGAAATACAATTTCAATATGTTTTTTATATTCCTTAGAAGGAAGAAGAGAAGTTAATACAAATATTTGAGGGTAAATTGTTAATTAATCTTGGAATAAGATAAGCTGCAGTGCGTTCGCCGAAGCTATTATTAGCTCGTATCGTGGACAAATGGTTACGAGCGACGGTTCGCGTATACACAGGATTTTTAAAATATATAATTTTAATTAATTTAAATTGAATTGATTTCATTGTTATAATATTTACGTAATATATTATTAGTGACTATATTTTTTAATATGTTAACTTGTATATTATTTATGTATGTTTTGTATGTTCCACCACTTAAGTCCATACTGTATATACGAGTGGGCTAGGGAGTAATATAACAAAAGCTTGACCTTGAATAGAATATGAATTTTTACAATTTTAATAACAGCTAAGAACTGTCTACGTTTGATACAAATGTGGTCGATTTGATGAATCCAACTGAACCCACTATCGATTATAAGTGCGAGATAAGTGTGTCTCTTAACTATTTCTATGTGGGGGCCAGTTACATTAAATATTTGTCGCTGCATGCAAACAGTCATACAGATTGTGGGCAACAATACTTTGCAATGGTATTTGTTTAATATAAGATGATTTAATAATTAATAGCTTATTATTATTGGCATTGAGAACTAGACCTCAATCATGGCACCACATTATAAAACTGTCAAAATCCGTTTGTAGCATTATATAGCCTTGCTGTGTCTAGATTATTGCTAGCAGCTAGCAGACATATGTCATCTGCAAACTGATAGCATAAGCTATGTTTAAATTATTACTCAGCTCATTGATATATGACAAAAACTGCAATGGGCCCAGGACTGACCCTTGGGCTGTGCCTTCTGACACAGATACAGGTTCGCTAAACGAGTTATTGATTTTAACAGTATACGAGTGAGTACTAAGGTAGTTTTCACACCACGCAAGCAAGAGACCACGCACTCCACAATTATCGAGTTTCTTGACTAGCTGTTTATGCTGCAAGATGTCAAATGCGTGTCAGAAATCAATAAAAAGGGCAAGTACGTATCTTTTGTTGTATAGATACTCATTGACTTCGTCAGCAAACTTAGCTAATAGGTCAACTGTACCCTTACCAGGTTGAAATCCAAATTGTTTTTTTGTTATCACGTCATATTTACTGTAAAACAGATGTTCGCATATATACTATTCTACAACTTTATCAACGTATGAAAGAAGTGTAATAGGAAGATAATATTAGCATAATCATTATGTTAACCCTCCTTATATACTGGTCTAACACAGGTCTTTTTTAAGTTCATCAGGATACAAGCCGGTCTTCACACTTTGACTTATAAGAATAGCTACCGCAACGGAAAATTCTTTGTTTATAACTTTCATAGTAGACACTTCGATACCACCTTGACCCGGGGCCTTATTCGAATTGAAGCTCTTAATTATTTTATATATTTTGTCACAAGTAGCCTTATTAAAAAGAATACTGGCATCCAATGAATTACAGTAGGAATTTTAAGTTAAGAATTATATTCTTAACTGCCAACCAAACCCGGAAGCAAAGTTATCAGCAATCTGTTTAGAGGTAAAATCCTGCGCTTCAAAAGCTTTGGATGTCGACGATGGACAAAGTCACACGTCCTAATATTAAATTAAGTATGTGATAAACTTTATTCACGTTATTAATATTATTGTTTACTTTTTATTATAGTAATATTAATTTCTTTTATTTATCATGATTTTATACAGTTTATTCTGAGTATAACTGTATTGTAGTCTTACTTTCGGATTGAAACATATTTTCCATTTATTAAACAATAGGTCACGTTTCTTACATAAACGTAAAGTTATCACCAATCCAAGGTCTATATCGTTCATTATGCCTATTTTTATTAACAGTTTTAGTATACGTTGCCGATTTAATTCCATTATCATCTGGCAATGTCATGTTATTAGTGTTATTCCAATTAATCTTAGCTAATTCTTTTCGCATAATATTACGATTAATATATATTTTTTGTGAACACCTGTATATGCGCAAACGTCGCATCATCGATGCAAGTCAATCTAACACCGCCGTGTACGGACGTAAAGTGGGAAATCGTAAAAATATAGGATCTATACAGGATTTAGTGACAACATCAAGTTTACTTCCAATTCTAGTATAGTCCGATATTCCACAAGTGTCAGTCCGTACTCGCGGAGTGCTTCCAGATATGCGTCTCTATGCAATGTAGATGATTTAAGATCAATATTAATGTCGTCAATACAGTTTTTCTTGGAGTTAAATGTTCAAATGCACGTACCAAGCTCCTTAACAAAAATGTGTTTATTTTGTTAACATTTTTTAAAGTGTTATTTCCACACTACTAAAATTGAAAAAGACATATCTAGAAAACCGTTCAAGCGCTCTGACCGGTAAGCCACGCATGGCTTAAACGGTTTTCAAGAGGCGCGGGATCAAATCCTGCTGCGTTCAAATTTTTATACGTTCTCTAAATATGTCTTTTTCAAAATGTGTTTATTAGTAAAAGGAGGTCTATAAACTGAGCACAAAACTACGTCTTGAGATGAATTTAATTTCAGAGTACTTATTAAATTTTCACACTACGGTTCATCATTACGGTTCTGAAATGAGTAACAGTAAATTTAAAGTGATTTTTTATAAAGATTATAATACTACCACCGCGCTTATTATTACTTCGCAGTTTTGTGTACATGCTATAACCAGGAACGGTATATAGTTGAACAATATTATTATCTGCCAAACCAACTTCAGTTAAAACAATTACATCGATAGAATATGAAAAATGGTGAATGGTTTGTTGTAATTCAGCAGAATTTTTAATTATAGACCTGATAATAAAATGAAGAATGGTTATTTCATTTTTATAGGGTTCATTTTTTTTTTAAATCTTCTAGTTTGATACAATTCAATATTTCTTCGTTCTGCGTATTCATAATTATCTACATAGATTATAAGATTAAAAATAATAATTTTAACTAATGATATAACTTTATCCGAACGGATTTAGTAAAATTTTCCTATTTGGATTTTTCCTAACACAAACTTTACCGTCTTTGTACCAAACGAATTGATAAGTTTTACTTAGGTTCAGTTTAGCATTATACAGGAGTGTCTTGATATGCTTAGTGAGTGCTTCTCTGATGAAGACTCGCTTGTCTAAAACTTTAACTTTTTTTTCCAGAGTCAATCCATTTGGGCCGTGCATCCTTTTAAGTCATCTCAATGAGAATAGGATCAGTTTGTTCTTTTGATCCGGGAAGACGCTGCGCTGAACAGACGGTGTGGACTTCCATATTTATTGTCGAAGCTATAGTTTCGCCGACCGCCCGCCCGCCACTTCCAGTGTCTGTTCAAAGGATCGCATATCTTGCTCAATCACAGTTAGTTGCAATTGTAAGTCCTTGTTCTTGTTTTGCAGATCCATATTTTGCCTTCTAGGTCTTTTATTCTTTGGTCTTGTTTTTTAACATTTTCTTGTATAGTACTCAATTGTTCACTGACAAACTCGAGTGCGGCTTCTAAATGACCCAATCTCCTCCTGAAAAGTTATCTTTAACTCACGGCTGATGTCCTGGACTAGTTTTCTTGTATCAATACTCTGTGCTGGATATCCCACATCGAAGTCGTTTTCTTCACCATCGTCCTCAGGGATCACAAACGAGACATGTTTTTCAAGCATTCATCACAACTCCATTCAATACTAGCAAAATTTTTGAGAGTATTTATACTGTTTATTGGATAACCCGGCGCATGCTGGATCCGCGTGGACAATTTTATCGCATTTACTGCATTGTAGGCCTGGAGTTCTCTTTGTTATATTTTTTTACATTTTAAACATTTTTTTATGACCATGGTAGGTAGAAGTTAAAAAATAAATACACTATTGAGCCAAACGTTAAGATTACGATTACGATAAACGTTAGATGTAAGCATCTCGGTAGAGATATTTCGGCTACCCAAAGATTATTTCTACGAAAATACGTTTGGCAAGAGAAAATGTCATACACATACTGTATAATAAATATTTTTTTACATTTTAATGTGTTATTCACAAACTTAGGAAATTGAAATAAGCGTATAAGAATTTCATCGCAGCCGGATGTACATCGCATGGCTTAGCGGGTAGAGCACTTGAATGTTTTACAAGAGGCGCGTGTTCGAATCCGTTCCCTTGTCTTTATTTTATATATTTTTTTGTAAAATATGACTACTTTCTATTA
Organism: Podotricha telesiphe; assembly: GCA_038994665.1. Classification (NCBI taxonomy): domain Eukaryota; kingdom Metazoa; phylum Arthropoda; class Insecta; order Lepidoptera; family Nymphalidae; genus Podotricha; species Podotricha telesiphe. The sequence goes on along the minus strand of JAOYRR010000281.1, from coordinate 601,631 downwards.
AACGCGAAAGCCAAAGTTCTTATTATAAAAATAATATATAGTCCAATAATTAGTATGTTTACAAAAACCGACCATACTTTTATAAGTATGGTCGGTTTTTGTAGTTTAAATTGCAGAGCGATTATATTAAGCAATTCAAATACATACTATTAATTAAGAAAAAATTAAGAACATTACAAAATGACATTAAGAATTTTTCTTGTCTTTTTCAATTTCCTAAGTGTGCGAATAACACTTTAAAAAATGTAAAAAAAAAACATTACAAAATATTTATTTAAAAATTCCATACTAACCAGCGGACACTAGAAAATCGACAAGCACAGATTTAAGTTTAGTCTGCCCGGATTTGAAGTCGTCACCCGCCACGAACACGCCGCACTTCTCAGCGCGTTCCACTACGCCCTGCACTATGGTGTTTTGAGGCGAACCGTTTATGTAGCAACACTGGCAAAATCCGATGAAAAATTAATTTATTTAATGAAATTATCATAATTTTTTTAAAGTTGTAGACACAAACTGATTTAAATTTTGATAGAGACACAAGTTTTTATTTATAGGACTATTGGTACATATCTTGTAACATGTTTGCAGAATGCAGTGTCCTAAAAGAGCATAATTAGTTCACCTCTATAGTTTCTATAGACATTACATATCATATGTGCGCAATGCAACGCCGTACTTTACCAAGCCAGTCCCGGAGAAACTTTATTTTTTAAATATATATATATTTCACCGAATAAAATTATAATAAATGTATCACAAGGATTTTACAAATGAATCTTACTCACCCCTTCATCAATAGCGGCCAGTGCGAAGATAGTGGACGGCGATATTTCAGAATGATTCTGACGTAAAGCCTTTTCCAGATTCTCAGATGAGTCGTGGATCCCGGGGATTACTTCACAGAATCTGTGTACAAATACGAATATACTTTATTGCGCACAGACATTATAAGCATACAAAAAATATTCAAAATTTATACTACTCGTATATTAAAACAGAAAAAAAGTTGTGTCGGTTTTATTCATTGAATATATTTACGAAAAAAAACAATTAAGGGGTTTGTAAAGACAGTAATAGAAATTTTATACAGAGATACTCTTAGAGAGAGGGTTTTGGGGTGAGCAATCGCTACTTTATGCTCCCGCACTTTAGTTTTTCCAGAAATGTAATTCTTTTACGAATAAGCCGCCGAAAATGCTAAGCAGCTATAATTCACGCAGGTAAAGCCGCAAGGGGGTCGCTAGTTATTATACATATATAATCATTAAAGATTCCGTTATAATGAAATACAACATAAAATAAAATACAAAGATGATTAACCTTTGACACGCAAACGCATTCGTTTCCAGACTGCTTTAGTAGTCGAGTAAATAAAAGGAAAAATAAAAATAAATAATTTGTTTAACCGTAATGTGGAAAATATGAATAAACATTTGTATAAGAAATATTTGAATCTCAAACAAGCTCTAGTCGAAGTCAGCTTCACGCTTTTTCCCATATAGCAGATTAGTTTGAGAGAATCTAGTGTCAAGACACTCTGTTCTTAGCGTAATAATTTGAGACATTGCTTGTTAAGAGGCGGAACTCAATGCCGCAATTTGTCTTGTTCATAAGATCGGAGTATTGTT